>JBCNJP010000023.1:92166286-92344597 GCA_039602395.1 Deinandra increscens subsp. villosa | reverse complement strand
CTTTACTCAATAACCCGCGCCCCTTCTCCTCATGAGCAGTTATGTACATAAACAGCAATTTGCTGGCGGTTTGGAGAGGAAAAGACGGTTTTGTCCTTGATGAGATAGGAAAACTTCACTTGCATCACTATCGACAGTTGCCACATTTCCAGCCTGTTTCAGGCTCCCAAGATGAGTCTTCGTCTTCTTCCCATGGTGAGCAGCTCTGGTGAAGCCACAACTCACAGGTCTCGCAGAACAAGTCTGGGCATGGGTCGGTTTGTGAACAGGCATTACAAGGCACCATCTCGAGCCCAGATTCTACAGAAAACATAGGCTCTTGTGGAGCATATGCTATGCCCATTTTGTCTCCAGGTCGCGGGGCACCTTCATCTGATGCAGGGAATTCATTGAAGGAAGAATATGTTTGCGGTTCGAATTCCATGTCTTCATGGTTTAGATCATCATCAGAAACCCCGTTTGTAGGAACGTCCCATTCCACAGTAGGAGTTGCTGGTTCCCCTGCTGCTGGGTTTGGGTTGTTGATTCCGGAGTACGTGGTGGGAATGTGAAAAGCAGCATCCGATGCCTTTTGTGGTTTTATATGTCTCCTGACAGGTAGCTTCTTAGGCCCAGGACCAAGCCTGGAATCCGCTTCAAATTTGTCATTATTGACTTGGTCAACCGTTGGAAAAGAATGGAAAGTGTTTTTTTCTTGGATATTTACTGCCTTTTCAGAGACCAACATCGGAGTGGAATCAAGTTCATCATTGGTTTCAGAGTTGAAATCAGAATCAGAATCAGATCCTAAATTCTTCTGCATTTGAGCCTTTGCCATGGCTTCTTTTTTTGCCTCTATCCTCACTCGGGTATCGGGATCCGTATAAGGACAAATGGGTATTCGGATCCGTCGACACCTACAACATTTGAACCCAAGCAGTTCCGTAATTTTTGACTCCTCTAACTCAACAGCCTCAGCATGAAACCAGTCTGCAAACACACGTAATCATGTTAAAATCTATGAAATATATTTAAAAACACATAAAAGTAATGGTTAAAAAATCTTACTGTTGCATTTCTCGCATAGAATATACATCAACTCGGAGTTATACGGCTGTGTACACAAGTGGCATTTAGGTGCCAGCAAATGCCCATTTGGATTGCCCTTCAAAAGTAAATTATTTGTCCTGAATTCAGTTCCTGTGTCATTTGCGTTCTTTTTCTTCCAAATCAACCCCAAACATAACTTGCTGCTTTTGCTGTTTTTCCTTTTTGACCCCTTACTCGTCGTATTGATACTTTTCGGCTTTCGCTCAACAGATTGTAAGGGATGATTTTTACTGTTTTTCTTTGCACTTGTACCTTTTTTTGGTTGACCGGATGCAAGACTTGAATATTCTAACGGTCTTTCGTGACCATTCTGTTTTCCCACTTCAATAAGTGTTGTTGAATGTTGACTATCTTGACCTTGCAACAGCAAAGGACTGGTAGGAGAATTGCCAACAATTTCCCTTTTAGGCGTGACATCCTTTTTAACATAACACCGTTTACAAATGATAAAGAACTCAACATGTGCAGCCGTTTGAATATTTCTACCAACAGCGCACTTTGCGTGACAGTAACCTGAGATACCAGAAATATTGATCTCATGAACAAGATAAATATATAAATATGTTGGTTTTGATCGTCCATACGAAGATATATAATGATGAAACAACATGTGTAAACATATTACAACTCCGTTCTTTTTATCCCAAAATCTGACGGAAAGTTATTTATAAAACCAATATAAAAATGTGAAATAAAAGCTAAAAGTTCCATCTTTGCAAAAAATACTAGAGTAGCAAGATGGGCAGGTCAGATAAC
Organism: Deinandra increscens subsp. villosa; assembly: GCA_039602395.1. Lineage (NCBI taxonomy): Eukaryota > Viridiplantae > Streptophyta > Magnoliopsida > Asterales > Asteraceae > Deinandra > Deinandra increscens. The sequence goes on along the minus strand of JBCNJP010000023.1, from coordinate 92,342,752 downwards.
AGATTCAGGGTGAATTGGGTGATTTTAGTATGGTTTGACCAGCAAAAAACTTTTTGTCTGTTAAAAAACATATAAACAAATAATATAATAATGACTCATAATTATTAATAGAAAAATAATGTAATTACAATAATAAATCAAAATCTTGAACAAGATAGTTTTATAAGGTTGTACGCTTCAAAAATAGACTTTTGGTTGACGTTCAACCCCTTTCACCCGTTCGTAGTTTAGCAAGTCTTTTTCTAAGTGATTCGTTAGAGATCTAACACGAACCAACTTGAGCAGTTCATTAGTAAATGAGCCAAAATGGCCAAATCTAAAAAAGACGGTTACAATATAGAGGAATGTAATTATGTAAATAACTAATAATCTTATACAAAAATATAAAATAGCTTGTGCAGTAACATACCTTGGCACACACTGCACCTCGCAGCATTCCTAAAGACAACAAATCAAAAAAACTACATAAATTGAGAGTAATAAACAAATTTCCAAAAAAAAGACATTATGGTTGATGAAAGAAATACATTACCTGAACCCAATATCATGTAGACAGAAAGTGCAAAAACACTTGCCCCTGATATTCCTCTTCTGCTCTAGAAAAGAAAATATATTCTTGCCAGAAGCCTTTAACTGTTTTTTGCTCAACTTTGATGATTTTGACACATGCCTGATCTCAGAGATCGGCAACTTTACATCTGCCGCAACTACCATCTCATACTCTTTGATAAGATATAAAGGAATGTGCATCTCAAGAAACCAGTTTTTTGACTTTGTTGTCTCCAGTTTCCTCTACTTCCAACACTTTCTTTAAAACACGTGAAGGAAGATGCTTTTGATTTTCAAAAACAACACCATAACTGATTTTATTTCCCATAACTCTCTTATCAATAATGCAAGCATTCCTAAAAGCAGAAGCTTCTGTTTCTAGACCTTTTCCATCTTGAAGAGGTTGCTCAGGACAAACAAGTTCATTCCATCTCACATGAATGTCAAGGTACCTAACCTGTTGCAAAAGCAAAAAATCATCATTGATAATTATATTCAGTGCAACTCATTTTGACTTGTAGAAAATTATGTTCCCAGCAAGCATTATTTTAACTGAATTACCTGAAGAGCAAGTTGTGAAGCAGTCTGGCTCAAGTCAATAGCAGCTCGCCAGAGAAACTGTCTGCTTCTTTTAGGAACCTCAAGACCATCAACATATTGCACACCATTTATTTTTTCATGACCACCTGATTAAATAAATAGAAAAAAAAAATCAATTAAACTCTTTAAACCATTTCATTAGTGACCAATGACAATGATAATCATAAGGTAACATGAATAAAGTAGCAACAAATCATATATGTCTAGAAGTGCCAGTTTCAAAATTTCAACCCATTTTATATGAAGGTGGCTAAATTAGTGTTGTATTTGTTTGATAACAGGTCAAAATGGATAAAAAAATTTGAAAAAAAAAACGTAGCTAAAAGGGGAGGCAAACTGAATTAAGTGTCAAAAGCAGCCATACATGTATGCAAATGCTCTCAATCCTAAAGCATTTAGAAGGAAATACATTATCTAAATCATTATCTATTTAATTTTTATTTTTTTTTGGTAAAACACCCATTAACTGGCCCGCCTATTTTACCACCTCAATATATGGTCAAGACTGAAATTTACCTTTTCGAGCAGATTGTTTAAGCATCATTTGAGGTAATATCCCTTTTTGGAATATGTTCTTAGAAAGCATACCACCTCGCCACCAAGCAAAATCGCTTGATAAATCTTTGACATCAACATCAGGGATTTCCGGTAGGACTATAGCTGGTTTTCTACCACGCCTCCCCGGCCCACGTTTTTGAATGGACCCCACCACGCTTTTAGCATTTTGACTGAGTTGACTTTCTGAACATGCATCATCTACATGCTTCATCCAATCCGAAGAAAAAGCAATGCTGCGGATATTGCTCTCAAACTAGATATAAAAAATCTGATTGTATCAATAACCGCATGACATAGATGTATAGTAATAATAATAACAATAATAATGATGATAATATAAGCTAAATGCGTCCTCGGTTCTCATTTGACAACATCTTTTATAATATTTTGGTTTTCAATTTGTTTAAACTAGATTTACATTTGGATTGTGTATAGTTTGCTAAACAAATTTTCCCTAAGTCTGTATTAAGAAATTAAAAGTCAAAGTAGAGAATAGAAATGATAAAATGAATACGTCTTTAGTATCAGACGTTTTATCTTAATGGCATGATTGGTTTTCAGGTTGTTTAAATGAAAGGAAACAAAAATGATTTCAAGTGCAATTAACAGTTTCAGCATCCCAATTTAGGCGAAAAGGAAAATATTGACATCCAACAATTTCTATCTCCATAAAATGTCAAGGATATATATAATTATATATATAAGAACACTTCTACTTGGAAAGATGTTGCTTATAAAAGAAGGCATACAAATAGGTCTAATCACTAAATGGGTAACTTCAAGAAGATGGATAAAGTGAATGATTCACCCAAAAAAGGTTATAAAAAATAATAGATTTGTGTACTAACTTTTCAGCCAACTTATCACAAAACAGGTCAAGATGACCTATCAAAAGAAGTGCTTTGAAAAAAAAAATAGCTTAACCAATATGACTCGTTAAATAATTGTTTTCTAGCTCAAACGCAAAGATTGTGGGGCAAAAAAAATGGTGCAAATATATGAGGAATTTGTGACATTATCCTTCAAACTAAGTTGATAAACATTATGACTAAAAAATACTCACTTCAAGCAGGTAGGCTTTTATTTCACTCAAAGTTGCAGCTTTCTCAACATGTTTCTGCCATTGATCTCTAAAACTTGGATTTAAAAAAGGCCCAACTGTTAAACCATATAAACTTTCTTCCATGAACATAACATAAGTTGCAATAGATGCAAGGCTGCCGTTCACATTTTTTGACTGGCGCAAAGAAGAAAGTATCTTTGCACCTTTAATGGCATTTGAAGCAGCTGCATTCAACAAACACCCTCTTTTGCTATTACCAGAAGCTTTACAAGAAAAACACCAACCACATCTTTCTCTAGAAACTTCTACAAGTTTCTTTTCGTAATTTGGCCAATAAAAACGTTTAGCAGCAAGCGAAAATGCTTTTGCTTGAAGTGAATAATTAGCAGACATAAATTTCCTGTGGCTGCTTGTCGAAGACTGAGTTTCTGTAGCCAGTTTTTCTTCTCTTGATAAAATAGCTAAACTGGCACCAGCAGATGCAGCAAAATCTCCATGAATGTAAACATTTAAGTATGCTTGTGGTTTAAAAGATAAACCCATGTAAATCTTAGCTAAATTAGATTCGTTCTTCTGAGAGAGCAAATTAGGCAAGCCACACGTGCTGTTTATATTGCTTTTATTATTGCAATTCCCATTTTCAGAGATGCGTGCAGCAGAATCATCCAAAATTTTGCATCTTTCTTCATGACATGCAGTTACAAAATCTTTTGAGTCATTTTCAGCAACACCATTAATATTTTCAGCATTAACTATGTCCGCTGCACTACCAGTTTTGGTATCTATTTCGATTGACTCAGGTAGACAAAATATATTTTCAGGAATTTCCCAATATTGCACAATACCCTTGCATATTTCCAAGTATAAAGTCGTATGCTCAACCCTACAAGTAAGTGCATGCAGAACCTTTGGAATATCAACAGGAGAATAGTATCGAATATGTGAGCCCGAACTTGTAGAAGCTTTCATCCTACATTCATCAATTAGAATCATCATACAAAAGGTTTATATAGTGAGGAACAAATATTAAAAGCAAAAGATTATGGTATTGGAAACGTACACTAGTAGATAATCACATGAGCCCAAAAACACTTGATCGTAAGGATCAATACCGAAAAATTCAGCTCCTTTCAGAGACGTTTTCTTGGTAACAATTGGCCCAGTTCTATTAATTGTACACTCTGGACAATACCAAGCCCCTTCAGGAATGAAGTTTTTCATTATACCTAAACATCTGGAGTGATATGATGATGGGCAACCATCACAACAGATTAAAATCCCATCCATGCCACATAGGCGGCATTCATCACCATTACCATCATCAACGTCATCCTCAGAATTTGATGATCCAGTATCTTTGGAAACATCAGTATTAGGTGTAGAAGATGTTGCTCTCATATGGCTTTCAGAAACATCTTTAACAGCTTCTTGATCCTTGGATAATGGATTCTTACGAGGACGGCCTCTTCTGGGGATATTTTCATCGACCACAACTACTTTGTCAGGATCAGGGCCAACTTCAGATTCAACACGGTTGTCTATTTCGGCAATTAATTCTGCAGAATTTGATGCATCATCACACAATAGCTGCAAAATGGTTAACTTTCTATCTGCTGATAGGGTACAGTAGTCTTTTTTCAAAACATTAACATAAAAATCCCTCCATTCTTGTCCTTCTGCGTATCTCATAGTTGTTAGATACTGCACTATGAACACTGGCCAGGTTAATGAATCAAGCAAGCTCCAATCCATGCTTCTGAGCAAAAGAAGAAAAAATATTGGAGTCAATTTGATAAATTGGAAATCAAGAATCTATAAACATAATAAATGCAATCCTTTCATTTTGGAACTATTATTTTGAAAATCATAACGCCGAGAAAGGTGTGATATATAATCTAGAGCCTTCACGAACTTGACATGTAAAGTAGATACCTTTTCCTATTTTTGTGCCATAAAATTTCCTACAAATATCAAAGATTTCCAAGTACTCTAGGTATAACCATGTAAAGGGACATTTACATATATAACCCCAAAAAAAGAGTTTTTCATTGTTATGATTGTGTGACTTTAACTTTCTAAACATAAATTAAATGGTTTGCATTAATTAAACGCACGTATTACATGGCACACTAATTAAATAAACAAAAATGATGTAGATAATACCTGAGGCATTTCGATGCAAGCTCCGAACCTTCTGAAGAGAGAATTTCCACATGACTCTTCAAAGCACGAATAAGAGCAACATGAATAGCATCCATCAGGGTATTAGGGACAGAACTATTAAGTGCGCCAACAAACTCATCAAGTCCAAAAGGACTTAAGAACAAACAAACACTAAATGACCGCAAAAAGCTATATACAGAAAGAAGGTACGACACGCTCTCCTCATGGACCCCAAAACTTCCTGAAGAAGGCGGCAATTGTGGCGGTGGGACCCAAGGACGTTCAACCTCCACCACATCCGTAGACTGCTCATAATCACTTACATCGCTGGATGATTCATTATCCACCTCAGCTTGAGCTCCACTAAGTTCAAATCCATCACCAAGAACAGAACTTTCAACCTTATCAACACCATTATCTACCACACCACTATCAGTATTCACGGTTTTAACCTTATCAGCATTTGTCAATTTAACACTGTTATCATTTCCAACAATTTTATCCTTCTGAACCACCCCCTTTTTGGCTTTTTTCAATAAATATGCATCAAGAGACTTCTTCCTCCTACGAAAAGCAGCATCCATTTCATTCTCCCCAACAAGAATCGCTTTCACTTCACGAGTTTCCAAATCCTCACAATCCCCATCTTCATAATCAATCCTATACAATCCAGTATCATAAGAAACAATCTTACCTAAAAACTCACCACTCCCATCAAACTCCTTCCTCACATACCGCCCGATAAGCACCAAAGATCCCGTCCCAAGCACCGCCTTTTTCGCCGTTTTATTACCTGTTTTATCTGCATCTTCTCCAGCCTTCCTTTTCCTTTTCCTTCCTCTTCGCTTAACCACCTCAGGCTCCATTCCACCCTCCCAATTCACTGATTCGGATCCAGATCAGGCTCACAACAAATTCCAGAACACACGTATCAAATCTACGATTCGTTCAAATCTAATTCAATTAACAATGACGCAAAACGCAACTTTTACGATTTTCACAGATCTCATCCGTAAACAACAAATCAATCGAATGCTATAACCTAAAATGATACATAAATCGCCGTAGTCTACACGAATCGCTGATTTCGCATAATCAGGTTACAACTGTTATTCTCCGGAACAAAAATCGATGAGGAAACAAATCGTACCTCGTCGGAAAAGTTCGCCGCCGCTAAGATCACGATTAGGGTTTCAATTCGTTCAACGACGCTTCCGTGTGTGTTTGTGTGTGTTTTTGTGTGTGTTTTCGGCTCTGATTTAGCCCTAGAGAGATATACCTGCTTGCGAGACGAATATTGGGTTTTTCAGTACACACTCTTCTTCGATGTATTTTGATTATGGTTTTTAGATTGAATCGTCCGAGTCAAGTGAGTCGCGACTCGTCCGAGTTGGAATTTAAATTCGATTGTTGTTAATGTTTCCCTCTTTTTGTTAAATATTAAAGGTCCTTTTTTTGAATGATTTTTTTTCTTGTTGTTTTATACATAGGGTGTACTCAATTTAGAATTATTAGTATGTTAAAAATCATTATAATCGTGTGACACGTGGTTTATGATGTCCTTGGAGTTCTGTTAGAATCTACTATTTAAGAAATTCTTGTTACGATACAGCTATATATTACTTGTTTGAATAGCTCGATTTACATGTAATTTTCTCTAATGGGGCCTTTGAGAAGTTGATAAATGATAAGTACCTTAGTTTAGTGTTTCAGGATACCATATTGTTAGTGTCTCAAACTTGACAACTTATGTGATTATAATTTATCATAAGAGCGACTAGTGTGTGAATTTTCATATCATCGTGTGTTTATTTAGTGAAAGTAGCCAAACTTGAAATTAACATAGCCACCCATGGATGAACCGTTGTATATAAAAGTAGAACAATAATAGTTAAACAAACTAAAAGATCGACCTATTATAAGTGTTATACTAAAAAGCAATTGACGTTATCACATAACTTTTGATAGATTGTATAGTAGTAGGACACAATATAACATCTATAATATAATCAATAGAATATTTACATGACAATGAAAATCTTGAAAAGCAAAAACAACGAAGGATTTGAGTAACATTATAAAGAAAATCACATGAATAGACTATTTGTAGCATGTTTGTATTTGACTACTCATGCCATATAGTAAACACTATGATAGAAACACATAAAATCATTATTATTATTCACGTTTCATCATAAATATTTTCATAACGTATAAATTAGATAATTGTTTACTTTTTTAGTTACATAACGACCCTCTAGTTCTTTATATCTACTTTTAAACCTTATTAAAAGACGGATCACACTTCTATATTTAAAGACGCTCTTGTTAACACACTAATACGTGAAAATCCATATCCATTTAATTATTCTTACAATATTATGTATAACTTAACCTAATATGTTTATTTTTATATTAAGAAGTTATACAAAAAGAAATGTATAAAAATATATATTGGAAACATAATAATTATTTTGGGTTGGATAAAATAAAAATATCAACTGAGTTAAAAATAAGGTTGTGTAAAATTTGAGTTATGGGAGCAAATTCGTACATATGGATTCAAGCATTCTGAGTCAACTCGGATTGATCCAACCGTTACCTATAAGGGTTATTCTTTTAAAATTCTTGTCACAAACGAACACGTACGGTTTTTGAGCTACGAAGGGCATCAACTAACCCGACTGTTATTTTGGCGCCAATAATATAATCTTTGACCGTGTCCTTTTTTTTATTTTATTTTTCTGATGCAAATTGAAAAATCAACAAATTTTATGTTTTTTTTAACTGGGCAACATTTTTTATTTTATTACTATGATATAAAGGTAATGTTTGTTATCATCGTATATTATTCGTACGAGACTGTTAAGTAAAATTTTGTTTGATTTATTTATTTGTTTATTATATACTAAGTTAGAAACTTGGGTTTTACATGTGGTGAATAATAAAATCGATATAATTTATAAACTGTAACTATTTATGATCATTGACATTACATGTTATATATAATATTGAAAAAATATAAAGTTATAAACTCATAGAACTTCAAATATTTATTTGTATACAATGTTTTACGTTCTATTAATAAGTTTATCATCTTTATACAAAATTAATAATTTCACCTCGTCTCTACTTTGACTTGACTATAGATAATGCATATACAAATGAGTATGAGCATAATTGGTTATCTCTCAAAAACAAACAAATCATTGATATTGATCGTCCTTAACTCTTATTTATTGTCATTGTAAAACATAAACAAATAAAAAACGTTTTCTTTCAAATTTGAAAGTAAACCTCTTCTCTAAAGATGTATAACCAATTTTAAAGAATAAGGGTAAGATGCTTAATATTACTTACACTTATGATATTTACTTTTATAATATGATTACCCATTGATATCATCTGTAGTCTACTTTCATTACATAAACAATTTTTTTGTCAATATTTCTTAATAGCACGAATGAATACTATAAATTGGAAGGTGTCTTTGTCTTGGTCTCAAAGTTGTTCTTTCACTTTCTACACGAATTGTGTAAGAAATAAAACATAACTAAATTTTTATGGTTGTTCATAAGTTTTATTACACTTAATCCGAAATAAGAACATTGTAGTGGCCATAAACCGTTTGTCGAGGATATTGTTAATCAGGCTGGAGCCAATCCCCATGAGTTCCCAATAGAATTTCATTTAGGTAAACGTGAATCAAATCAACAGCTTTAGGGTCTATTACTTTATTAATTATGGGGTAATTAAATAAATTAAGGAATGAAATAGTCGAAAGAATGAAATAGTCAAGGACATAAAATAGATCATTACTATTCAATTGTTCTATTTGGTTACCATATCAGAATGAAATGAATCATTAATTAGTGTTGTTTGGTAAATGATAAAAACAAAGGAATATAATACAATTCTACCTATACTTCTTTACGTAATAGTTAATCCAATTTATTTCTTTATAATATTCTTTTTTATTTAGTATTTTATTTTATCATATATTTATATTTATTTTTATCATTATCTTTATTTATTGTTTTAATTACTTTTTTTATTTTTCTATTTTACTATCTTGTCTATTTTTATTTTTCACCTTTTATATATTTAATAGTTTAATTATTAGATTTTTTTATTTCTATATATGTTTAAGAAAAAACAAACTGAATAAGAAATTATTCATTTCATTCCTTAAAGAAAATAAAAAAACACCACTCTCATAAGGAATAAAAATCCTCATGGCCTGTTTGGTTCATGAAGATCAAAGGGATTGAATTGGAATGTGAATGAATTCCATCAAATACTGTCTTTGGTTGGCACACAATGGAATTGAAATTGAAATTAATTGAACCAATTTATGGAATTTAACATTCTTTCAACCCCCTTGGAACGTTTATGATTACCAAACTACACCTCTTCTATCTATTAGTTTATATATGTATTGTGTACGATATTATAGTTGAGGGGGTATCTCGTAAATATTCTTGTATAAATAGGGTGGTGTAATTATTGTGAAAGGGATGAAATATCAAACACTTTTATGGTATCGATCCTAAACCGAAAACCCTAATTCGGTTTCCCCCACCTCACGCCACCCTTCCGACGGCTGCCACGGCGTCGCCGGCCTCCCCTTCCTCGTCCGACATCTCCACCACCACAGCAACCATGACCGACGGTGCTACTTCGAACCCCACCCCAAACCCGCTCGTTGAAGTCTTGAAAACGGCCTATTCGGTTAATAACATTCACATCAAAGTTCGCCCTCTTGATGGTGTGAAGATCACCTATTCGTCCTGGGTTAAGCTCTTCAAGATCCAGGCAAAGGCATAGAAGGTTTATGATCATATAGATGGCACTACACCTCCTGCGGAGGGTCATGCAGATCACGATCTGTGGAAGGAAATCGATTCCCTCGTGCTCCAGTGGATCTACTCCACCCTAGCCGATGCCGTTCTGCCGCGATTCCTTGTTACCGACACTACCGCCCGTGCTGCTTGGGTGAAGATTCAGCAATATTATCTCAGTAACAAAGGTACTAGGGCTGCTGCCTTACATTAGCCTCATGCTCGTCTATGGACGAATACTGTCAGAAGCTCACTGATTTGGCGGAACAGTTAAAGGATCTTGATCGCCCGGTTGATGACAATCGCTTGGTTCTCCAGTTTGTTCGAGGTCTGCCATCCGAGTTTGACACCGTTGCCTCGTTTATCAACCAAAGTTCTCCCTCTTAGGAAACACTTTTACTATCTTCCCTTCCTCCATCATCAAGAACCAATTTTTCACAGATCATCAAATAATTCTTCTTAAACATTACATTGATAATCAATCCAGTAAATCGTAAATCGACTAAAACCTTAAGAATAAGATCGACTTTTACCAGAACCACCGTCGTTGAATTGTAGATTTAAAACGTGTAAGTCGTAAATCAAAGGAACCATAACAAATTAATTGACAACCAACACTTTCTTGAGTGCTTCAAGAACCATCGTATAATCAAAACTGAAGTTAGGAACCTTTAACAAAAACCTTGAAAGGCAAAATTGATTCTTAAAATGAAACATTGAAACCATCGTAGAATCACAAAATTCATGAAGCCAAAAGTGATTCTTAATTGACGACAATCTTTGCCTCGTCATTGACGACACCTCCACAACATAATATGGAGTCACTCCACTTTCTGATAGAACAAAAATTTTATGTGACAAACACCACATATGATAAGAAATAAACGAAATATATATTTTCATTCAATCTATCAATACATATACACGAATTTTCATTTTCCCACAAGATATATATTTTTTGTTTGAAAAAATGCTTACAAAACTAGTTATTTATCAATTAGCAACAAGTAAAAAAAATACGAAATTAATTATGCTTTATATTTTTTGAACTCTTTAATTATCTAAAATTAATACTGTTTTTTTCAATTTCAAAACTAATACGTGAAAATGCCAAAAAAATGGTGGCTGTGGGGTTCGACCACAAGATATATATTTTTTGTTTGAAAAAATGCCTACAAAACTAGTTATTTATCAATTAGCAACAAGTAAAAAAAATACGAAATTAATTATGCTTTATATTTTTTGAACTCTTTAATTATCTAAAATTAATACTGTTTTTTTCAATTTCAAAACTAATACGTGAAAATGCCAAAAAAATGGTGGCTGTGGGGTTCGAACCCACGCGCACTTATGTGCAGAAGATCTTAAGTCTTCCCCCTTAACCACTCGGGCAAACCACCTGTTTGTGATTTGACTTCCGGTTTTATTTTATAACTTAAATAACTGGCATTTTAAATCTATAACTCAAAAAGTCAAAATGACAGAATCTAAAAGATAAAAAAGTTGATAAGCGTTTAAATGTAATTTCTTATAATTTGTGATTTAGAGTATTGATTAATAAAAGTTCGAAGTATATTTTCGTTGGTTAACACTTGTTTTGGTTTTGTTTCAACCTAAAAATATACATAACATGTTGTTATATTCCGGTTCATTTATAGTAAATATCTTTTGGATTCATATAAAATTTCCATGTTTGTATAAGGTTCAACTTGTCAACCCGTGAACACGATTTATACGACACCCATGATATTAACTAATCGAGGACAAAGTGACTTGTCTATCTAAGAACTGAACTTGTAGGCATGGTAATCGTAGTTCCAGGGTTCATGCTTTAGCCAACATTAGCCCTACGTTATTGTTGTTCGACATGTACCAATGTTCGGATATGATCACCTCCGTGCCTGTCGTTCAAACTCATGGTCTTCCTAATTATTGTCCATCCTAGCAAAATTCACGGTTGTTATAAGGTCGTGTCTGCTTCTATTCCACTATATTCTCGCAACTATGACTGCTTACATATGTCCTTTTTTTTGTTTTATCGTGATCGCCTGATTGGATTGATTTTAACTTTTAACTTTTGTTACCAATAGTGTCATATTACAATCTACAATATGGTAACCTTTTAATTTATTTTTCAATATTCTTAATACTTTTTTTAGTTTATGAAATCATCTTGTTTAATATGCACTTTTACTCCTTTAAAATTGTTGATGTGATGTGCAATATACAATATCTTCCATTGGGTTTAAGTAATATTGATCTTATATTATATATGGGCTTAATTTGTGACCCAGAGTCGGGCCATAAGTTTTGGCATCTATTCAGCTCTTTTTGCCAAAGGTGTTACACATGGACCGGGTCGATCACAAGTAGAGGTGCAAATCTCAAACCGGTTTGGGCTCTCAAACCGGTTTTCAAACCGGTCAAAACCGGTTTTGACCAACCCGGTCAAACCGAACCGGTTTCTATCGGTTAGGGGTTTTTGTGAAGAAACCGGTTTTCAAACCGGTTTGGCCCAAACCGGTTTGGCCCAAACCGGTTTGAAACCGGTTTCTTCACATCACTTTTAAGCAACTTTTCTAGCCCTTTTCTAGTCGATTTGAGCCTAAAAATTGGTATATATACCCCCTTTATGTGTTATAAACATTACCCCACTTCCCAATCTCTAAAAAAACTCTTAAATTTACAAAGAGTTTGAATACCGGTTAAAATAATTTGTATTTTCTTTCAAATTAGGTACTTTTGCACTCGTTTAGGTGTGAACTTATTCTCTTTTGTAATGTTTTATGTTTTTTTTCAATAAAAAGTATGTTTTTTTAGTTTTTATAAAGTTTTTTTTTAAAAATATATATATATACCAAACCGGTTTGAGATCCCAAACCGGTTCGGTTTGAAACCGAAACCGGTTTCATCGGTTTCCAGATTTCGGGCTTCAAACCGGTTTGAGAACCGAACCGGTTTGGGTTTCAAACCGATTTTTGCACCTCTAATCACAAGTTAACCAAAGTAAACCATATTATATCAGTAGATTTTATAGTTAAGCTTTATATTGAAAATCCTACTTCAAAAAGAGACCAAATGTATCAAATTCAAGAGGAAGTAGGTCTCAACTTTTTTTTTTCAAAATGACATTGTAATTTTGTTTGTAAGTTCGATTATATACTTAAAGCGCACAAACAACTGTCTATTTTACGTGTATAAATATCGCGTATTAACCACTTTAATGGTAAAATACTTGAATAAAAAACTTGCATGAAATAATAGATAGTGATGATGGTGAGCTACTAACATATCAATCCACCCCACTCGAACTCACCTTGTCCTCAAGGTGAAAACGCTAAGTCAAGGATCATAAACAAGTGGGGTTTATTGCACTTATGACCCAACACATATTTCTCGTCACAATAATAAAATAGACCTTTGGCATGATGTTCATTAATTTATTTCAACACTTGAAAGGCGTCGTCGAAAGGGGTTAGGAGCCGGTTAGGCCAGTTTCCTGACAGGTTGTTGGCCGAGTAGGCCAGTTGTTGGCGACACAATTGATCACATGGTTTTTGGGTTCATGGTCAAGTTGAGACGGTTTTCTACCAAACGGGCCATGCCAAGTTTAACCTCCAACCGGATTTCCTCATTTAGGTCTCCCACGAAACAACTTACTATAAAAGATTCTGCAGACTGTCGACAGACGAGAAAGCTTCTCAAAACCTTCCTGATCATAGTCACCTACATTAGTTGTTAGTTGTAATTGGGACAAAGCTTTCGATTATTTTCCAACACCTTGAAGTGTAATAAACAACAAATAAGGTGGAAATATGTAGTATATATATAGTATACTCTAATCTCATATATAGCTTATGTACACACACTAAAAATAAATGTTTCAACTTACAAAAAGACATGGTTTTGAGATCCTTGAAGAGCTTAAAAGCAAGAAGAAATGTCCTAACATGAGCAAGAAGATCATGTCAGGTAAGCCAAGGAGCGACCGCCTCGATGAACCAAACAAGGTGTTACTTTCCAACACCTTGAAGTAACACCTTGAAGTGTAATGAGGCAAGTCATCCTTGGCTACCAGACACGAACTCTTCTCTTCATGTAAGAACCTCTCTTCGAGTTATATATCTTATGAACTTATGATCGAGTTTTGATGTGAAGAAATATTTGTAAAATCGCCTATATATAGCCTGCGATAATGTCGAATGGCCAATAGAATTAATCACATGATTCTTTTCCATATATCAAAATAGTTTCATTTTCCAACTTTCTACCATTATCAGCATCTTTGAGAGAATATATTGTATGGGCCTAATTCTTTATGCCTGCATAATGAAAAGTCAATTATAGAACACTGAGTAATCATCAAGATTTGTTAGTCTTTAATTTCAAATTCTTACATGCATACTCATGAAATTTGAAGATTTGGAATCAAAAGCACTTGATTCTACATGTCAGGATGAAGGTTGACTTTTACTACAAATGGAACATGTCACTGTTGCTTTGGAACAAAATTTTCTGCAGATTTCTTGATGGATTTTGGATTCCTTTAAAAAAGTCAAAGATTTCTATCTTGTTCTCTTTTTCATGCACACCATTTGGAATATATGCATGAAAAGATCCTCAATGCTTTTCTTCTGGATTGAATTAAGCTTATGTGAATTAAGTCACTATAGTTAATTCTCTTCATTGATCATATAATGCAGTAATGAAATGTTCATAATGTTAGAAGCCTGCATTTTGTATAAAAAGTACATTCTTTCTAAACAGTAGACACCTTAAACTTATAGCTAGTTCTGCCATTGCCTTATTTTGTTCTAGAAGCCTGCATATTGTATTATTAATATTGTTAGCAGGATATATTGATAAGAGTTCCATGAGTTAGTTAAAAAAAATGCCAAGGTCTTTAAGTAGGTAGATTAGACTATGTTTGACCAATTATATATTGATTGCCTGACCTGTAATGCTTTTTTAGAACCAGATCAACAGCAAACTGGCCGTACTACTGGTTCACTGGTTAGATCGGTAGACCGGATGTGACACATTTTTATAACAATTATCGTCAATTTATAATTTTATTATATATGGCATATTTTTTAAACTCGTCTCGGACACCCGAAATCTCAGAAACGCCCCTGATTGAGACCCGAAGAGCTTTCTAAAATGAGTGTGGAATACAGAAAATCACCATCTAATACTAAAGTGTAGGTTGCAAAGACCATCAAAATTCAAAACCTCAAATTCATATATGTTGCTTCATTGAAAAGCAACATATAGGAGTTGTATTAAAAGGTAAAGCTGCATTTAAGCATGCTGTTAACATGAACGAAAGGTGAATATTGTTGGGGGTATAAACCACCCACAACTGATCAACGCCAATCAGATAAGCAGAAATTCTAGAAGAAAATCGGAACACAAAGATTTAAAGAGGTTCGGTCTTTGCGACGACCAACCCTTTCCATCGTGACACTAACATTAGCAACATAATTTGCGTCCATTTAAAAAAATAAGAGTTTAAGAGAGGGAAATCGTCTTCGTTTATAATGTTATTAAATACAAAAAAGTAATGGGGTAAGCAATTAATAATGAAATAAATTTACAGATCTAATTATTATATAACAATGTTTAAGTAAATTTTAAAAACATGAATTTTCATTAAACCTTTAAATCTATATGATACTTTATCGGTTAACTTTTAAAAATCTTTTACCAGTGTGTATATTAATTTGTTATGTTTCCCGACGCTTCGTGTGCGCACCTCAGCTCAGTAGTGTATATTAAGTAGAATGATTGTTTGTGTAAATTAGAAAATTCTCAATTAGCCATTAAACTGAAATCAAATTAGAAATTGAAGAAATAACTTGTAGGAATATATTTATTTGTGAAGAAACACTCATATATACATTCTACACCTTTGCCCCAAACACCATTAGATAAGATAGAGAGGGGAATTACATATTCAAATCGCAAAATACAAAGCCCAATCTAAGGGTGGACCGTGGAGGGTGTGGTTTTCCGTTTCTTAATTTTCCTGATTGTCACATCATCACCACGTTAGATTTTCTCAGTGTTCCATAAATGGAAGGTGTGGTCTTCCCGATTCTCCCCCCACACATTTAAATGCACAAGTTACAACTCAAGCTTGTGGCGGATTAAGTGAATGCAACGGTAGTTGATAACCAAACCAGTGCTTTACGTTTCGGGGAAACATATCAAGGGGTGGTGTTGTCAATCAGGAAACCAAATCCTGACTCTCATCGAGCCTCACTCCTTGCACCCAAAGGTCCAAGCGAATTCAAATAATTGAAGTATAAGTCTTGTTATAGTCTAGTCTGCAAAAGGAAACTCCAAACATAGAAAAACATATGCAAATTGGTTAGAGCTTCACCAAACTAAAATTAAAACATTTCAAACATACTTGAATATGTTATAGCCATTATGCGCACATTCACCTAATGAGCCACTTTTAGTTGCAATATGGGACGTCAAACAAGCTAGAAAACACTTCTCTTTCGATTTGCAACATTATTTCTAGGATTTTTATTATCTACCATTACTATTCTAATCAAGAACAGAAGGCCTAACATGAGAAAAAAGAGCGTGTCAAGTTAGCCAAGGAGTGACTGCCTGATAATCCAAACAAGGTGTTAACTATAACTATCTATCACTTCGTGAGGATATAAGGCAAGTCATCCTTGGCTACCAAACAAGACTCTTCTCTTCATGTAAGAACCTCTCTTCCTCTCTTCTTATTGTTTTCATTTTTACCCGCATTTAGTTATTGCACGAGAAACCCGTCTATTTATAGACTATAGAGCAACATTCATAGTCGGCTGTTGAAATTTTGTAATGTCATTATTCGTTTTCTTTTCCTATTTCCATGGCAGAATATGTTCATTCCTAGCCTAAATGAATCCAATTCTAAATATATCTATCTATATGAAGTAAATCGAACAATACTTGTAAAAGTAATACCACTCTTCAACATGTGCCTACAATCTTGAATCAGAGTTGACTTCAACTACGCGATGCCTCCTTTAAAGATTAGTTTAGATATGGACAGGGGTCAATTTGCTATTTTCTTTAACGGCTAATTAACATCAGTAAATCACTACACATACGCGTCACAAGATTTAAACCCATAATATTTTGATTTGAAAGACATCATTTTATCATCAGGCTCTCCCTGGAGGACGTCTGTTTGGCTATTTAATCCAAATAATCGTTTATCAACTGGTGACTTTTGACAATCATACCATAATTTATGTTATTTCGAGTGAGTGTCGTACTAAAAAAACTCTATTTTGCATATGTATAGCAAAATTAATTATCTACCTTTTAATGCAATATTTGACATTTCTAGCTTACTTCTTAATATAGATGGTGTAACTATCTTAGTTTTCAAATTTTCAAGCATTTAGAAACAAATGGTGTAAACGTGTAAAATTATTTGTACTATTTTTCTACTTTGAGAAACCATGTTGTGCA
This sequence comes from Deinandra increscens subsp. villosa, assembly GCA_039602395.1. NCBI lineage: Eukaryota > Viridiplantae > Streptophyta > Magnoliopsida > Asterales > Asteraceae > Deinandra > Deinandra increscens. The sequence continues at coordinate 92,325,493 of JBCNJP010000023.1, read as the reverse complement.
ATGTAGTATAAAATATAATTTTTCCTTTTTTGGTTTAAGACAAGTATTTTGGATTATATCATACACGATTCAGGAGTGGTAAGACTAATAGCATGAAAGAGGCATTTAAAAGATCAGAGAAAATCGATTAAAATTTAAAATAATGAAATACGAGCCTAGCTAACGCCAGAAGGCAAACATTGTACATCTTGAAGTGCATATATTCCAATCCACGTGCATATTTCAATTCAAACTGTTTGACTTTTTAAATGGATATCAAGTTGCATCACCAAATCTTGATAGATTCTTTAGAAAGCGTGACACATCTTCAATTACTCAAATTAGTTTTTTTTTTGTTACAATATTTAAGATGATGGTTGCATATATATACCTCATAGGAAGAGAAATATAGGTTTTATAAATTAGAGTTTATTGGGTAAGTCTTGTAAATCGTGTACAAACCACGATCAGATAAAATTATAAAAATGAATATGTTGGTACTCCAAACTCTTTAATGTGATAAGACAAAAGCGTACAAGAATGACTATGAAATGCCTTTTTTTTTATAAAAGGTTTTTCATTCAAAAAAACAATAAATTACAAAGAAGTGGCGGATAAAAAAAATAGATTACTATGAAATTCTCTTGTGAAAAGCGTACCAGAATTTGTATATGAATTTTTAAATTGGACCAAAGATCGTTCTTTCTATAATTGATCATGAACCAACAAAATTTTTGTATGCTGTAATAATTTGTGAAAGTGAACCTATATATTGATGGCTTAATAGCCTTTTCAAGAGGATATGTGTAAAAACATGACAAAAGGGGAACCTATATTTTGATGTACCACTTATATCTTTGTCTAGATATACCCGGTGCATTGCAAAGATGAGTTCAAATTCTAGTATTTCATTACAAATTCTTAATTGTTGCTTCACTTTTGTACATCATTTCATTCAAAGCGAACTTGGCTGCTAAGAGTATCTCCAATACAGATAGTAGTAAACACTCTTAAACATATCATTTTATATGTCACATCAGATTTTCACTCATCATTTAAAATGAATAATTTTACCGTAACACTACGCCCTTTTTCAAAAAATAATATATATATTATTGAAAAGATTAGTGTGTGAGGCCCCCACCCACCCCGTTTGTGGGTTGTTTCAGGAACAAATGAACATCTTCTTCAACACGGCCGTTTGTTTCTCTCTGTGCCATCTAAATGTAACAGGAAAAAGCACCAGATAAATTAGGTACCATCTATAACTTGCAAAAATTTCATAGCTAATTTTCCAGTGGGTTTCTAGTAAAGTTTTTGTGTAAAGTGCGTTGCAAGTCTAACTTTACTCAATATTAAGTTATGCGTTAGAATTGTATTTACTAAGTTATAAGTTATGGGTTAGAATTGTATTTACTGTAAGTCTAGTCTTGGATTAGTTATGCATGTATATTTAAGTAGAATGATTGTTTGTGTAAATTAGAAAGTTAGAAACCGTCTAATTTTTTTTTTGGAACGGCATCGATTAGGCGACTTTGGTCTCACGTGTAAACCTACCCTTGCGGGGCTATGTCCAAGGTCGATTACTCGGACCTCCGTGAGAACCAAGACACCCCCTCCTGAAGCTTTCTCCTGGCAGAAACCCCCTCCTGGGACAACATGGGGTAAAACTGCCTCCCCTTAGATTAGAACTTGGGTCACATAGTAACCAAAGCCCTAAGAGCCAAGGGGGTAACCACTAGGACAAGTCCTAGTGGTTAGAAACCGTCTAATTAAGTTAGAACATCGTCATCCTGAGTTCTCAATTAGCCATAAAATTGAAATTAAATTAGAAATTGAAGAACAAACTTGTAGGAATATTTTTTTGGAAGAAAATATTCATATATATACATATATTCTACTACTTCTTTGTCCCAAACACCATTAGATCAAATAGAGAGGGAAATTACATATTCAAATTGTAAAATACAAAGCCTAATCTTAGAGTGGAGGGTATGGTTTTTTCTATATTCAATTTTCTTGAATGTCACATCAACATCATGTTAGATTTTCTCTCTTTTCCCTAAATGGAGGGCGTGGTTTCCCCGATTCTCCTCGCACACATTATAATGCACAAGGTACATCTCAAGCTTATAGTGGACACCCAAACTTAACCGGTGCTTTACTATCCGGGGAAATATATCAAGGGGTGGTGTTGTCAATCGGAAAACCAAATCCTCACTCTCATCGAGCCTCATTCCTTGCATCTGACGGCCCAAGCAGATTCAAATAATTAAAGTATAGTCTTGGTATAGTCTAGTCTAGTCTGCAAAAGGAAACTCCAAACATAGAAAAACACATGCAAATTGATTAAAGCTTCACCAAACTAAAATTTAAACATTTCAACAAACTTGAATATGCTATAGCCAGTATGCATGCGCACATTCGCCTAACGAGCCACTTTGAGTTGCAATGTGAGACGTCAAAGACGCTAGAGAACCCTTCTCTTTCAATGCACAACACTATTTCTGGGACTTCTATTATCTACAATTACTATTCTAATCAAGAACAGAAGGCCTAACATGAGAAAAAGAGCGTGTCAAGTTAGCCAAGGAGTGACCGCCTTATGATCCATATTAACAAGGTGTTAATTAACTTTGTGTCACCTTGTATTGGTTGATATAAGGCAAGTCATCCTTGGCTACTAAACAAGACTCTTCTCTTCATGTAAGAACCTCTCTTCCTATTGTCTTCATTTTAACCCGCATTTAGTTTTTGCACAAGCAACCCGTCTATTTATAGGCTAGAGAGTATCATTCAACGTTGGTCGTTGAAATTTCGTAATGTCATTATTCGTTTTCTTTTCATCTTTTCATGGCAGAATATGTTTATTCCTAGCCTAAATGAATCCAATTCTAAATATATCTAGAAGGAGGATCATATACATCTATCTATATGAAGTAAACCGAACAATACTTGTAAAAGTAATACCACTCTTCAATGTGTGCCCACAATCTTGAACCAGAGTTGACTTCAACTACGTGATGCCTCCTTTAAAGATTAGTTTAGATATGATCAACAAGGGTGTATTCTGTATTTGGCTATTCTTTTTTCTAACGGCTAAAATCATCATACATACGCTTCAATTTCTATGATTTCAAACCACAACATTTCAATTGTGGAGCCGCTACTTTACCATCATGCTCTCCGAAAGTCTATTTGGCTATTCTATCCAAATAATTGTTTATCAATTAGTGACTTTTGACAACCATACCTCAATGTATCGTTATTTAGAGTGTCATACTAAAAAGGCTTTATTTTGTATATATATGTATAGCAAATTTAATTTCTTACTATAATGCAATATTTGACATTTCATACTTCTTAAAGCAATATGTGACATTTCTTACTTCTTCATGCAATTGACATAAGTTGATATATATGTTAGGTGTAACCTCTTTTTTTTAAGCCAACTTACTTGTGAACACCCCTAGCTAGTAGCAACTAGGGGCGTCAATTGTAAGCGGAGGACCCTGGTGGTTGTCGTATTTCAGTAGCAAGGTTAGTTATCTGTAGCAAATTGAGTAGCTAGAAGTTGCTTAGATTCGCTTGATAAATAAAATACTACTTGAAATAAGCTTTGGTAGTAATTTTTCTAATCAACAACAAATCTATTCATCGGTAGTAACTTTGCTTCAATAGCAAAGTTAGTCTCTGGTACCAAGTTGGGTATCACTGATGACCGGTAGCAACTTTACTTTGGTGCTAACTTTGTTACTATTTATGGGTTAAGTTACCACTAAAGGGTTGTTGCTAATAGTTAACCGTTGTCGGTTATAACCTTGTCATTCGCTATGTTGGGCCCTAGTATATAAGGATTATCTATCTTTGGCCATAATTTGGTACACATTTTTTCCATAACAAAATTTCCATATTCGTTTTTGAGAACTTCTCATTCTTGTTTGATTGAAAATCCATGTATGCCTATGAAATATTTCAATCTGATAATTTGAGACACGATTTAGAGAAATCCAAGTAATCACGAATTCGAAACCAACATAAGGCCACTTGTTATTATTGAATAATAAGATTATATTAGATTTATTATTGTAGCCCACGGGCCCAATTAAGATTAACTAGGGTTTAGTATTTCCTATATATATATATATTTTTTTAATGATAACTAAAAAAAATAGCTTCAACTTCGGTTCCCGATTCCAAATCCCAATCTTCTATCAACCAATCCATAATGTGTTTCAATATGCCAAATTATATTCTTCAATGTGATGGATCCCGTAATCCTCTAGTAAAAATCTTTAATGTAGTGGTGCGACGACATAGTTTAGGACCGTAGTCCTAGATGCGGCGCGGCCATGGACCGTAGTCCGAGAGGCGGCGCGGCGGCGGACCGTAGTCCGAGAGGCGGCGCGGCGGCGGACCGTAGTCCGAGAGGCGGCGCGGCGGCGGACCGTAGTCCGAGAGGCGGCGCGGCGGCGGACCGTAGTCCGAGAGGCGGCGCGGCGGCGGACCGTAGTCCGAGAGGCGGCGTGACGGCGGACCGTAGTCCGAGAGGCGGCACGGCGGCGGACCGTAGTCCGAGAGGCGGCGCGGCGGGATACCGTAGTCCGAGAGGCGGCGTGACGGCGGACCGTAGTCCGAGAGGCGGCACGGCGGCGGATTTATTATTCAATAGTTATTACATGAGACAACGAGTGCCACCACAACTCTCACATCACACATTGCTATACTACCTACTAGCACACTCAAAACAGATGGTGTAACTCACCTTAGTTTTCAATGTGTGCATGAATTTGGAAATAAATGGTGTAAATTTGTGTTTGTACTTTTTTCTACTTTGAGAAAGCATGTTGTGCAATGTAGCATGAAATATAATTGTTTCTTTTTTGGTAATGTAATATAAAGACATAAGTATTTTGGGTCATATTATATGCGTTTCAGAAGTGGGAAGACTTATGGCACAAAAGAGGCATTTAAAAGATGGAGTAAATTACTATTTGCATCCATGTGGTTTGACCACTTTTGTCACCTGCATCCGATTTTCAAATTATTAACAAATCTCACCTGAGGTTTGCATTTTGTTGCCATCTGAGTCCTTGGGACTAACAGAAGTTAGATTTTTCTGTTAAGTGGAAGGATATTTCAGTCATTTTACAGATGAGGGGCTATTTTTATAAATTATCAAAATAAAGGGACTATTTTGTAGTTTTATTAAAACACTTGATAATATAAAAAAAAACCCTAGTTCTCTTTCTTATCTTCTTATCCACGGACGCCAACCAAACCTCACTCCCCCTCCGGCGACCCCTGCCGGACTGCCGAATCAGCAACCGTTGCCAGGTCCGTTCGATCGGTTCCTTCTCTGTGGTTGGATGTAATTTCCGGTCCCTGAGATAAGATCGAACTGCGGTGGAGTCTCGACAGTTTGATCTCATCCGCCCAGTCATCGAAATCAATAGGTGGATATCAGAAGCCTCCGGCGATTGATAAATGAGATAGATGTCAATATCAACATCGGTAAAATAAAATTATTACCACGAATCCTGATAAGGGCTTGAAGTTGGAGGAGATTAGGCTCTTCGGAGACGACCGGAAGCTACTTGATTTCAGATTCGGTGAGCTGAACATGTTTACCAATTACCAGGTTTATCTCTAACTTCAAGGAGCCGTTATATGATGTTATCGACGACAGGTTGGTCCATTGTAGTAGTTCATATGTAACTGATTTGTTTATGTTTGTGTGTATAAAGAAATCGCTGATGGAAACCGACGGATTTTGATGACCCAAAAGTAAACGCTAAAAAATAAACGGTGCGCGAATTACGACGAAGAGCACAGATAGAGAGATGTGGCTGGCGGAGCGGCGAGTGGACCGCTAGGCAGCTGAACGGAGAACTTGAAGGGTCCGCCGACTCTACCTACGCTCTCCAGAGGAAGCTCGTTAACTCCGCCCTTTCAAGCGATTCTTCCGGCGGTGTTCAATCTTCGTTCAATTACGTTCTCCCTTATTCGGATGTTTTCAAGTAGTTTTGTTCTCTGATCTAGATCTTGTAATTTTGTTGTTGATTAATGGAAGTAGATAATTGTTTAACGATAAATCATATGATTTGTTCATTTGTTTCAAATCGGAAGTTAACGCAGACGTTAATTTCAAAATAGTGTTTTATAGTGAAGCTGTTACTCAAAAGATGATCGGAAGCGGTCACCGGCGACGCTGCGATGGTGGTGACCAGAGTGGTCGCCGGCGATGCCCTTTTAATTGAACTGTAAATTGGGGTAGGGCTTTTTATTTATATTGATTTTTTAATTTTAATAGTTTGGATAATTACATATATAATCCTTATACTTTCTAATAACATATAAATTTACATAACCAGTCCCTTAGGTGTAAAATGACTTAAATGCCCTTTGAGTTAACAGAAAATTTTAACCCTGTTAGTTCGAGGGACTCAGATGGCAACAAAATGCAAACCTCAGGTGAGATTTGTTAATAATTTAAAAATCGGATGCAGGTGGCAAAAGTGACCAAACCACAGGGATGCAAATAGTAATTTACTCTAAAAGATGAGAGAAAATCAATTAAAATAACAAAATGTGAGCCTTGCATGTATGGCTTTTAGCTAATGCCAGAAGGCAAACATTGTGTATCAGTGCATGTTGAAGTGCATATATTCCAATCCATCTGAATGTCTCAGTTCAAACTGTTTGACTTTTAAATGGATTTCAAGGTGCATCACCAAATCTTTATAGATTCTTTAGAGAGTGTGACACATCTTCAATGAGTCAAATCAGTTTTTCTTTCTTTCTTTTTTTTTTTTTTTTTTTTTTGTTACAATATGTAAGATGAAAGTTGCATATATACAATATACTTAAGAAGAGAAATTTAGGTTTTATAAGTTTGAGAAATAGTATACAAACCACAATCAGGTTAAAGTGAATTTGGTGGTACTCCAAACTCTTTAATGTGATAAGACAAAAGTAGACAAAAACGGGAAGCTCATAATGTTCATATCGATCAACAATAAGTGTTCTAGCTCTATCCTATCTTTTGTTTCATTTCTTCTGTAATAATCATAAACAATTCTTTAATTATGGATCTACTATCGAAAATTCAATGCGTAATCTCAATATTCAATGTGTATTTATTAATAATCTCATTTTTCAATTATTGAATCATTTCGTTTTATCAAATTTAATGTTAGCAAGATTAGTCAACATTTTTATATTTCGATATAACAAGATGCTATTTGTAACACGTAGTCTTGTTTGTTGGATAATTAGTTACAGTTTATTCAAGAAATGTTTGGATTTCTATTACATTTTATGTGTACATTGCAAAGAATTCAAATTCAAATTCCAATTCTAGTATTTTATTAGAAATTCATAGTTGATGCTTCACTTTTGTACATCATTTCATTCAAAACAACTTTCATATTGCATAACATGGCTTCCAAGAGCATCTCCAACGCAAAACGTAACAAACACTCTGAAACACGCCACTTTAGATGTCACATTAGATTTTCACACATCCTTTAAAATCACTCATTTTAACTTCAACACCTACATGTCTTTTTTAAGCAATTAACATCGTTTAAAAATATATATTTTTAAAAGATTTGAGTGTGTGAGGCCCCCACCCACCCGTTTGTGGGTCGTTTCGAGAAGAAACAAACACCCTTTTAAACATCTCCGGCATCTGACGTGGCGGTTTGTTTCTCTCTATGCCATCTATGTGATAGAGAAAAAAGCACCAGATAAGTTAAGCAAACCAAAAGCACCACTATCATGCATGGCTTATAGCTAAAGCCAGAAGCAAACTACAATTAAGGATCATGCATGAGGTATCCATGCATGTGCATGTAGCAAAAGAAATAGAGAATCATATATATTTATCCACTTACTTTATAGGAACCAAGAGAATAAAAACTTGAAAAGGTGTAGTGTTATGTTTTTACTTTTCCGTGTCTATCTTGTTTCTTCCAACTCATAAGTAATCTCATTTCTTATCTTATTAGGAAAAGAGAACATATTCATCTAAACCATGTTATTTTTACTACCATTAACACCTCAAACAATTAAGGGTAGCCTATAAGTATTGCAACTAAGAGGGCTTGTCCGAGTCATGATGATGGGGAGACTCAGGGTCTTAAGGTTACGAATTCGATCTTTGGAGCCCCATATCTTATCACTCCACCGTTCGCAAAGATGAGTTTTCCCTGAAATGGTTTAACTGGTAGAGTTTGATTACCCAATACTCCGTGAATTCACAGGTGGTATAATAAGGTACCACTTTGCCATCGTATTATCTTAGATAGTCGGGCTTCTTAGTTGTCTGTAAAAAGAAGGACTATAAGTAGTGCACCCTCCTCCTACCTCCTAACATTATAATTGAATTTTTTTTCATATCTAGATATATTATTATTAATATTATTTTTAAAATTGTTCTAATTAATAAAAACTCAAAAACTACTTTTAAAAAAATATTAAACTTGTATTTTAAATGAAATAAAAAGCATTTATAAAATAAAGATTATTGAAAAACTAAAAAGGACTTTCTCCAAAACGTTTTAAAAAAAATAGTGTTTTTGAAAATAAGAAAAGAAGCACTTTTATTGAGTATGCTTTCTAATATTACAAAGGATTTGATAATCTTAACGAGGGTCGGTTCACATTATTGTATTGACATAAATTTAGTCACTTGATCTTCATTCAACATTATAGTGGTATACATGTGTTTTATTGTGTATGTTTTCTAATATTGTCGTGGAAATCGATAACCTTGACATGAGCCATTCCACTTTATCTTATTAGTGACTTTGAAAATCACCAATTTATTTAAGTCTTTTGGTTGTAGAGAAACTTATCCTTAGTGATTGATTGATAGTTTCGTTTTGTATTTTCTTAGTCTTTAATTTAGTGGTTTTACAAACCACCACTTTATCATTGGCTAGATCACAACGATTTGGTATTAGTAACTACTGTGTCCTTAGATCGATACTCGATACTTCGGTAGGTGTTATCTTGTCTACATTATACTACTATATGATATGTATAGTTGTTTATTGTGTGTGTAGTTAGTTGAAGTAAATATCTTTTATGAATATAAAACTTACCGTATACAAAAACCCATCATTTATATATATACGTATCTCACTACAAGAAAGTACACCTTTAGCAACGACATCAATAGCGGCGACATGTCACCACTATTGCTCTCCGATTCGTATGCAAGTTCGTTAACTAAATCTCACTGTTGGCGCCACCCCTGTTCGCGATTCCAACACCCATCTCCGACACGGAATTTGAGGTACGACACCACACCCCTCTTGAGCCGCTACCCACTCTCCATTTTACCCAAAATTAGTCGCGATCGAACACCTGCTCCTCTCCCATCACCACCGAATTCCATCGCCACCTCTGTTCCTCTCAGCCAAGTGTCGCCCTTCACGGCTAAACTAGGTTGTCCACGGCCATTCAGGGCTGTTGTTCACTACAAGGTTCGAAAAATAAAACGATTTAGGTGAACCTAACACTCTAGCTTCAAAATTCATGTTGCAAATCATGATTTCTCCTTATGTTTATGTATATTGGCAGTAAAGTTGTAATTTTGTGTTATTTCGTCCATATGATCGAATGAAACACATGCATAGGTTTGCTCGGTTTGATTTTTATATATTTTGTTGATTGGAAATTGAGAATTGAGAGAAAAGTTGAGTTGAAAATTGAGACAAAAGTTGTGATAACTGAGACAAAAGTGGTGATAAGTTGAAAATTGAGACATAAATTGAGAATTGTTATGAACATGTTTTATGATTACTATGTTCATGATTATATCTTTAAATTTTAAAAGTATTTATGATGTTTGAATGTATGATTTGTATGTATGAGTAGGTCTAATCTGTTGATTGATGATGGAGTGGATTATGTTTTGATCTATGAAGCATAATTTTTCAAGACTATGTATGATTTTAAGTTCTTTCTTTAACTTTTGGGAGTCAAAGTAGTTAGATTTGACTATTGTTTAAAGGTTTAGATTTGACTTTTCATTTATAGTGATTACATGTTGGTATTTGTATGTTTGTAAAATAACCCGTTTGACCCGAAACTTGTATGTTTGTATATATTTGTAGGGCTACTACATGTTTCCACCCCTTCCGGCTACCATTTTCAACTGTTCTCGGAGATTTGAAAGGGGCTTCATCAACCGATGTTCCATCAATCTCAGCTCTAGCAACGCAAGTCACACACCATCGTCCACACCTGATGAATTTGGTCAAGTCGGTTCAATGGTAAGCAAAATCGATCCATTTCATTCACAAAACCACCCTCAAATCCACCCCGTTCAACTCCACCCCAATTTGTTTTCTCGAGGAATGATTCATAGAGATTAGAGAGCTACTTTGTTTCAGCTCATTAGTTACATATAATCATGATTTTATCACAATAAATATATATATATATTAAAAGTGAATTAATTGATTATAATGATCACACCACTGGTCCACCACCATTACTAGACTGTTGCCACGGTGGTGGTCTATGACGTGGAGGCGGAGGAGTGGTGGCGGTGACAGCGGTGGAGTTTGTCGGAGGTGTAATCGGATTTGAGAAAGAGAGGAGTGTTGGTCGTTGTTTTGAGAAACATATAATATGCATCTAGGTTTTTTTTTGTTATTTTAATAGAAGGGTATTTTTTATGCAGGGTATTTTGGTATTTGTATTTTTTATGCAAGGGTATTTTGGTATTTTTATTAAAATCTAGCAGAAAATATAAACGGTGTTAAGTGTTTGTATCTGATTGGGACAAATTAGAAACCAACGAAAAATTGATCAAATGGAAAGTTTTGGACTATTTGGGCTAAATCATATGAACGAAACCGTAATTTACTCTATATAAATATATAGAGTCAAGTTATCATAAGAAGTATGTTAAATCTAAGAAGGCTAAGAAAGAGTTGAGGCCATTAGATTTTTTATTAATATTTAATCAATTGTTGAGATTAAATTGATGAATAAAAAAATATTAGATGGATATTTTAGTCTTAGCCATTTTTGTTGTTTTTTATTAAGTTTCCTAAACCTTCATAACTTTTGAATATGATATAATATTTTAAAATAAATTACACCATGAAACAGACGTTTTTAATCTTTGGAAGGTGTATCGTGTTGATATATATAAAATTAAAAAATTACTCTTTGGGTTTTCTAGTGCGTCATTGTGTCAATTTTCTCGTCATTGTGTTTTTTATTAGTTATTGTGATAAATTTATTTAATACATAAAAAACAATAACAAATAACATGAAATGAGTTGAAATATAAAACACAATGGTAAATACATATTACACAATGATCTGAAATATAAAACACAGCGATCTGAACATAAGACACAATGATCTGAAGGTAAAACATAATGATCTAGACATAAGATACAATGATCTGAAGATAAGACACAATGTGTCTTTTTTTTATATTTTTAAATAAGAAAGACACAATGACGAGTGAAAAGACGCAATGACGAATAAAAAGACACAATGACGCAATAGAAAACCTGAAGAGTAATTTATTTATTTTATATATAGCAACATTGTGCCCGTTTTAAAGATAAAAACGATCGTTTTTATGGTGTAATTTACAAAAAAAAACATAATGTCGTAAGTAGAACTTATGAATTATTTAAAAAATAAGAAAACTTGATAAAAATCAATAAAAATGGCTAAGACTAAAATATCCCCATTTAAAAATAATTAGATGACACGTATCAGGACCAAAATCCTTCTTAGATTTAGAAGACTAGTTTCTTCTTTAACCCTAGCTAAATATATAAAATAATATTATTTAGTTAAATTATATTGATAAGAATAGTAAATGAGTTCTGAATATTCTAAGGGAATATTTGGTTTGTAGATTTTATGAGATTTTAAAGGAATTGAGATCTAAATTTCATTTCTTAATGTGTTTTGCGTTTAGATTTGGAAATTCCTTTCTTATTTCTTATAGTGTTTAGTTTCTTATTTCTTATAGTGTTTAGTTAAGAAAGAAATTTGAATTAGTCCATCAAATTTCTTCGTTTAGTGGATTTCATATTCCTTTTTTATTATTAAAAAATTCAATAAAAAGAACTGGAATTGAACCACCGCACGTTGACTGTGCCACCACCTACCACCACCATAACCTCACCACCTGACCGAACCAGGCAACAGCGCACGTCCCCACTCGATTTACCCGACTGGATTCGACTGACACGTGTCACCACCATGCATGACTTTCTGATGAACACGATGACTGGTATGTGTGGTGGTAGTGAGTAGTGATAGTCCACCGGGATGGCAGCTTGATAAGTAACTCAAATATATTACAAATTTAAATTCTTTTGATAAATTCCAACGTCTTCGAATTACAACTTAGCTGAAGTCAACTACAATTTAAGAGTGCGACCTTGTTGATAAATTGTTATTCCTTGCACTCCTTATTTATTTATTTATTTTCCATTTTCTTCATAAACCTTACGTATAGAATTGAATTCTTTTATTCTTACAACTGCATATATTCTGTCAAAAGTGGATATATTAATGTTATTATTATAAATTTTGAAGGACCAATTATAAAGGAACTCTATAAATAGACAGTTTCCTTGTACATCTAATACAGGTAAAAGAGATGAATACAATAAGAAGAGAGGTTCTTACATGAAAACAAGAGTCGTATTTGGTAGCCAAGGATGACTTGCCTTATATCAAGACGAGGTGATAGAAAGATATAACACCTTGTTTGGATTATCAGGCAGTCACTCCTTTGCTAACTTGACACACTCTTTTTTTCTCATGTTAGGCCTTGTCTTCGCAAACTATCATTGTTTCGTTTACGACAAAATCATCCCTTGTCGGGTTATTATAGGTTTGACACTTTTTATTCAGATATTTTTTTAATGGCTGGTTATCATGGACCTACCCACTATCCCAAGTTCAAACCTCATAGCAAGGGAACCCAGACCCCCCCCCCCCCTGCACCATCAGGTTGGAACCAGACAAGCTTGTAAACCCTCCCTTGTGACTCGGGATCAAGCACAATACCCAATCTTGCATTGCCCACCAATATCTCACAAAGTGGTGTGAGTGGGACTTGATACTGTTCAAAATGCATATGAATTACCAATGAGTCTTTCAGGGTTATACTAAGACCTTCTTTGCAACATTTTTTTTTTGAATGACCAACAAAAGAAATTATTAAAAAGTCACATCAAGAAGCTTGGCAAATAGTATAACAACAAGAAAAGAAACATTAAAGCAAACCAACTAGAGCTCTAAGTTTTTCAAACTGAATCGACGTCATTCATCCCATGTTATGTTCTTATTTGATCTACTTCTTATTCATAGGAACCTGGGGCGGATACATGTAGGAAGTATGGAGGAGAGGGCCCCGTAAGACCATAGAAACTTTTGGTCAAAAGTCTACTGCTATTGAACACTTATTGCTAGATTGGGGGCACTATAAGAGTATAAGTCATTACTTTTATGGACGGAGAGCACTTTAAGTATTTATCTAATAAGTTGAATGTTCACGTGAAGAATCTCTTCATACAATCAAAATAATTGCATTATTTTCTTTCAAAAATGACTCTTTTAATATTTACTTGAAAAACTAGAATTTGCTATTTAAAATATTAATTTTTTCTCAGTTTGTTTCCTATTTGTTCCCATTATTTTTTTTGGGTTAGTTTTCTCGTAGTTTTATGTATGTTTATATTAATTTTATGTTAGTTTAACCCGACCCATTTTGACTTGGCTCATTTTAATCTGTTTCATATTTTTCTCTCGTTCTAAAATTTTCTGGATTAGCCACTGATAGGAACCCTAGAACTTTGATGTCCTCTATTATTCTACTTCTCATAACATTTGCACCAATAAATACCTTGTTATGTGTCTGCCAAATACACCAAATAGTTGTGATGAAAAAGCCTTCCTCTTCGTCTGTAATTCGTCTCTAAATTTAGTGGTAGTTTCTTTGAAACTACATTGAGGGATATTCTCGTTGACTTAATTTCAAGCCTTGTTCACCAAGTTAGGATGAATAAGGTGAGAAACATGGTGCGAGCCTATGCATGCATGCGTGGGATTATGGCTAGCAAGTTGTAAGACCTGTATCAGAGTTTAACGCTTTATGACGTTTACAAACGTCCAAAATTTGGTCCCGGAAATTTTTTCATTATATTACAGCCCAAACACGTAATAACTTATCACATCATTTCAAAACAACTTCTTATGAAAATGATCTGATCCTTACAAGAAGAATAATTTTTTTCTTTAAAAATTTGGGCATGACCCGTTCGTAAGTATTAAAATCCTTACAAACGTCATCTGTTGTGTATAATCTCAGAAAACAATCATTCAATTTAACAGATTTAAAACAATTGACGCATGGTCAAAAGACAACGGTCCGTAGAGTTTAACTCCTAAACAGGACATAGGCTCTCTCGACTAGAGAAGAGGCCATACAATGCATTACCTCTAAGTAATGCTTGTAAGTCTTCATCTTGATAGTGTTCGGTTCTTCGGCAAGCTCGATGGTGGTCCGGGCTCCAACTCTACCTAACCTGCAAATTACCTGCTTCGTATGTGAGTTTCTATTGCCATAAATTCAAGTAAACAACATTAAACAAATGAAGAAAGGCAAAAATCTTAAACTTTGGTTCCCAAGCGTATCACTTAGGATAAACTTCTCTCCAAGCAATACGCTTGGAGAACCAGGCACATCGCCTGCATTTACTTTTGCTCCAAGCGATACGCTTGGAGCGGTATTTCCAAGGATCAGACCAGTTTCGGCGAGATCCCATACCTAGCTAATTTTTGGCCATTTTAACATCTTTTCCCATTTTGCTCAAAACTTCACTTGTGTTATTTCCCCCATTTTTTCAAAGGCTCTATAACATTTCTAAGCATGTTATTTCATAAACTTTAAACACCCCTTTCAGTTTGGGTGACCATTAAGTCCGGTTAGCATAATTGACCAGATTCCAATCTGTTTGACCCGCTAAGCCTCACTATCAAGTAGTGAGCTCGTTTTACACATAAAATAGCTATTTCCTTTCATTATCGATATAAACAAATGATCACGATGACACCTAATTCTACAATGTAGCAATTTTGCAATTATGGCTCCATTTTTTTGTAGGAGTGCAGCATGTACTGAGATCATTCACTTAAACCAACCTTCAATACGCTGCAACAAAAAAGTGGAAGCATATAAAATATAAATTATTTGACCTAAATATATGCAATTTATATATGTTAGTTAGCATTGGCCAGAGTACATCTTTTGCTGGTAATCAAGCAAAGTACCCTCAAACTCACAATTACTTTGGACGTCATCTAATATCATTAAATGGAAGTAAGGAATATCCACATCATTATAGAACTCAACAACATTACGTGACCAGTTAATTGACTCTTCGGTTGAAAAAATGAAATATGTTGATTCTAGTACTTGTTTTGGTGGGTTTTCTGGTGCTTTCTCCGCATTTACGAACAATTCTCTGGCGCTTTTATTTGGATGTCTCCATTTTTAAAAAATGGTTTCTGAGAGTTTCTGATCTTGTTGTGAACAGTGTTCTTATAAACGACCTCTTTACCATGACAATTTGCCATTTTAGATTGATAATTTGTTTGAGAGATGGAAGAATGAGGTTTGATGTGGATTAAGTTAAAGGTCACTGTCTCAGTCATCGAACTTTAATTTTTTATTTATTTTTTATTTTTTTTATTTTAATCCATGTCATCACATAATTATATATCTGGCTTCCAACTAGGATAAGTTTTCGAAAACACAACATAGCCCAAATAGAAGCAACTTAAGGAGGCCCATACCGCCTATCTTGAGAGAAAGTTCTTGATTGATCAGATAGAGACAACAATTGACTCCACCGATAAAGTGTGAGCACTAACACTTCAACCGTACTTCTGTTAGCTTTACTGTGAAACGTGCATTCCTGTATAAACTATCAACTTCAGTAGAAACAAGCTTCAATTCTTTCTAGGAGAAACTGTGAAGGTTCGCAGTAACTAGTCTTTCGGTAGTAAGTCTGACTCGCTAGAGTAATTCTTCAAGTCAAGAGCAACTGGCACTTTTATAGTAAGTCTACATGCATAGATCAGAAAGCATACATCCATAGTTGTATATTCTTATAGGAAAATTATGAAAATACACATTTTGACCATGGATTTTCTATCATAAACATGCTTTTGTTGTCTTTCAACATTTACTATTGATATAAGCGGACCAATAAGAACATGCCAAGTATCTCTTCTGTGGCTAGCCTTTAAAAAACAGTACATTTAATAAAAGAAAAGAAAGTACATGTTTAGCCTTAGCTTTTATAGAAGTGGGTAAAGATCACAAATGAGGCACTAATCTAAAGCCATAAAAAAGTGGAGAAATCATTAATTAAGATGAGCATGTATGGCTTTTAGCTAGGCCAGAAGGCAAAACATTGAGCATCTTGAAGAGCAGATATATATTCCAATTTCAATCCAAGTGCATATGTCAAATTGTTTGACTTTACTATAAATGGATTTCAACTTTCAAGTAGCATCACCAAATCTTAACAGATTCGTTAGAAAGTGTGTGTGTGACATCTTGTCTCAAATTTAAAAATAAATTGCAATATTTGACCCATAATAATTTGTTTCTTTTTCCATTTGACCCCTAATCTCACTTATGTTTTGTTTTTCTCATTAACTTTTAAAATATAATATTTTCTTCCATTTCCATCTTGAATATATAGTTCTCACAATTTATTTTTATCTATGTTTTCATATAAGCTTTGTTCGAAACCAAGGTGAGCTACGTTTCAGCATATTTTTTTTTTAAAACCGAGTCGGCTAAATTTGATATGTTTTTAATTTTTTTTTCTAAATGTTTTCACGTTCTTATATGTTGGTAATATGGTTTCTATAAATTTATTATTGTGTTTTTAGCGCTTATTTCTTTTTACAGCAAGGGAACTTTTGTGTGATTTCCATATAAACTATTGCGACATTTTTTCATCTTCGTCTCAATATAATATCTAAAACCCGAACGCGATAACCTCATACACTTCACCATACATTGCTAACCACATTATTGTCACAACCGCATCATGAGCCCACAACTTCTTAGTTATATGTTATTCAGTAGGATATACAATGTGAAAATGCATATATACCTTAATTTCTCAATATAGTTAAACTTAATATCTCAATATAGACTTAGACTTATAGTTTAAGAACTTAATTCATTCTTTTTACTCTATATTACATTCTATTTCCTTCCTAAAGATACAATGAACTGGGTTCACACATTCTAGCAAGTGGAAACTATTATTCTAAAGGTGGAAGTATAAAAAGAACTTGAAGAATAACATGATGCAACTACATTGACCATGGGCATAAGACTACCTATAAATAGATGGTTTCTTTTAAAAAGGAAATCCAGGTTAAAAACAAATAAGAAGATAGGTTCTTACATGAAGAGAAGAGTGCTCTTGTTTGGTAGCCAAGGATGACTTGCCTTATGTCAACACACGATGATAGAAAGAGGTAACACCTTGTTTTGATTATCAGGCAGTCACTCCTTCGCTAACTTGACGGACTCTTCTTTTTCATGTTAGACCTTCTCTTCATAAAATGAGAGTAGTTATATATTAATCTGTATCCTGAAACGGGAGTGGCTCTAACAATAAGATTATAGATTGACAATGAATCGTCAATGAACCTCCGTCCAAGTGGTTGAGGTGAGGCACCCAGTGGCGGACCCATGAATATTTTTTACGGGGGTCGCTTTTTTTAGGTGCTCGGATTTCAATCATTTCTATTTTAAACTTTTTGGGTCGTTTTTTTTTTACTAAAATTCTCATCAAAGTATCAAACACCCATCAATATCTAAATTTCATGTCATCTTAACACATAGCGAGAAGCATTTAGGAAGTTAGGGTTTTCAAAAAAAAAAAAAAAAGGTCTCGTTCGAGACTTGCTGGAGCCGGATGTTTTGTTTATTTTTGCAAATAAATTCGTTTTAAACATTTCTGTACGGGTATTGATAAAATTTTCCAGTTTGATAAACAAATGTTTTCAGTAACTTACCCCAGTGGTTAAGATTTGTGATTTGTGATCTTGAATGGCAGGTCAAGGGTTCAAGACCTGTGACCAACGTTTATTTATTTATTTTTAAATCTCAAGAAAAAACCAGTTTATAAAAGGTAGAGGACGTGTTTCGAACTAAGGTCGTAATATAACGAAACACAACGACTTAATTACATGCTCAATATCACTAGGCTACACCAACTATTGTTAATTATTTGGGGTCATTTATATATATTTAAGGGGGTCAGTGAGATTTTCCTTTAAAGACGTTCTATTACTAGTACGAAATCGATGGGGTCGCTTGACCCCCTATCCTTCAACGTAGGTCCGCCCCTGAAGGCACCAAAAGACATTAATATGGGGAGTTCTTGGGTTCAAATCCCACTTGTAACAAAAAATGGGGAGTATGATCCTCAGCCCAAATGCTTGAGGTGGGGAGGTCTTGGGTTCAAGTCTCACTTGTAAAAAAAGAAAGAAGTTCTAGGTTGGGCTATGGGTTTTCCCACCTATAAAAGAAGCTATTAACTCAAATCCAAGACGTAAAAGGCAGTGTTAAAAATATAGTCGTTAGAAATTAATAAAAAATTTAAATAATAAAAAGTTAGTTAGCAAATGTTTAAGTAAATAACAAAAAAATAATTAGTGAATTCGGGAACACAAATCTAAGACTTAAAAGGCAGTGTTGGCACCATCCTTCATTAACGCAAATGGTATTGGTGATGAGGGGAACACTTGAAACTGAAAGGTCACGAGTTTGATTCTTAAGTCTGACTGGTTTTCCATCCCACCGCTTGTAGAGATGGTTTTTCCCTGAGAATAAACTCAACTGATGTAAATAATATTTGGTTAAATGTTAAAAAAAAAAGGATAGTGTTGGCAAGAGGTATCTATCTCATAGTCACAGGTTCGCTAACCAGGTAGCGATTTCCATTCCGGATCGATTGAACCGGATCGTGGTACGTTTGTGATCCCAGTTCGCTTTGGTTCACGAATTCTTCAATGAAATTAGGTGACAGTATGCACTTCAGTATCTCGTTAAACTTACGAGTCGACTGATTGCCGTTCGAAAAATATATGTTTATAAAATAAAACAAAAACTTTACATAAAAAAAAGGAATTATTTGAAGAAAGTGAATTAAGAAAAAACAAACAAATACTTTAATAATTTATTTATTTTCGAGAACAATAAATCGGATAGCCTATGAAAATAATTTGATCGGCATCACTCCGATAGAACCAACGGTAACCATACGATTCTTCTCACTACTTTTTAACCGCCAAAAAACTATGCTCTCCGCCGGACTTCCTCTCGTCGGCGGCGACCACCTCTTCCTCCACCGTAACAACCCCATCCTACTCTCCCGCCCTTACAAACCAATCGCAACCAGTTCCATCACATTTCGATCGTTCTATTCAAGCCTGAAAGAACTCGACACTTCATCATCTTCATCTTCATCATCATCATCATCGGCGGCGGATGATGATGATCGGAAATTGAGCTCCACGCTCAGCGGTTCAGCGTCGTTTCCTCCGGTGAAGGCTGCAAAACGAGTGGTTTTGGTGAGGCACGGACAGAGCACGTGGAATGCGGAAGGTAGAATCCAAGGGAGCTCCGATTTCTCGATCCTTACGCAGAAAGGAGAGGCGCAAGCCGAGACTTCGCGTCAAATGCTAATTGACGATTCGTTTGATATATGCTTCTCCAGGTTTATGCTCTTTGATTTCTCTGATTTCAGATTCATGATTAGATAATGATAGATTTATGAAATTAGGGCTTGGTATGAGAAGTAACTAATACTTAATTGATTATGAAATTGGAAGCACTTTTTTATTGTAACCGTAATCAGTGAAAATCCTATGATTGAAGTTATTAGTAATAATTCGTTTGATATATGCTTCTCCAGGTTTATGCTGTTTGATTTCTCTGATTTCAGATTCCTGATTAGATTATGATAGATTTATGGAATTAGGGCTAGGTAAGGTAAGTATTACTCGATTGGTTATGAAATGGGAAGCACTTTTTTATTGGAACTGTACTTAGTTGAAGCTCTATGATTATGCTTGAAGTTATTAGTAATAATTCGTTTAATATATGCTTCTCCAGGTTTATGCTCTTTGATTTCTTTGATTTCAGATTCCTGATTAGTTGATGATAGATTTATGAAATTAGGGTTGGTATGGTAAGTAAACTGGACTGGTTATGAAATTGGAAGCACTATTGTAATTAGTTGAAACCCTATGATTGAAGTTATTAGTAATAATTAGTTTAATATATGCTTCTCCAGGCTTATGCTCTTTGATTTCTCTGATTTCAAACTCCTGATTAGATAATGATAGATTTATGAAATTAGGGCTTGGTATGGTAAGTAACTAATACTCGATTGGTTATGAAATTGGGAGCACTTTTTTATTGTAACTGTAATTAGTGGAAACCTATGATTGGAGTTATTAGAACTAATTCGTTTGGATCCATTTCAATTTTATATTCTAAAGCATAATAGTGGATACAGTCCGTTGAAAAGATCTAACAGAACTGCTGAAGTCATATGGGGTTCTCGGAAAGAGGAGATCATTACGGATTCCGACTTGAGGGAGATTGATCTATATTCATTTCAAGTTAGTTTTGAGATTCTTTGAAGATGCAATATTTGTCATAGTTATTGTAATACACTAATACTTAAACTATAGGTTAGTGTCATATAATAATATTTTTTGTGTACTTTAGGGTCTCCTAAAGCATGAAGGTATAGCAAAGTATGGTACGGCTTTTCGTCAATGGCAAAAAGATGCTCCAAATTTTAATATAGATGGTCACTACCCCGTGAGGGAATTATGGGATCGTGCTAGTAGCTGCTGGAAGAAAATATTAGTTCATGACAGCAGTTCTGTTCTTGTTGTTGCTCATAATGCTGTTAATCAGGCTCTAGTTGCTACAGCAATGGGTAAATTTTCTTTCTATTGTGTGTGCGAGGTGGTATGACATGAATCTATTATATGAGATGATAAACTTTATTTTTATAGGTGGATAAATGGACGGTTGGGTTACATGTAGAAACAGGTCTGATCAGTTTGACATGTTTTTGCTTATTGAAATATTTACATATAACCAATGTAACTAATACCGAAGGGCTTGTAGCCTAGCAGTATCAAGGAGTGTACTAAAGGTGTTCCTCTCAAATTGGTTGAGGGTTCTAGTCTCATGGTGGAGACTTGTGTAGATTTAGTATGTGAGTTAGCCATTCTAAAAAAACTAATGTAACTAATACAATTACAAAAATGTTTTAATAAATTAACGTGTAAATAGATTGAATACATGATGCTGAAACACATTCAAATAATATTTTGGGGAACTTGATAACCTGCTTGACATGTTTCATTTTTAATTTACCTTTTAAACTTTGCCCATTTGACCCGTTAGAGTTATAACATAACCCAAATTGACCTTTTTTCTAGTAAACAGGTTGTAGTTAACACGTCTTTATATATATTTTTGAGAATTTTGCTCATCTCATCTTCAGGCTTAGGAACTGAGTACTTCAGGGTTTTACTTCAAAGTAACTGTGGTGTTAGTGTGCTAGATTTTGTCCCACGACCTGAGGGTGGATCTCCGTATATATGTCTTAACCGATTAAATCAGGTAAGATAGCTTATTTAGTCATTCAAAATAGAAAGCTTTCTCATTGGTAAATATTTTGCGAGTTGGTTTTAGAATTGAAAAAATCCATGGTTTAATAGACAAAATATTTGTTTATCATTTACGTCTGTCCAGTTCCTTTTATTATTATTAAAATTATATGCTTTTGCTACATGCTTATTATCACTTAATCTCGCATTATTTTGCAATTTTCCAGCTATTATTATGATATTGTAGTTAAAGAGAAAAAAGTATATTATGCACAGACTCCAAGCTCTCCTATTGCTGCTGGAAGCTCTGCAGGCAGGAAAGCCAGTAAACGGATCGTACTAGTCTGTCATGGGACAACTCAGGTAAATTCTCACTTCTCAGGTAGCTCTGATTGAACATTGATCTCTTACCATTCTTTTTCTTATGAAATTTTTATTTATAGCTTGCAGACATTTAAGGTTAATTTTTGAAATAACAGCAAACAGAATCAAGAAACATTGATCTAGCAACCTACTTTCCCCTCTAAAACATACATTTTGTAAAAAACTAGACTGTGAGATTATGTAAACTTGTCCAATTACATCGCCATCTATTCCTTTGGGTTGGTGTTTGACCAAGTTCATTGGTTTCAGATGTGGCAGCCTTGACCCATTTATTCTTGAATAGGTCGATTTTGGTTATGTTGATGGGCAAACTAAGAAAGGGTTTTTACACAGAATACCAATTTACTTTCCCATTTGTTGTCCTAAATGGGACAATCTAGTATTTTTTTTACCACAAAGATCATTAAAAGATGGTTGTTTGTTATGTTTGGGTCATCTAGTAACTTGGAAACCAGGTAACAAGTCTACATGTTGAGTTGGAATGGCAATATGTCATTTTCTTGATTATCTGGCAGGTATCCAAAAATGTTGAGTGGTATTCTGGAACAAGATTTTTAAATAATAAGAGATGCCAAATAATCAAGAAAATGAGTTGTCACCATGCCCACTCAGCATGTTGACATGCTTACCCTGTTCAAGGTTCCTGCGTGACTGAAATACGACAAAAAGTACATCTTTTAATGACCATAAGGCACAAGAGTTAGTAGAATGTCCCATTTGAGAGCTGAGACAATTGAGAAAGTACATTGGTATTCTATGTAAACTGTAGAAATAATCAAAAAGGAAACTGATCAAAGGGGAAGAAAGTGGCAAAAATGTATTATTAGTTCATAAACCTTCTATCTCGTTCTATTAAAAAAATTTAGTTTTTAAAGAATGGATAAAAAGGTGTTTTTACTTCTATTAGTTCCTCGTGCTATTTTCTCTTGGTTTTCTCATTGTGGCACTTAAAACGGTGAAGATACTATTCTTAGTAAACCTTAAAAGGTAGATCAAAAGATCTTTTTGCAAAGAATAGTGCTCCAGCTTACTAGAGTCCTATAACATACACTAAAGATCACAAATATTTACAATAAGATACTCTTATATTTGGTACTAGTTAAAATATGACTAATATACTCTAATAATTCTTCTTATCAACAGGCTGATGCTGGTGACAAATCACTGAACATGCTTGGTACCATTCAAGTAAACAAATTTCTCTATCTACTTTTTTAGTATCTGACTATGTGCAAGAAGGTATAGTCTAAAATCTGAACAGCTTTTTTTAATAAATAACAGTCACAAAAAACAGCAGAACTGCTTCTTGATTTGAATGTGAAATCAATAATTAGCAGCCCTGGAATCGCACCAACTGAAACCGCTAATGCAATTGCTCGTGTAAGTCACCTTCCCAAATTTCTTGTCTTGTTCATCAAATCGTTTGTTTTTTTGTATCATTAAATGTCTAGTTTCATAATTTTGAAGGTTCAAGAGGCTGCCGATTGTCTTGGTGCTGATTGCGTGCCACGATATGTGGAAACGAAGCAGATGAAAGACCTCGATGTTTATGATATTCTTAATCGTTCAGAAAAGGCAAGTAACATACATTTTTCATTCTATTAACTGTTTAGTTCATTTTTTGGTCTTTTAACCTGAATATAGTTGTGACTTGAAAACATAATTACTTTCCATTTTCGATTTCTCTAACAGGATTCAGTTAACGCATCAAGTCTACGATCTGGGTGGATGAACGAATTCGAAGATGAATTATTAACCGAAATATGGGACCGATCAGGAACAGCCTGGAAATCACTATTAGACGAACTGTCTAACGAATCTGAACCAGAGAATGTCATTGTAACAGTTGGTCATCCGATCATTAACATCGGATTACTAGCACGTTGCCTGAATCTAACAAAGGATTGGATGGGATCATTTCATCTGGATGCTGGTAGCATTACTGTCATTGATTTTCCTGACGCCCCTTTTGAGAGAGGTGTTGTTCGATGCGTAAATTACTCGGCACATCTTGGAAGGTGGTCAATACCCATTACTAGACTTGCACAAGATGATGAAGACTTTTAGTTCCCGGACCTAGATATGTGAATCCGGTATTACAATTATGTTATATAGTATCTGATGCTCGTTATTTATATATTATTTTTGTATCCGACACTCGGTGACATGCGAACATTATTGTAAATCGACAAGTTGCTCATACAATCATCAAATCTCATGAAAACACAACTAGAAATCTAGAATGCTTATAAACTTTGTTCATTTTTTTTTGTGCTTTTGAACTCATGTTCAATTGACAGATACTTTGTGTCATGGGCGAAGCTTAGCACGGGCCAGAACGGGCCTGGGCTCATCCGTTTTTTCGCTCCGTAGTGTAAATTTATACATGTTCCGTTCAAAAGTTTTTTATATATTTAGTCTGACCCTATCCTTTTTTGCCCCATGACTTTCTGTCTCAACCGTCTTTCAGCCCAAGCTTCATCAATTTGTGCGCCTGCACATCAAACAGTCAGAGGCTTGACTACAACAACTGGGAAATCAAGAAGCAGGATTTTCTAGATTGCTGCAAGTGAGAATGTTTTCGAGTATTCAACATGGATCGGGCGGGTTTGGAAAGCATTGAATTGTCTTTGGAGCCTAATGTCACTCGTAAATTATTGTTTTATCAAAGTGTCATATAGTTTTTCCTTGTATAGTTTTTCATTTTTGAGCGTCATGGTATTAAACCCTTACCACTTAAAAAAATAAAATATTATCCAACATCAAGACAAACAACTCTACTAC
The DNA here is from genome assembly GCA_039602395.1 of Deinandra increscens subsp. villosa. Taxonomy (NCBI): domain Eukaryota; kingdom Viridiplantae; phylum Streptophyta; class Magnoliopsida; order Asterales; family Asteraceae; genus Deinandra; species Deinandra increscens. Next base: position 92,300,611 of record JBCNJP010000023.1, on the reverse strand, counting down.
TTTTGTTTTTCTAAAGTGATACAAGTGCATTCTATGTCTATAAAGGGTTTATTTTTCATTAAAAAATATTATTATTTTTAATTTCTCTGATATAGACGTATCAAGAAACATAAAAACTAAATAGGTCAAAAGTTCTGTTATATGTTCATGTTATTTTATTACTAACCGATTTAAATTATACATATGCCTAATTAGATGGCTACCCGTTCGCGCTTCATGACGGGTCGGTTCTGTTGTCTTTTGTTGTTTTAGTTGTGCATTGATTTTGTTAGTGCAAAACAGCACCTATGAGTTGGTGCATTGGGGGTTGTTATTACTATAGAGGTTATAATTTACAATATTATTCTATGTAATTTCCTTCTTCTCTTATATTCCATTTGGGTAGAAGAAAGGAGCATGGATCCTATTTGTGCCATCACACGTCAATTCAAAAGAAACAAACAAATGGAGCACACAAATGAAATTTAAGAAACAAGCACATTTAAATGATTGAAACTTTTTTAATTTTTTTTGTTAACGGCTAAATTATTCATTAAATACATCACTTTTAAGATTTAAACTTGAGTAACCATCAAAACCAAATAGAACATTGTCACTTACCACTAAACTACAAATTAAGTGACATCAACTTTTTTAAGTAGCTCGTTGTTTAAACATACCACGTGAGTTTAGTATAAGCCGATTTCATATTCAGTGTGAGGAGATTAAGGAAGAATGAGGTAGGATCATATATGTTATCTTGATACCAATGATCGCTAGTCCAAGTGGTTCAAGTGAGGTACCAAATACATAACTTTTGAAGACTCGTTGTGATAAAGTCAGCTATCCCGATATCTTGAACACTAACAGTTTGAACAGACCTCCATTATTTTCGATACAAGATTATTGGTTATTTAAGAACAAGTTGAGGAAACTAAGTCCTTCTATGAAGAAAAAAAAAGATATGCTTAAGGATCCTATAACTAAAGGTTTATCTCCTAATCATTTCTAAGAGCTTATAATAAAGAAGGGGTTTACTAACGACCAAGCATATCATAATATAATAACTAGTTATTAAGTATTCCTCATCCATTTGATATGTTTGTCTCTAAATATGTTATGCATTCCTAAAGACATATAGACAATTTATGTACAAATCAACGTTAATGGCTTAATTGTCAACTGATCCTAAAACTATGTCTAGTTTTAGATTTAGGATTGTAGTATGATTAATGGGGATCTTGGGTTGGATAATCAATTATATGACTGTATTTCTCTAATGTAGTTTTTGTCAAAAACTGAAACGAGTATTAACTTCTAATCAGACTTATCTAATAACTAAATTAAATGATCACTCGGGCAAGTGAAAAAATGTTAAACTTGGCTAACTTGTGATCCAAGTCATCATTTATTCTTACTACTTGTTTCGTCTCGTTATTTTTTCTTCCTACCGTTTCGCTAGTGTTAAATACAATTTCGCCGTAAAAAAATAAATAAATTTTAAAAAATGAAAAAAAAACTAGTTTTTCATGGAAACATTTGTGGTTCACGGTAAAAATCATGATAATAATGGGCTGAAAACATATCCCAAGCCCACCAAACAAAGCCCAAAACTTCACCCCAAATTCTGTCATCACTTTCAATTCTCTGTGATTTCTAGGTTATCGATTCTCAATTTCTGCACTGAAAATGGCAACAACTGGATGGTTTAGACCCCCAATCGGAAGAACATCACTACCAAATCGCTCAATTACTCGCCAGTCGTTAAAGCTACGTGCCTGTTTCATCGAATACCCTCTCGCTAGCAAAATTATCGTTAGAAGTAAGTCCCTCTACTTTCAGTTTCTGTAGTTTTATCGTAATTATATATATGTGTATGTTATCTGTAACAAACATTTACCAATTCCTCTTCGAAAGCTTGTATTGGATTTAATTACTGTTTATCAGATATTCTGTAGTTTCAGAAATTGATAAAATCAAGGAAATTTACCGTTGGTTTGAGCTCAGTGTATGGAACCAATTGGTGAATGTTCATAGAATCATTTGCAGAAGTTGATTATTCATAGGGTAGTAAACGAGCCGAGCCACTCGTGAGCGAGATCGAATCGATAAATAGCTCGAAACGAGTCGAACTTTAACGAGTTCGAGCTCGAGCCGAGCTCAAGCATTGAAATTGGGCTCGTTTACTAAACGAGCTCGAGCCCGAGCTTTACGTTGTGAGCTCGAGCCGGCTCACGAACCTTAACGAACTTTTTATTTATATAGTTTTTATTTAATTTATTGAATATATAAACGAGCTCGAGCCCGAGCTTTACGTTGTGAGCTCGAGCCGGCTCACGAACCTTAACGAGCCTTTTATTTATATAATTTTTATTTAATTTTTAAATATATTTTAAAAAATAGTTATTATCTATTCTATATATATATCTTAATACTAATAAAGCAATAAAATGGTTGTCACATGTCTTCATTTTAGATGGTCCACATCAGCATCGCCACATGTCAAACTCACAATCAATTACAAATTTAGTAAATCACCAATTAAGACTAATTACCAATTTTGTCCAAATTAAACTTTTATTTAAAAAAAATGATAAAGTTAATATAGATTTGATAAAACTACTATATAATTTGAGTGTTTGTAAGAAAAGTAATCAACAATTTGTCAAACATAATAAATTTATTTAATTAATTAAATAATCATTTACTGTTTTATAAGAATTTTACTCAGCCCGTGTAGTACACGGGTTACTAACCTAGTATATAATAAAAGAAAAGTTTTTGGCACCATAATTTGCCATGTGGCACCACCACATTCATCCTCAATAATTTTTCCCGCCAATAAACATTCACAAGCGGATCTTCTAATTTTGGATATATATATATATATATCCACTATTTATTTATTGTAGCGGATCTTCTAATTTTGGATATATATATTCACTATTTATTTATTGTCTTCTAAATTATTTAATAACCTATTATTTAATTACTTAATTTAATATATAATATAGTTTATTAAGTTACATCTATCTATATCTATCTATATTCTATACTATATAATAAATAAAAGTTTGGTCATATTTTAATTAATAAAAAAATAAACTTAACATCATCACAAAATTTTGAATTAACCCGTGTAACACACGGGGATAAAAAACTAGTTATATATAAAATTATGATAAAATAAGTAAATAATGTGTATTATTTTCTATATAAAAAGAATAATTCTAAATACATATAAATTTAATTATAATAATATATAAAGAAATAAAAATTAATGAGCCGAGCTCGAGCTTAAATAATTCTCCGCGAGTCAGAAATAAAGCTCAAATCGAGCCGAGCTCGAGCTCTGTTAAGTTTAAATGAGCCGAGCTCGGGCTTGAGCGCTCGACTCAGCTGGTTTACACCCTTATTAATTTATTCAGAGCTAACTGGTCATTTTTGAATTATAGATTTATCATATACAACCAGTGAAAGTTGTTTGAAGGAAGAATTTTCAAATTTTGGCCAGATAGCTGAAGGTATGCATTTCCTATTTCAACCAGATATATAGCCGGTTTGGTTCACAGAATCCGATGAAATTGGAAGTGAGAATGAAAACATTCTGCGAACCAAGCGCCTCCCTAACTATTTATATGAGGTTTTTAACAATTTTTGTACTATCTGATATTCATTTTGACTATGTATAGTGTTGACTGTTTGAGTTGTGTTTAGTTAAGCTTGTTAAGGATGAAACCTCAAGGAAATCAAAAGGGTATGCATTCGTCCAATATACGAATCAAGATGATGCAATGAGCGCCCTAGAAGCCATGGACCGGAAGGTTTTTCTTCTTATAAGTTTATGATTTTGGCTCATTGTTTTCAGAAACTAACATTTACTGTCCCACAGTATCTAGATGGCAGAGTGGTATTTGTGGAACTTGCGAGACCCATAGACAAAAGGAGTGCATATCCAAAAACCTCTGGACCGCCTCAGGGATCACCTTATTCCGATCAAGAGCAAGCACAGTAACGGTCAATGTGAGTTCTTGCACACAAACGATAGTGACAACTATTAGATGTAAGAAAATGACATAAGTTTAAGGAAAATTGATGTTTGATACCAAAGATTTTCAATTTTTTGTTGCATTTGTTTTTGTTTGATACACATTCTATGTATCAGGGAAATATATATATCAAAATTTAAAGGCAAACAAATAAAACGTCCTATCATAATATCATGCTACAAAAGTGATGTATATAATACTTTCATCGTACTTGTTGGGTATGATAAGTGAGTATACGCGGTTTTTAATTAATCGGATGTAATAAATTGATTGAGAGGGTGTTTGTGATTGCTCTTTAAAACCTAAAAGTGTGGCAAAGCAAAAATGTTCATTAATTTGTTTTATTTTTTTAGTTTTTAAAAGTAGTCGTTTAAAAAGTGTTTGGTTTAATTTTTATGGTGATAAAAATTAGTAAGTTATTTAAATAAAAATATGTTTGGTTAGTCTTTATATGTAAAATGACCAAAGGAGTTAGATGGGTATACTTACCATTTAAATGTTTGGTTTAGTCTCTTATAAGACACCCATATCCAGTCTCATTCTTACCTTCATGCTCTTTATAGAGAGCACAAAGGTGAGAATGAGAGCATGAAGATGAGAATGAGACTGAATATGAGCGTTTTTTTATAGTAAGTAAGAACTCTCTTATATAGAGTGGGAATCATGCGTTTAGCCCTATAACTCATTCTCAAGTAAACTATAACATTTATCATCTACCATTATGAACTTATATAAAATAATTAGTCACTACATTATTATTAAAATTTTGTAGATAAGAGTATTTGCCATTTGCCGTTCGCGAATGAAAAATGCATTCCACGGTGTGATCATGGAGATAGGCGGCAGTCTTGAAAGCGAGTGTTTTTTTTTTAATCGGCAAATTTAAATTACTAACAGGACACCGGTGCACCGATCACTCCATTATTACAACGCATAAAATTAGAAAAAAAAATTAACGCACTAAAATATTTACAACGCATAAAATTAGAAAGAAAAAGTAAAAATGCGTTTCACTTTGAAAATTATCTCAGTAAATTAGGATTACATATAATTTATCGTTTACTATATCATCTCAGTTATTGTCTTTCTAAAATATTTATCATTTTTATTTAACATAAATAAAATCGTTCTTATATAAATATTTTCATAAATAGAGAAAAACTATATTACAAATGTAATATAAAGGTAATATATTTCAGATCTTTAATTTTTATTTTTTATTCGTATTTTAGATCAACACGTCCATTATGTTGTATGTTGTGGCGTGAAACCTATCTTTAAAGTTTACATAGACAAAAACATGGTCACAAACCACTTATAATAGCAAAGGACCAAATGAAAATTTAAATGACAATTCAAGTCTCATAGAGTACGTGTTACGATGAGCTAAAGCAATGACAAACAAAAAATCTAAGTGACAATTCAAGTCTCATAAAAAGTGTGTTATGACAGGCTAAAGCAATGACAAAGTTAACGCTCTCAAATGGTAGCGTTAGCATTTCACATGTAAAAAAAAGGTTACACTGTTAAAGAATAAGCGTTAGAAACACAAAGAACTAACACATCAATTGGGGTGATAATTCACATTGGAAGTTGATTTGTAGATTAATACCCCTATTACTAATAATGTTGTAGGTGAAGCTATGAAATATAAATCATGAGAGTGGCATCAATTTGGGTGATAAGCTTTTACACTATGTTCCTGAGTTCATTTAAGGGAGGAAATGAAAGGAAAGGGAATGAAACATAATAAACTTTGTGTTCCCAAGTTTCATTAAAGGAAGGAAACGGAAGGGGAAATAAAAATTGTGTGTTTCTAAGTTTCATTTAAGGAGGGAAAAGAAGAGAAATTGAGTGAAAATTAGGCTAGTTTTGTAAGTTTTTCTTTCCTTCCGATTTGGAAGGAAATGGAATGAAATAATCTCTCCCTTTCTTTTCTTTTCCTTTCCCTTCTTTTCCTTTCCTTTCTTTTATTTTCTCTCCTTAAGTGAACTAGGGAACACAGACTTAAGTGAGGAAGTCAACATCTCCTTTGAACCCACAAGTAACACCTAAATGCATGTGGAGGAGAAGAAGAGTGTAATGATGTCATTCATGTCGAGGCTAACTCGTCTCTGGTTTTGGATTCATCGCTAAAAGTGTTGGGTTTTGAGTTTGGAAAGTGCTGGTTTTGAGTTTGAAAGAGTTTCTCAAAAGGCTTGTTCAGCAAAAAGGGACCAAAACTAGGCCTCAAGAATAACGAAAAAGATTATAGAAAGGCGTACGGGTCCGGTTGTAACGCTTTCGATAGCCCAAATTCGGATTGTAGACCCAAGAAATATTTTAAAACGAATATCTTGTTCCAGGATGTGGAGACAAAGCTGTCTTTGAGTGTTACATGAGAAGGGATTGATTGGAAAGTAGAATTACTATGATATGGCCGGGATTGGGGACTTTCTGCAATGCTCGTGTTATGTTCTTTTTGTTTGATGTACTGGTCATGTCTATGATGTATAATTTTCTGGTGTATCATGTTGAGTATAACTACTTGCTAGTCCTTTTGTTAATGATATATTTTATTGACCGTTTAAGAAAAAAAAATTAACGGCTAATAACAATTAACATATAAAATCTTCATAGAATTATTATTTCCGGCATGTCAACTAATATGATGGTAAAGTGACGGCTCTTTGAAGAAAAAAATAAATAAATAAAAGAATAAAATAAAGCTAAGCCCATTACAAGAAGCCCAAAACTTCACCCCAAATTCCGATCTCTTTCAACCCTCGTCTAGTCGTCTCTTCTGTGTGGTTTCTAGGTTATCGATTCTCCATTTCTGCTCTTGCGCGAATTCGTTCGAGGACTTTATCAAATCTCAGGTAACTTAATCCGCTCAGTTTGATAGACATATCTATTGAATCGCGTATTATTTTAGTATAATTCATAGTCTTATTGATTTCAATAGCTGTATACTTAAATTGCAATACTACTTGCGATTTGCGTCCCTAGATTCATTTTCTCGATTTACGGAGGATGAATCGAATGGCGTTCCGTTGGATTCGTGTTTCCGATATTTACTAAATTTGCATCTCAACTTGTATCGCGTGTTTTTCGATCTGAATAGTGAATACCGTATGTTGATTGTGGAAATCGGTTTTTCTAGATCTGAGTTTGATCTGGCTTCAAATTCGGAGATGTATCTGAAATTGTTGCAGGAGATTATTGACCTAAAATTGTAAAAAAGATATGCTTAAAATTTGGTGTATGCTAGTATTAGATTATTAGCTGTATGTTGTTGACATGATTTGCTAATGAAGTGTATGGATTCTGTGGTAACTGTAATTGATTCAGTATGAGTGATCGAGTGTTAGTAGATGTTGTTATCAAAAGTTAGACTCGAGTTAATTATCGATCATTCATGTAGCCATTATTGATATGTACGTGTGCAGCTATTTTAATGGCCATTGTTGATAGTAATGCATTTGATACAAATGGACATGTATAGTTGTTTGTTCAATGATCTGTAGTATGAGATGAATCATTACTAGATCTATAGTTGTTAAAAAAAAAACAGTCCTTAATCTTAGTTCTATAGTCCATAATATAATTATTTTAGTTTCTATTTGACCTGCAAAAGATAGTTTTTATGTGAAGGGAAATTTTTTCCAGCAGAAATGATACACCATCTTTGAGTTTGCTACTTATTTTACTTCTTCTTTTAGCTGCAAACAGAGGACCATTTTTCATGAATGTTATCAGTTATCTATATGCTTTGACTTTTGAGTTAACATTAACATGGTCGATGGGCCTGGACAGATTTGATTTGTAGTACTGTTGACTGATTCTTGTTCTTGTATAACTTTACCGTCTTTCTTAGGTTGGTAAGCTTATAGAACCAAAGCCCACTGATTTGTTTAGTTAAGATATGATATCCAAAAGCATATTCATGTTTTTATGTAGTTATATATATTTTTTACTTAAAAAATGCGGGCTTTCGGCTTTTCTTTGAGCCGGGGAGTCTCTCTGGAACAACCTTTCTATCTCAAGGGATAGACCTAAGGGTTGTCCTCATCTCACCCTCTCTAGGCCCTACTGTTTTGAGTCGAGATTCTCTATTCATTCATTTCTTTGTTATATTGGAGATTCTCTATTGTTTGTTTGGTTTAGAAATACCTTTTTTTTCCTCATTGCATCACATGGAGTTATGTTTGACAATAAAGAGTGAAATGGATTTAAAAGGTTCTAAAGTTCAGTCTTGATACTCATTTGCTCAATTTACAATATGCTATTATGTGAATAATACATATTACTATAATCACACATGGTGCTTCAAAAAGGGGTTAAGCTCTCATTGTTTTTACTTCTAGGATTCACATCCAGATTTGAAAACCAATAGTCACCATTGCGCCGCCACTTGATATTATGGAGGTCAAAATTGTGATCCTTATATTTTATGTTTGTAATGCATAATATTGCAGGATGTCAGACGAAGCACCTTTTAGACCAAGAGAGCAGCTTATCGAGAAGCAAAAATTGTTCCAAAGCATGCACAAACACACCCATTTGAAGGGTCCGATGGACAAGCTCACTTCGGTTGCAATCCCAGTTGCTCTAGCTGGTTCTTGTCTATTTCTCATTGTGAGTTCCACCTGCTGTTTCACTCTGAGTTTTTGCAAAATGGGAGAGTCATAGGGTAGGGTAATGGGCTGGGCCGAATTGAAACACAATTTGTATTATCTCAATAGTGATATACTTCTCTGATTATAGTGATTTAGGATGTTTTATGTTTAAAAAATACACTTTCGGCCGCTTTCAACATGTTTGACCCGTCAAGAGTTTAACACGACCCATTTTGCACATTTGTTAGTAACTGCTGGTTTTACATATTTGTTTTACAGGGACGAGGAATCTATAACATGTCTCATGGGATCGGAAAGAAAGAATGAGAATATGAATCATTAAGTGCCCTATTGAAGGCGCATAAACAGTGTACAACTTTTGAAGTTTTCTTTCATGTTTAGACTCCCTGGTGTTTTAAGTTTCTGATTTTGTGAACCTTAAATAATTACTTGGTAACATGCATGTTGCTGACATGTGTGTGGTTTGATACTTTGATTTCAGTAATCAATTATTTGTTTGCACATTGTTAAACCGCTGCATCATCATATCTCAACATAGAGCATGAATAACCCAAGTTATCTATTAGTTTTACCAACTTTTTGGTTATTACTGGTCAGTTAAGTTGGTTTTACAAACATTTAGTTTTAATACTAGTTGTTTGTTATTGGCCTGGTAAGTTGGTTTTACAAAGTGTTTAGTATTAATACTAGTTTGGTTATTGTCGGTCAGTTGAGTTGGTTGTGCAAAGTGTTCAGTTTTAGTACTAGCTCGGTTATTATCAGCTGTGTTGGTTTTACAACTGTTCGGTTTTAGTACTAGTATGGTAGGTGTCGGTCAGTTAAGGTGGCTTGACAAGTTGGGTTTCGCTTCTGGCAAAGGCCAATGAGATATAGAAGAAAGACAAGTGCTAGCAATGTGCTTGGCTTTCGCTAAAGAATCATTTCAAGACGAATATTGTTGATCAAAACCTGAGTGCTTCTCTTCTTACAAATCGATACTCTGAGGAGTATTTATGGTGAGAATATCATAAAAGGTGGTTGCAATTCGAACATTACATATGTGAATATTTACTCTATTACTGTATTACCTCAAATAAAATGAAAAGGACACTTATATTTATATATATTGACATGTTAGAAGATAATTAGAGAACGTTTTGTAGAAAGTTTGTTGCACACTCAAGACATTAAATGCGTTGCTGAAGATGATGAACTTTTCATTGTTGATTGATTAAGGAATAATCAAGTACATTTCATGTTGTTCTTGCTGAGCTTAAATCCTTATTACACACATCCTAATATATCCAATTCTCTGATATATATGATAATGATGTTGTGTTTAACAGTATAAAAGAAAGAACGGAGACGACAAGAGAGTTATATGGGTAGTCATATTAATGTCAAAAGAAAAAGAAACAACGATCTATCTATTTTAAAGACTATAGGTGGTACAACGGTACAACTGAGTGAACCATTGATACGACTGTGAACGAACCGAAAGGAACAAAATGAAGCGTTGTTTATGTTTATTTGTTAAGCATTAAATGTGCTTACAAACCGTTCATGAACACATGACGAACGGAAATTGTTGTTCGTATTCGTTTGTTAAGGAATTGAACTTGTTCACGAACATATGCTATTTAAAAAAAAACCAACGTTCTTAATTTCAAACACCATACATAATTACCTTAAATAAATATGTATATTTAAACCCTTGATATAAAAATTATAAACATAATTATCCAAAACAAAACACAAATTAGAAATAATAATCATAAACATAACTGTCCCATAATAATATCACAAAGATATAGGTTTTAAATGGTAAAATTTTAATGAACACTTTACCGAACATAAAGAAACACCTTATTGAACATCCACGAACAAAAATGAACAAACGCAAAATTTGTTCATGTTCGTTTGTTTAACTGATTGAACGGGGTTTCGTGTTCATGTTTATTTATTTATTAAACGAACAAACGTAAAAAAAGTTTCTTCAAACGATTCATGAACTGTTAGTTGGACCTTCGGTTTGTTTACGGCCCTAAATAGGGGGTTACAACTTAGGGTAATGGCAATGGGTTCGGGGAGGAGGAAAACGGGGGAGATCGGGGCCTCGAGGTGATCGGGAACACCATTGCCGATGTCTCGGGGTCACCGATCGGGGAAGCTACTTGGGATACCGACGCCGAAGGAGAAGGGATCGGGAGTGGGTCTGGATCTGGTCGTTGGCGACGGAGGAGCGGCGGCCGGATGCCACCGGTGACGGCGGCGGTGCACGTGGATCTCGCCGGAGAGGAAGAAACCGGTAGCAGCGGCGACATGGATCTCGCCGGAGAGGAAGAAATCGGTAGCAGCAGCGGCGGTGCTCTTTTTTTTTTTGGTTTTTTTTTTAAAATAATTAGTTATATTTGGTTTTTATTTGGTTTTTTATTTTAAAGATGAGTGATTGGGGAAATGGGGAAATGGGGAAACCATTACTCACAAAATGGGAAAAAATGGGAAGGGGTGGGAAATGATGAGGTGGCACCAAAAATGGATCGGGAAAATGGGAAAATGGGGAATGTATTACTATTAACCTTATGAAAAGTTGAAATGCCAAAAATGAAAAGCAAGTAAAATTATAGGTACCAAAGTTCAACATGCCAAAAATACTCAACTCCCTCGCGCTATTACCAATTTACCATCGTCATCTGATTAGAAACCCCTCAAACCCAGCGACACTCATCGCATCCGCCATTTTCACACAGCATCCTCCAACGGAGCTCTCCATATCCCTGAAAAAACCTCATCAATGGCGGTTTTAAGCTACAGAACTGAGATCTCACTCGTTTCCATCTGAAAATTTGCTTTCATTCGCCTAGAACATGCGGTCAAAAGACAGAATTTCATACTTCTACGATGGTATGCTTTCCTCTTCCGATTTCACCATCTATGTATTCACATATCATTAGTTACAAACTGTTCTTCCTAATTCAGCTCTTCCAGATCATTTTTAGCTTACTTTTAGTTGTTTTTGCGTGATAATCTCAAACCCTAGAACCTACTATACTGTTAAGATAGTTTTATTTTTCAATCGAGAAAGTGAATGATTTAGCCTGCGTATAAGTGATGTTATTATTCCGCTGAAAGAGGTTATGAATTTGAGAAATGATTTTGAAAATTGGGGTAATGGATTTTTGCAGGGGATGCCGGGAATGTTTACTTTGGACCGAATCATCCAATGAAGCCGCATAGGCTATGTATGACTCATCATTTGGTGCTTTCATATGATCTTCACAAGAAGATGGAAATTTATGTTAGTTTTTTTTTGTGTTTTCCCTCTATGGTTTCTGGTTGCGAGCTCGATACGTTTTCATGATAATGTTTAATGTGTGGTTGTTAAATACAGAGGCCTCATAAGGCATATCCAGTTGAGCTAGCACAATTTCACTCCGCTGATTATGTGGAGTTCTTGCAGCGAATAAACCCGGACACACAACATTTGTTTCCGGAAGAAATGGCAAAGTGTAAGAAATCTGTTTGATTTTATATAAATAAAGTTTTATAAATTATATTGGCCGATTAAAAGGGCGTTCTGCGTTTTTTCTACGATTATGTCTTATCTGACACTTATTTGCTATATAGTTAAGCTTGGAGAAGATTGTCCTGTCTTTGATGACATGTTTGAGTTTTGCCAAATATATGCTGGTGGAACGATTGGTAAGCTTCGTTTTAAAGAATATTTTAGTTTTAATTCAGATTTTATGCGTACATTGTACTGATGCTTGCTAGCAGATGCTGCACGCAGATTAAACAATCAACTTTGTGACATTGCCATAAATTGGGCTGGGGGACTACACCATGCTAAAAAGTGCGAGGCGTCTGGATTTTGTTATATCAATGATTTAGTTTTGGGCATTTTGGAGCTTCTTAAGTATCATGCTCGGGTTCTTTATATTGATATAGATGTTCATCATGGTGATGGTGTAGAAGAAGCCTTTTACTTCACTGACAGGTATATTCGTGTGTTCTGTGATTTCACTTTTGGTAAAAAAAAGATATATATATAGCTATGCATGGAAGATTTATTCACCATTGATTAAGAAATAAGAAATGAGCTGAAAATTGGGATAAGTAGCTTCGGCTAACACCATCTGGTTACCATAAAGATCAAGCACCTAAACTTTTCAGATTTCAAACAGTGTTTTGTGGATAATTGATTTGATGCCTTTATAAGAAACATATTTCTGTGTCTGTGGCACAATTTTCACTGTATGATGGTTTAATTTTTAGGGTGATGACCGTTAGTTTTCATAAATATGGAAATCTGTTCTTTCCTGGATCAGGTGATGTTAAGGTATTTCTAAACTCTCTTTATCCATATGCTTGCAGCTTGCTTACTTACTAGTTACTATCATATACCTCCCTGTTTATTTGTATTGTATTGTTTATATATTCTTTCTTTTTGTCCTGATTTGTACGGAGATCGTTAGAGGTTCATTTGTTCATACCATTCCTCTTGATTCTATATAGTTTTTTGGTTCTTGTCTTTAGTACACATCATATTTAGTGAATGTGATTATGTGGCCCAGTAACATTTATATTTCTTTGTACACTGTTAAAGACTAGGATAGTCACCTTACTTATACAATACCTGGACTGGAAAACTGAATGAAGTCAGTCCTCTTATTAATCCTCCTAATGTGAACCTTACTATTTTAAGAACAATCCTGTTCTTTAACACATATAATGTTGGAGTTATTCCTAATTGATTCACATGTAAAAAGATTTGGTAAAGATAATCTGGAAAGTATATTGAGAGTTTATTTTTTATTTTGATGGGAGATAAAGTCAAATAAGTTTCAAGGTTATAGTTTCTTGTTTTGTATAAACTATAAAGTGTGGTTTTTGTTCTTATTATATTGATATTACATTGAAAAGAGTCATGGGAGTTTGAGAGTTTCCACCAAATAATGGTGTTTTTTTGTGTGTGATAGACCAATCTTGGCTAACTTATAATTGGTATTTGGTACCCATAGGCCATAGTCCATACAATGAAATGTAAATGAACAATGAATAGAAGCTTGACCTTTTGGGAAAAAATGCTGTTACAATATAGTATATTGTAAACCATATTGACTATGCACTAAACTACCAACTAAGTGTTCTTAATGATGGTACATAGGGTTGCTAATTCAGTGTTCTTGTGAATTGGTTAGAAAGGTTTCTGTAAATGACTGCTTGGTATAATGGTATGTTTACATAAGAGAGGCAACATAAATTATGAATAGTGTTAAAAGTTCAAACCATTTAATCGCATTCATTTAAAATCTGAATGTAGTTGACTAGTTGTGCCTCGAGGCATGAGTATTTTAGGTTGCCATGATTATATCTTAACCTCAAAGGTCGTAAGCGTAATTCATTAGTAACTTGTTATAACGCCCGGGTTAGAACAATACTCACGTGTCTTGTTAATATTGTAGGAAATTGGGGAACGAGAAGGTAAATTCTATGCAATTAACATTCCTTTAAAGGATGGCATAGATGACACCAGCTTTACTCGTTTGTTTAAAACTGTAAGTTTCAAAGTTAAATATCCTTTTTTGTTTTTCAATATATCGAACTGTGGGGCCTGATTTCAATTTCTAAAATTTTGTAGATAATCTCAAAGGTTGTTGAAACATATCAACCGGGTGTGATAGTTCTCCAGTGTGGGGCAGATTCACTTGCTGGGGACCGCTTGGGCTGCTTCAATCTCTCTATAGATGGTGCTAATTTTATTGTAATTATATCTTGCTTGGTTTCTGCTTTCAATGCATTTGCATTATATTAATTAGTTTTGGTGATCTCTGCAAAAACCTAACTTTTACACAAAGGTGGTCAAGTCCTTTGCTTAATAGTCCAAAGTTTTTTCTGTCTTATTCTAGGGTATATATTTTATCAGTGGATCTGGTTTCTTATGTGGTTATGGACTTAACTGCTTACTAAGTGAAAGTAGTTGGGTTTTTTTTTTCTTTTTTCCCTGAAAAAATGACTTAACCGCTTATGAAGTAAAAGTACATAGATATATTTTTTTTTAATAATAAAAGAAAAAGGGTAGAAAAAACCACATATGCAAACTTTTCTCTACACAGCTGATTGCAGGTAGAATCTATACACTTCTGGATAAGACAGAACACCTTTGATGACTGAATCAATCACAAAAGAAGTTGAGGGACGTAGCCACTTTGAGGAAGTCTTATTATTTGCAAATGGCATATGCATAAACTAATGTTGGAAATTAGAATACTTACTTTCTGTGACTTCTGATTTCTTACAGGACACGCTGAATGTGTTAGGTTTGTAAAAAAATTTGGCTTGCCCCTGCTGGTAGGTTTATTATACTATTTTAAAATTAAATTTTCTTTGTATTTTTTAAATGCTGTCTAGGTAGACACTAATTTGTAGAGTTTCCATGCAGGTAACTGGAGGTGGAGGATATACCAAAGAAAATGTTGCTCGGTGTTGGACTGTTGAAACAGGAGTTTTGTTAGACACCGAGCTTCCTAATGGTATATACTTGCATCTTAATTTTTTCAATATGTATATTTTGCAAAATTATTTGCCTGATTAAGAATGATTAAATGGTTAACTTGCATCCACTCAGAATTCTTTCATAATTGTAGTGAAATTATAAAAAGAAGATGACTAATGGTGCGTAATTGCAGAGTCATATTCTTTTGGTTGAGACCAATCATACCATTTCTATTGCTTTTGACTCTAGATAGAAAGGCACATTTTATTTACTCTAGTTTTTCTTATTTGCATCTGTTCTCATTTCCATAGGTGGGATTCAAAATGAAATTTAAAGGGGTAAATCAACTAACTTCTAACAATTTAGTGTTGTTATAGTTCTATCTAGTTAGGGTAACTAATGTAATAATATTGTCTAATACCCTATTTGTAAATATACAAGTTCTGCAAATTGGTAATTTGCTGGAGTCAAGTCAAGTGATTAACTGCTTATCCAGTTATTTGCACCTTGTTCTGGTGGTAATACTTACATATTTAGGAACCATTTTATTCACTTGTATTCACTAATGAATACACTATAATATTTTAATGACTCAAAAAATAGCATATTCACCAGTGAATATGTTTTCTTTAGTGAATACACAACAATTTATAATGATTCAACAAAGAATGTAATTACCATTCACCAGTGAATAAGATGGTTCCTAATGCTTATCATTTGAATCCACTACTATATATTTGTTGGTGTAAGTACTTTGTTAATAATTTAGTCACTTTTTTCCACTTATTCACTTATGCTTTTTTACATCTCTCCTTGCTGATTGAAATGTCCTAATATCCCAGTTCCAGATTCTTATTATTTAGTCTGAATATCGGTCTCCATTATTTACTCTAGCATGTATTTCTCTAGATCGGGTTTAGTGTTTTTTTCTTCATATGTCTACAACATCTCCGCTTCTATTTTTGGAACTCACATATTTACCTTATAAATGTCTGAATGATGCAGAGATCCCAGATAATGAATATATCAAGTATTTTGCGCCTGAGTGTTCATTAAGGATCCCTACTGGTCATATTGTACGTCAATTTCTTCTTTGTTATTTTATTTTGTTTGGTCATCTTGGTTTTAGCTTTACTTATGAACGGATCTATTTGGGCCATGGTTGATCTCCGGCGGGTTGATGGGCCAAATAATTATTTTTAGCCGAATAGGAAATCAAATAGGTCCAATGGGTTCAGATTCACCCAAATTGTGTTTTTAGTGCATTGTATGCTCAAAAAAGTTAAAATAATATTCTAAAAAAAAGTTTTTTACATATATAACAAATTAATTATTTATTAAAAACTAAAAAGTATTTAACAAAATGAGTTTATGGTCCACTCGATTTGACTCGTACCAATCTGTACCCAAAATATGCATCAATCTCATACTAGGATACTCTTGAATCATAATTATTTTTTGTTGGTTTGACAGGAGAATTTCAATAGCAAGTCATACCTAGGCACTATAAAGATGCAAGTTCTAGAAAACCTTCGTTGCATACAACATGCCCCAAGTGTACAGATGCAAGAGGTAATGAAAGATTATAAAAACAAACTCATGTACCAAATAACTTGATTGTGGTTTTTCTTTGATTATCTTTATCGAAAGGGTATTTTAGATTGTTGACCGAACATTCAAAAATGTTTTTTCTTTAACATTATGCCAACCTAGACACTATTTGAATTCTCATTGCATATTGAATAAGATCTGTCCTTTTTTTCGCTAATATTACAGGTTCCACCTGATTTCTATATTCCCGATTTTGATGAAGACGAGAAGAATCCTGATGAACGTATAGATCGTAAGTACAAAAACCTTAAAAAGAAAAACTTATGTTGTTTGCCAGAGGTCACAGGAAGTTTGGCCGTTTGGGTCATGGGGTAAATTGACACGGGTCAGGTGTGGCTGACCTGCATTTTCTCATCTTTCTGATTCTTAATAAATATCTTTTTTTTAACGGCTATTCATTAATAAAAACTAACAAAAAACTGTAGCAAGAAGCTAGAATACAACACAAAGTACGAAAGAAGAAAAGATAAACGGAACAATCCAATCGACCAAGAATACGACAAAAACTCTTAATAAATATCTAACGTGTTAAATACCGTTACGAACACTATATCAGTGCAATAGTAATCTAATGTTATTTTCAACGATTTATGTTATGC
The DNA here is from genome assembly GCA_039602395.1 of Deinandra increscens subsp. villosa. Taxonomy (NCBI): domain Eukaryota; kingdom Viridiplantae; phylum Streptophyta; class Magnoliopsida; order Asterales; family Asteraceae; genus Deinandra; species Deinandra increscens. The sequence continues at coordinate 92,283,279 of JBCNJP010000023.1, read as the reverse complement.
ATTTTAGATGCAATTTAGGTGACTTTCAACCCGTTTACCCATAATTAGGTGATTTATCCAGTTCTTATAGTTGTTTTTCTTTCAACAGAACACACACAAGACAAGCATATTCAACGCGATGATGAATACTATGAAGGAGACAACGACAATGATCATAACATGGACGATGCTTAAAAATTCACAGCGTCACTTGCATACTGTTTTAAGGTAGATATTAGAAAATTAGGGTTTGTTTCAACCGAGTCAAACAACACAAAATCTGGTTAATGTTGTGTTCTGTTGGTCGTAAATCTAGTTGTCTGCAGTTTTCTTGTTTTGTGCTAGATTATGACTTCTACAGCAAATGTAGGTTTCATGCCTCAACTGTAAAGTATCAAGGAGATGGTTGACTTAGTTATTGTTTGGTTTGCTTTTGTGTTATTAGAAAAGAACTAAATTTAACAGATTCTTAATGCATGTTTTAGAGTAAAATTTTATTTGTTGCCCCCCGTTTCTATCAATCTAATAGTAAAAATAGTAAGTAATTCAAATAAAAATGTTGAATAATAAACAAACATACCTAATATAATTTTATTTAGAGTATTCACAATAGATTCTTCATCATCTTTATAATTTAATTCAAAATCTTTACTTTAAATAATTTTTTTCTTTTTATTTAAGAAGTTCACATCTCATTTCTCATATTCATCTATATTTTATCTAAAAAATATAAGAAGAAATTATTAATTTTTATGTATTTTTCATTCACAACCACTCAAAACAAAAGTTTTGATGAATGATAACTTTAAATACGGGATATTTACTATATAGAGGCTATTTAGTAGCCTCTTAATGAGGTTATATTTGGATATTATATATGGAGATGGGAAACTAATGTAGAAGAGAACACAAAATTAGTGATTTTTTTTACAAATAAAGATCTTATAACAAGAATACTAGTAGACTGTTTCGTTAAGACCCTCGCCCGGATATGGTTGCAGAGTACTATGAAAACGGAATTGTCTAGTCATGATTACAAGTAAAAAGAAGCTACAAATGAGTGATAGCATCTTAACAATGTTTCAAATGTTTCATTTCACAATCATATTCCATGGGCCCTATTTATACAACCTTAAAACAAAATGGAAAACATGCCCACTGATGAAAGATGGAAGAAAATTTGTTCTATGAATCTGAGATACGGCTGTTTTCAGTCAAAATGGTGTCCAAAAGTGATTCACAAGCATCCTCAAGCAAGTCCAACACCTGCCATATCAAAAGCAACAGTCAATAGCTTATACTTGAGAAATGATGAAGTTCTAAGGGCGCGTTTAGTTGTGGAAAATGTTTTCTAATTTTCCATTTCTAACTTTTTAGAAAATGAAAGGGGTTTTCCATTTCTAGAAAACACATAAAATTTTTTGAAAACACGCTCAAAATTGAAAGATGGAAATTCCATTTTCCATATTAGAACTAGAAAACATGTTCAAAATCTATTTGTTTTTTGAAAACCCGAGCCCTGGACCCAACCTGACCGCCAGACCGCACCGACCCCCAGTCAATCAGGTTCGGGAGTCCTATCCGGGGGTCGGGTCCGGTTGGGTTCGGTCGGTTCGGTCTTGGGGTTGGGTTCGGTCGGTCAGGCCGTGGGTCAGGTCTAGTCGGTCCGGGGGTCGGGTCCGGTCGGTATATATATAATGGAAAACTAAAAATAGAAAATTTGAAAAACAATAAAATGTAGTTTTCTATTTTCAATTTAAAAAGTAGAAACAGTGTTTTCCATTTTCTTGTAAAACTTATCTCGAAAATTAATAATTTGATCACGTTTTCTGTTTTTCATGTTTTCTTGAAAACCATTTTTCGAAAACAGGGCATGTTTTCCACAACTAAACGTGCCCTGAACTACACTTCAAGAATCTCATAACTTGGACCCACAAAAGTGAATAACCAGTTCAAGAAAATTATACCTTCTCAAACCCTTGTTGTCCACCATAATAAGGATCGGGGACTTCGGTTTCATCATGTTTTTTGCAGTAAGAGCACATTAACTTAACCTGCATATGCAAGTTCACAGTACAATAATATAAATAAAAGATTTGAAAATGCATCAGCCATCAGATGAGTAAAAAATTCAATCTTTTAACAGACCTTTTTGGCTGCATCAGCTGGTAAGGTCTCCCTAAACCTCCATCTCTCAAAAGCTCCAAGTATATCCTCTGCAATCCATATGGAAATTCTCAAATTGGACAAAATTGAGTCAATAAAATCTTTTAGAGAGCATCTTATACGCATTTTAAAAGGGATTAATGCACCTTCAAGAATCCGAATGATATAACAAGTTGATTAGTTCTAACTTCTAAGGATAGTTAGGTAATCCTACATTTATCCAAATTATCAGTTTCCTTGCAGCCATTTCCTACCCTCCCAAATATGATTAGTTTGTCCCCAAACAATCAGAACAGATTCATAACACATTTTGCCAAACACTCAAATACTAAATATTGCAAGTTGAAGTAAAATCTTTAATGCAATTTATTTCAAAAAAATCTCACCTTTGTTTTGCTTATCCATGGCAAGAATAAGATCGAATTCTTTAAAATCCGAAGGCCTTATCGGCCTTGATATCGATGTGATCTCAATGCCCCTTCTTTTAGAGGTAGCTCGCATTCGCGAGTCTGCTGGACCCCCCTTCAAGTAAATAAGATAGTCATAATTTTTCACAATTCAGAATTCAGAAAGAAATCTATGAAAACTGAAGATCAAATCACAAATGGGTACTCTAAATTCTTCTAAACAACAAAAAAGTAAACCTTTTTTTTACAAAATAAAGGTAACAAACCCAATAGAAAGCAAATTTAATTCCAAAATAAAGAACAAATCCAAAATTGAAGATCAAATCACAAATGGGTACTCCTAAAAGTAACAGTTTTCTTTCTACAAAATAAAGATAATAAACCCAATCAAAAGTAGTTTCAATTCCAAAATCAAGAACAAATCCAAAATTCAAGATTTCTAAAAGTAACAGTTTTTTTTTTTACAAAATGGAGGAAACCCATGATGTAATCATCCACAAACCTCATGATAATTGATGGTGCCGGCAGAATCAATGAGAAATTTGGAAGAAAGATTTCTCTTTTTAACCAAATCAGTGAAAACGCCTTCAGCAGCTGGGCTTCTGCATATGTTTCCCAAACATACAAAGAGAACAGAGAAGGGTTTTTCTGTAATTTTCTCTGTATCAGCTGTGGAGGCCATTGATGATGTGATTATGGTTATGGGGTTTTGTTTGATTTTTGTTGTTTGATGAGAAAGATTTGAAGTTTGAAAAAGTGGGCGTGGATTTGGAGGAAGAAGGGTTCCAAGAAAGGGGGATTTGGTGTGGCAAAATGGTAATAAATTAGGGATTGTTGGGAGGCTACTGTGTAGTGACCTCATTACTTGATGAAGTTTGGGAGAAGAAAAGGGGTGAGCTTGAGAATAGTTTTCTTTAAAGATTCTTTTTTTTTTAGATTTTTTGTTTTTGGTATGATTATATTTTCACCACAAAATAAATGTTGAAAAATAAAATGAATCATTGTTAATTTTTTTTATGTTCATTATTTAATAATAAAGTCCTTTAAAAAGCAAAATAAATATATATCTTAAACCTAGGTACAAATTTATATGATAAAGAATAAATTTTTATCACATTGAATTATATATATAATTTTTATATATTTAGGGAGATGGTAAGTGAGCTATGTATAAATTCGATCAGAATAGACTTGTGATAAATTTTAGGCTAATGCTTTTGCATAGTAAATAAGTTTTTCCTTTTAACTAACTTTTTTCTTTTATTTCTTTTATTTTTTTAACGGTTAAAACATCGTATATGTACTTAACAAGATTTGAACGTATAATCTTTTAGTATATTTTAAATCTCAAAAATAATATGATCTTCTTATTAAAACGTGTGATGTCTTGAAAAAAATATAACTATACTATATTATAATACATTTGAATTAGATGTGTTTGTCTTTTATATTAAGTTTTAATAGTTTTTTTTATGATCAACAAACAAAAATTGCTCTAGTACCCCGTACGGGGTGACTCAATGACAAAAGGTCAACGACAGCTAGCCCAACCCAGCCAAGCCATACGGAGTCTTTAAGCGCCCAATGTTACACCAGCTTCAGGGCAAACCCACTAACCCGCCCACCCGTAGGCACGACGATGAATTAATGATAAAACCCAGTTGCCTCAAGGATCAAACCTGGGTTTTCCATGTCTCATATCACTGGCCAATATGTTTCTGGCTAGTTAATCTGGACATCATTGACATAATTTTTAATAGTTTAAAGAGGCAAAATTGTCTTAGTTATATGATTAAATAAAATAATAACTAAATAAACAATTAATAACGGAATTTCTCTATAAATAAATATGTAGATAATCAAATTTCACTTTAACTAAATTCTAAACTTCTTTTTATTTTTTATGATTTCATATTTATTTTACTGTAATTTTTTTATTAAACTTTAAATTTATATAAGGAAAAATGGACAAAAATAATCCTACCTATTGGATATTGGCGGATAATGGTCCTACCTATTTTTTTGGCTCAAAACGGGCCTTCCTTTTCCTGGTGGTATTTCTAATGAACCTTCCGTCCAAAAATCTAACGGCCGTCAAAAAAATCCTACGTGGCGCATTCATTTAGCTGACGTGGACAACCTTTTAACATTTACCCTCTTTAACCCCATATGACTTCGACCTTTAAACATTTTAACCCCAAAATCAGTGAACGATAGTTGACCTAATCGGTGGTCTTCACCCTTCCCACCCTCCGATCGCACCTGAAATCAGCTAATCGAAGATCATCAACATCATCCGTCGGTCAGGAACACAACAATGTCACAGTCAATTTCGGTAAATCTCTATGTTGGAGGTGTGTTTGAGTACAAGGCGACGATTAGGTATCTTGGAGGATGGTCTACTGGACTCCAAATTGAAAAAGATAAGTTTTCTTTCTATGAACTCTGTGATTATGCAATTGAATACGGGAAATACCAAAAAGATGAGTTCACACTCCATTGGGTAATTCCAGAGATGGATTTTGAAGGGGGGGTTACTTGAATTGTGTGATGACAATGATGTTACAGTCATGGTAGACTTGTTAGGGCCATCTTACAAGCATGTGGTAAGTATTTATGCCAGCCCTTTAGTCAATAAGGCCGGGTCTAGTGAGCAGGCCCATTGTAGCCCATCAAGTGAAGCCCAATGTAACCCATCAAAATCAGGTAATGGTACTTCAGATTCTGAAGATATTGATTATGCTCCAGGCAGATCTGAATCTGAAACTGATGATGATGAAGAGCTGACCAGATCTGAATCTGAGAAGGTGGGAGATGATGACTATGAATCTGAAATTGAAGATGAGGAGTGGAAAGCTTCAGTTGCAGCAACAGTTAATGTGAACAATGTAACCAAGTTTACTAAGAGAGAAATTGTTGATAACATATTGAGCAAAGTTGAAGCCAATGAAAAATTTGAGGTTCCAATAGATGAAGTTGAACCTACAAAAGGTGAAGGTGAAACTGTTGAAGGAGGGTACAGCTCATATGAGGCATCTGATGCAGATGTAAACTCACCAGGTGAGTCTGAAGATGATGACATTAGGGGAAACAAATATAGATTGAATGTTCCTGTTGTAACTGAGCAAACAAATTGGAGTAGGTGGTCTTGGGTTGTTGGTACCAGGTTTAGTACAAGGGCAGCATTCAAGGATGCAGTTAGGAGGTATGCAGTAACTAATGACAGAAATTTGAAGATTAGTGTTAGTAACAGGAAAAGGCAAGGTAGGATAGGTGTTACATGTGATGATAGATGCCCTTTTATGCTTTATCTGTCTGTTAATGAGAAGTCAGGGTCTTTCATGTTAAAGAGGGCTATTGTTACACACACTTGTCAAAGAAACATGAAAAGGAACAGGCAGCTAACTACTGATTTTGTGGCCAGTGAGTTCCTACCTATATTCAAAGAAAGACCATATTGGCCTGGTAAGGATATCCAAGCTGTAGTGAAGGAAAAGTATAAGGTTTTTGTGACTAAATGGGTTGCTTCAAGGCTAAGGCAGCTGCTCACACCAAGCTCCATGGGTCTATGAAAGACCATTATTCCAAAGTAGGGTCTTATTTAGAGATGTTAAGACATGAGAATCCTACATCAACATTTGAGCTTGTAACTGTGCCTTCCTCCTTCCATGGTATTGATAACAACAATGAAGTGTTTTTTAGACTGTTTGTATGTTTTGATGGTGTCAAGAGGGGATTTTTAGCAGGCTGCAGGAGGGTCTTATGTTTGGATGGATGTTTCCTAAAAACCTTCCTTGGAGGTATATTACTGGCTGCAATTGGCACGGATGCCAATGATCAAATGTACCCAGTGGCTTGGGCGGTAACTGAGGGTGAAAATAATGAGAGTTGGGGCTGGTTCATGCATCAACTGTACAAGTGTTTAGATGTGACACAGGAAGGAAAGGGTTGGACTTTGATATCTGATCAACAGAAGGTATGTGTGTTTGTATGTTACATTAATTTAAACTTGTGTGTTTACATCCTAGATAAACTGCTAATTTATTTGAATACTTGCTTACAGGGTCTTCTTAATGGAATTGCCCAATATTGGGGTAACTGTGAGCATAGAAACTGTGCTAGGCACATACATGCTAATTGGCATAAAAAGTTCAAGGGTGATGATTTGAAACAGGCTTTTTGGAAGGCAGTTAGAGCATACTCTGAGGCAGACCATATGATTGCTATTGAGGAGATAAAGAAACTGGATCAAGAAGCTGCAAATGCATTTATAAACCAGAACCCAAGGTGCTTCTGTAGATGTTTCTTCAAAGTAGATAATAAGGCAGATGTTGTGGTCAATAACATGGCAGAGACATTTAATGGATATATCATTCAGTCTAGGTCAAAGCATTTAATAAACATGCTGGAGGACATAAGGGTAGCCATAATGACCAGGTTAAGAGAGAAGGAGAAGGATATGGTTGGCAAGCCAGGTGTTATTTGTCCTAGGATCATTCTGAAGTTAGAGAAGGAGAAGAACAAGGCTTACAAATGTGAAGTTTCACCTTCTACAGAAGCACTGTATCAAGTCAGAGAGGGGATAGATGAGGTATGTGTTGACATAGAAAAAAGGACATGTAGTTGTAGAAAGTGGGATTTAACTGGGATACCTTGTCATCATGCATGTTGTGTCTTTGGTTTCCTGCAAAGACCAGCTGAAAATTATGTGGATCAGGTTTACACAAAGGAAACATACATGAGATCATACCAGGTTTACATCCCTCCATTGCCTAGTCAGAAATACTGGCCTGCTGTTGAACTACCTTTGGACCCTCCACCAATCAAAACTATGCCTGGAAGACCAAAGAAGAATAGGAGAAGGGATCCACATGAGGATCCAAAGAAACCAGGAAGATTGACCAAACATGGGATGAAAATGAGGTGTAGTGGTTGTAAATCCACTGCCCATAACATCAGGACATGCCCAAATAAGGATAAGGTGAAAGCTGTTGTGAACAAGCCAAAAAGGGGTAGACCAAAGAAGGTGAGCAAGACTGATTCAAAGGTTGGTCCTAGTTCAAAAACTGTTGTGAAAGCTAAAAGGGGGAGGCCCAAAAAAGTTGCAGGAACACAATCAAGTCAAGTGATCCAATCAAGCCAATCATCTCAAGTGATCCAAGCACCCTAGTGTTAAAACTGTTATGCAAGTGTTTTTTTTTGTTGCTGTTTGAAACTGTCATGTTTTGTGGTTGTTTTTGTTTTTGTTGATGTCATGAAACTGTGTTTGTTCCTGTTCTGCAAGTATTTGGATTGATGTTTATGTTTGAAATCAGCAACTGAAATGGGTCAGTTTGTTCCTGAAATCAGCAACTGAAATGGGTCATCTGAGGTGTAATTTAAATGGGTCAACAAACTGGGTCAGCATTTGTTAATTGGTTGAGGATATTTATGCACACATGGTAGCTTCAACTTGTTAATTGAAATGGGTCAGCATATTGCTGCACACATGGTAAGCAATTGAGAACAAAATTTTGACAAATAACTGGTAACCAAGTGGAATGTACACAAATATAATGCTCTCAAATCTGCTGCACATTTAAATCAAATTGGTAATGAAACTGGATCAAGAAACACATATTAATTTCATTGGGTTCATGGTCAAAAGCTTGTTACATTCATCAAGTTACAAACTTATTACACATCCTACATATAAAACCATAAAATCAATCCTAAAACACATAACAGACTTCTGAACTTGAACTTTGCAATTTCCATCTTCAATTTCTTATTCTCCTCTTCAAGCAGCAACTTTTCTTCAAGTAAACCTGCAATCATCAATTCCAGTTCCTTGTTTTTACCTTCTCCAAGTAGTTCATCAGCATCATCCTTCCAAACGAAGAAATTGCATCCGCCCCTCTATTAATGAAATCAGAAAATGAGAATCCAATGGGAACAAAATAAGTACACAATCAAGGTTCATATAACAACTTACTTACTGGCCATAAAGAGCAAGCAAAGAATTTGTGGCCTGGTCTTGACTTCCCTGGTCCAGCCACTCGTTTAACAGCCACAAGATCATGGTCGCAATACAGAATGCCGTTCAAATCAGCATTAAGCCTAACAATTTTAGGTTTCCTTGAGCTTGTCGAAGACGATTGTGAAGTAGAACTCATCGAATTTTGGTTTGAGAGCAGCGAGGAAAGAAGAACGATTTAGGGTTTATTGCGATTTGGGGGAATTCTGCTTCAAAGGAATCAATAAAAAGGGTAAATGTTAAAAAGTTGTCCACGTCAGCTAAATGAATGCGCCACGTAGGATTTTTTGACGGCCGTTAGATTTTTGGACGGAAGGTTCATTAGAAATACCACCAGGAAAAGGAAGGCCCGTTTTGAGCCAAAAAAATAGGTAGGACCATTATCCGCCAATACCCAATAGGTAGGATTATTTTTGTCCATTTTTCCTTTCAAAATAGTTTGTTAATTATTTTTTATTAAACCTTTAAAAAATCGTTTGTGTATCCATCATCTATTTGACTACACAAGTCTGTATTCATATGCTCATAGAAGAAAAACTTCTTTCAACAAGTACCTTTGCAACCAGTAAGTCTAGTGATAACTTTAGTAAACGATAAACCATCGGATAATCAATGTGTTTTTTTTTCACCATCATTTTGGTAAAATCACTTACCCCGTTTATGTTGACAAACCTTAGTCTTTCACATTAACAATTCAGTTACTTAGTTCATATTTAAGCTTGTATTTTCATCAAAATCAAATCATCCGGATACATTTCGGCTAACCTTAGCAAGTTTGATATATTAAAGGAACTAAAATTACAACTGGAGCTCAAACATTTAATATCAATAATCAAACATTCAAACAATACGAGGTATTGTTTGAATGTCTGATTATTGATTACCGGTAAGTACATTGTTAATGTGAAAGACGATACAAGGTTTGTCAACACGAATGGGTTAAAAAATATCTTCCCAGAAGGATGGTGGAAAAAACAAGAGAACACATGGATTATCCGTTAGTCTCTCGTCTACTAAAGTTATCATTAGTTTTACCGGTTGCAACGACAAATGTTGAAATGAGTTTTTCTTCTCTGAAACATGTTAAGACCACTTGCGTAATCAGAAAGACAATGGACACATGAACAATTCTTGCATTTGTTACATTGAAAAATAGTTTTTTTTAAAAAGTTTCTATCGAAGATGTAATACAACGTTTTCAAAATATAAAAACTTGTAAGGTAATTTAGAAGATTGAAACCACATTAACAGCAATGGGACTCCTAACTCTATGAACCTCATTTCTCCATGTCAATGATCCAAACTCAAAGCTCCCATTACTACTTTTATAACCCACAAAATCAATCCTATAACTCTTCTTCTCCCCTGATTTGGAAAACTCAAGAACATCAGGAAAAACCGAAGCTTTCACTCCAGCAATGGCTTCCAATCTCGAATAATAAACCGTCGGGCCTTCACCAACGTACGTAACCGTCCGGTAAACCGATAAGTTTCCAGCCAGATTAGCGACACCGATTGACGGGTAGTTGAAGTTGTAGGAGGGTGTGGGAGGGTTCTTGCAGTAAACCGGGGTTCCGGTCAAGTTCTTGAGTTGTGCCACGCTTGCCCCATAGCTGCAGAGGAGGTCGACGAGATTGTTGGTATCGAAATCGTAAATGAGCCCGGGATCGGTTGATGATGCGGGATTTATGTGTCCTGATCCGTAATCGAAAGGCGTTGCGTTTGTGGAATCGTCGTTTGTTATGAAATTTTGGGTGTTATCGGTGACAGTAGCTGTAAGAAAAATTAATATTTAATTACATTCACATGTATATATATACGTATTTAAAAAATATATAAAAAGATTAGAACTTCTTTTTAAAAAAATGAGGCTCCTAAACTGTTTGAGTTTGAGTTGCTTGACCTATTGAACCGTCCTGACTGACATGTTACTTTTTTGTGACACACAGACAGAATGCAGCTAAAAAAAGACACTAAATACAATAAAAAAAATTATTGCAAAGTTTGATGTTACGCATTTTAAAAAATATATAATAAAATTAAAACATTTTTTTTTTAAATGAGACTCCTAAACTGTTTGAGTTGCTTGGCCTATTGAACCGCCCTGACATGTTACTTTTTGGTGACACACAGACAGAATGCAGCTAAAAATCGCTCAATACAATCAAAAAATTTATCGCAAAGTTGAGATATTGCGACAGTATTGCGACCAACTTACTAGTCGATTGCGACAGTTTTACGACTATGTTTAACTATAGAAATGACTAATTAGCAACCAAAGGGCTAACCTGTGGTCATTATCGCGGACTTTATCGCGGCCGGGCTCCAATCAGGATGAACCGATATCAACAGTGCAGCCATCGCAGCTACATGTGGGCACGACATAGAGGTCCCGGAGATAACGTTATAGTCGATGCTTTTACCGGCAGTTTTCTCCGTCGCAAGAGGTGACCATGCGGCCAAAATGTTCACTCCCGGTGCGGTTATATCCGGCTGCATTCAAATCCACACCGCGTATCAGAATTCGAGTCTCATTCGCTAAACTATTTATCAGAATTGCGATCTAGTGACTCACTTTGATTATGTCGGGGGTTATAACGTTCGGTCCCTTCGACGAGAAGACCGCCATTGCCGGTGCGGGCTTCGTCCCGACATGCGTTACCGTTAGGAAGATCCTGGCCGTTGGATTCCTGAAATCATGTCAAAACAGGTCGGGTTAGATTGATCATAATAATGTTTTTAAACCGGTTTAGATCAGAACCGATGATTTAGCAACTAACTTCTCGGTGGACATGTATGCTTGAAGCTCTTTAGCTTCCGCGGTCCCGATTAGCACGCTTTGGATTACGGGTTGAAATAATACGTATTTCGCGAGCGGGTCGATGAGGATCATCCCGGCTCCACCGCCTTCTTTTATTGCGACCGCCTTTTCGTTTCTGTCGTCAGTCAACGTCTCGAGCGTACACACCACTATTCGACCCTTGATCGAGTTCGAATCCAGGGTATTTTTCTTGCAGAAACTAGATAAGACGAGTCAAAACAGCAAATATATGTGTAGGTTAGCAAAAAAGGTGTCGTTAAAAGTTGCGTGCGACAAAAAAGTGTCACTAAAAGGTGTACAAAACCTTATTTTGGTTGAAAAAACATCAAAAGTTGCAGTTTTTTTGACGATTTTTTTCTTTTTTCAGCTTTTGTGACTATATTTGGCTTGATAGTATTATTGGATTTAATATTGTAATTATTTAATAATTAGAGATTAATTAGTACAAGTTTTATTAGCTAGAATTATTTTATTTAGTTTTTTTATTTGTGCGTAATTAGGTTTTTTTATTTATTCAAGATTTAGAAGTATTACAAACATGGTTCATAGGTGCACTCTTTATGTACCTTTAAATATTATATTACTCAACGAGTTTTTTTTTGTATTTTTAACTTTTATATTAGTCAACGAGTTTTTTTATTCAATGTATTGTTTAATTAAGTTAAAGAAGACCTGATTTCCAACCGATAGCAAAGTTTGTTAGGATACCTTGCATTTCTAGACGGGATTCCGGACGCGGCAGCGACACTCCCGGATACTATACCGTACTGTTTTCCTTGATCCGGTGTCGTGTTTACTCCGAAACCCTTCAACTGTTTCAGATTTCCAAGAAGTACGTACGATGGAAACTCGCGGTCGGTTGTGCTAGCACCGACGGTCACGATCCACGGAGCCACATTGCTCGCGGTCCCTGGAAGAAAACTGTTACCCGCCGATGCACATACCACAATACCTTTCTGAAACGCGTGAAACGATCCGATGGAGATCGCTTCTTGGAAGTAAATCGGTTGGGGAGGAATCGGACCAAGAGATAGGGAAATAACGTCGACGCCATCGTGAATAGCGTCGCTAAATGCTGCAAGAATGTCGGCGTCATCGCAATCCTCGAACCAACAGGCTTTGTATATCGAAAGCCTAGCGCTTGGCACGCCTCCCCGTGCGGTGCCCGAGCCTAGCCCGAATAAGCTAGCGTTCAAGACCTTTGATCCGGCGATAGTAGACGATGTGTGGGTCCCATGGCCGTCGGTGTCCCGTGCTGATCGAAAGAAAGTTTGGTTAGTGTTCTCGAGAGGACCGTTTACCGCTTCGAATCCTTTCGAGTAGTATCGAGCTCCTATAATCTTCCTAAACATCAACAATCAACAATCAAGACAGGTTAGTTTTTCTCTACTGCGAATCTTAACCGAAAACCGATACATTTGATCATTACCTGTTGCAGTTAAACTGTGTGAAATTATGTCCTGACACACATTCGCCCTGGAATTTAGTCGGGACGGGCCCTAATCCGTTGTCGTTGTAGCTTTGTGACTCCGGCCAAACGCCTAATTGAGTATCGTTTATCGTTAGCGGACTATAAGGTTGTGGGTTTAAGTCCCGATAGAAGAATTGGGTGTCGCTAAAAGCGAGATTATAATTTATAAGTAACTAACTAGCATTTGTGACAAGTACCTGAATCAATGACACCAATTATAACATCTGATTGTTTATTTGTAGGAAAATTGTTATATTGTGGAATAGAATCTACTCCTAGAAATCTCCAGGAATTGGTGGTGTGCAATCGACTCATTCTGCTCTCAAACACCGAAACAACATCTTCATTTTCTGCAACATAAAGGAAGATTGTGAACTTTTAAAAAGTTAAGACTTACTTCTTTTAAAATATTTGTGTTTTTGAATTTTTTTAATGAAGGAAAGAGAAAGGAATTGAAAGTAAGATTTTTAATATTTTCCCATAGTTTTCTTAGAAAAAAGTTATAAAAGTTTTATTGCATCTAATCTATTATAAAACAATATATCTAAATTAAGGTTATAATTATAAAACTTTTAAATTCATTATTCAACTCGAAAACATGAGATAAAATAGACATGTTTATTGATCTCTCTTTCTTTTCTCTCTCTATTTTCATTTCTTTTCTTTTGTTTATTAAACTCTGAAGCTAAGCGTAATAGTTGATCTCAAGTGCATCATTGAGGGTTTGTTGGGTGGGTGATATTTAAAATATTATCATGGTTAGGGTTTGTATGTATCAAATGCCAAGGTTTTGATTCTGATACTATCTAAAAAACTGAAATATTAAAGTAATTACAATATAAGAGGACCTATATGCATAAGGAATAACTAGAAACTATAAAACCTAACTAGACAAATGGACCGAACATAACTAAACACTTATAACAATCTAGACGGAGTCGATTTTAATCTATTTCCCTCTTTTTTTATATAGTAAGGAGACCTGAAAGTTTTGTTGCCTGGTCGGGTGTAAGCATAGCCGAGAAGCCTCTAAAGCTTTTAGTATAATGGTGGATTGTTGCTTCTTTTGCTTCGTCGTAACTGCAAATCAAGAAGCGGTTTTGTCATAAATGACGGCAAATTTTAGTTTTTTTGTTCAAGGTCCCATCTGAATATAAAGATGGGACCTACAAAAAGATAGTAAACGAATATAATAAACATATATATCTAGTGTCTTCATATAGTTATAGTCTTGTATACGATACGCGCTTGCCTTTCAATAACCGATGCAAGCATGTCATGGTTTGCCGAGATGACAGACTCTGAGCTCGGGTGTGAGTGTTGTCCCATGTAGACTATGTAATGCTATACGTTGAAGACGTAAGTTAACAACAAATCCAAACTTTTAGAACCAAGTATCGTTAATATACGAAGAATGACCTAAATTCGAAGATCGTTACCTTTCTATCAGTAGTTCCATAGCCGACCGCAAGCGTAACAAGCAAAATAAAACTGAAAATTCTTACTAATTTCATACTTGTTGAGCTAAACTATGACTGCCTTGTTTAGAAAGTTAAAGAGTTGCTTAGTGAGTCTAGCCAATTTGTAATTGAATTAGTACCCTTTATATAGATGAAGAAGTCATTGAGAATTTGAAAGTTACAAAAAGAAAAATTAAATTCCTTTGATTAAAAAAAATTGAGTTTAAGGGTAGCATCAATGAGCCGGCTGGTAATGTAGTCCCCATAGCCGGCTTTTGTTTCTTGTTTTTGTTCTAAGAAAATTGTATCAAGATTTAATAATATAATTAGGTTATTTTTCTGATGATAAAATAAAATTAGTGGCCATATGTTGTTTCTATGGTGTATACATCGCTTTTGGCCTAGATTAAATCTTCATTAATAAACAAGCTAAAACCCAAGTTTGATACAGAGGCATTACTAGATTTACCAACTTAAACGAGTCTTATATTTACATAAAAATAATAATTTTATTTAATATAATATATAGGATAGCGTGTTGCATATATGTAATACATGGTTTTTTTTAAATAGTGTTTTTATTTGATTCTCATCTTTACTATTTTATAAATTTATAATATATATCAGGAGAACAAAATTATCTCTTACATTAGAGTTTAAGAATGCAAAATTGTCTGATAATTATGTAATTAAATACAAAAAAAATGAATAAACAATTAATAACGTAATTCATTTATAAATCTAATTATGTTAACAATCAAATTTCAATATTAACTAAATTCTCAAAATCATTTTTATTCTATATGATTTTATATTTACTTTATTTTGTAAACTTTTATTAAACATTCAAATCTATAATATATTTTACCAATTGATCTTTCAAGCGTGTGTGTGCTTTATTGTTTTTTACTTCCATTGCATCGTGCAGGCACCCCTTGTAGCTATTTTATTGTAATTGAATTGACTTTAACCAATAAAAATTATGATATACATCAAACAAGTCCGAAGGTGCGGGATACACGTTTGTATTGATAGTGTTGTAATTATAGGAACCTCATTACAGGTTTCAAGACGGAAAACTTGAGACATTGAGACAGAGCCTCTAATTTTGTTTTGATTTTACACCTAAATTAGGTACTTCACAACTAAAGTTCTTTTCCATCTTTCATTGGTTTTACGATCTTTCATTGGATTTGTGATACAACTTGGGTTATTCATGAATTTTAGATCTAATTGCTCCTTTTAAACTGTTGTGTTATATGCTTCTAAGTTTGAGTATTGTGATCTTATAATTCATTATGTGTGTATCAAAACCTCATGTCATGATTGATCTTATTATTCATAATGAGTTTACTATAATTATAACACATAATGACACGAGGTTTAAACTCATGGTGCAGCAGTCAATATGAAATCTTGTGCAAATGCAGAGATATATTTTTACATGGCCAGAAACAATTTATAACTTAATAACTCCTTGATTTTTCATTAGTTTGAAATTAAGAAAACATTATATTTTTGTCGATTTTTCGCCAGGGAAAAGCTTGAACATGCTCAAGCTTATACAGTAATCGGACAACACGAATTAGTAAAACAGATTTCACATGAACAGGTGTATGCAACTCACCGTTCTTTTAACCTTCTTCCCCGAACTCTTTTGTAAATCTCTCGTGAACCTCAAGGTCACTTTTGCTCACGGTTGGCCTCTGCCTCGCAAGAACCTTGTCAAAGTCGGCTCGTATGATTGGTGGTGGACTAATCTGTAACAAGTTTCACTTTATTTATTAGCTTTCTTAAAAAGTCAGATTTTCCAAACACTCAAACAACTATGTATTATCTGGTTATTACAGTTCTAAACAACAGAAACATGTCAAAAGACTATTTCCTACGGGTTTAAACAGGTCAAGCCCCCGCCATTGAGCTACTCGAGATCGGCTTGCTAAAAGTTAATTCAAACTGAGCTTAAACGAACTCAAAACTTATTTTGGAGCTCATTAATAAATGAGCCCAAGCTTCACATATCTAAGTTTGAACAAACTCGCAAACCTAAATGAGCCTATTGAATTTATTTAATACATATATATACATACACACAGTAATTAGTATATATAAATTATGACAAAAATTATTTAAAAAATAACTTATATGGCGTTATATAAATAAAAACTACAATTATAAATATGCATAAAAAATAATTGTAAATGTATATAAATATAATAACTAGCTAGACTCTCTTAAATTAAACTAGCCGAGCTGGAGCCCAGGCTAGCTTCATCTCGATTCGGCTCATTTAGCTAGGTTCTAAATTGACCAATTGGACCCATTATCAATAACATAACATGAATTGACTTGCTTCCATGTATGTGGGATGAAATTGTCTTTTAAAATTGTGTTCCTTACAAAATTTCTTGATAGATTAACAATTGTGATACCAAAAGATATTCATTACCTTTGCGGCCAACCCTTTTGCCGCGAGATCCTGCATGGTGGTTTGTACAGCCCCACGTTGTTTTGGACCACATGGGACCCACAAATCGTCATGTGTGTTAACAAAAAACATGGCATCCTGAGTTTTACGTACAGGTTCAAATAGCACATCCTTAACCTACAAAAGCCATAAACACGATTAGGCTTGGCAGATGTGATACAAATTCCAAAATGTTGTTTGGGAGTCTTTGCAGTAAACCTAAAAGCTGCACTTACACAAACAGCAATATCAGAACCAGAAAATCCCTCGGTCTTACGAGCCAGGGTTTCAAAGTCACTGTCAGTTAAGTTATTTGGGGTATCTCCTAAATGTACCTGCATATCAAACCAAATGTTATACAAGTTATTCACTTTTCATAAACTTGAAGAGTACATGTGGGCGGTGGCAATTTTGGCCCATTATTTATGTTGCATCTCTAAGGGGTCAAAGGGGAAACATAACTTAGCTTAAAGGAAAAACTGTCAAAAGGGTTAAATGGCCAACCTCTTAAATCATCTTATTTTAAAAGTCACATTATTTATGTAAAAATATACTTTTTTTAATAACATTGAACAGACTAATTATTTTTTTAAAAATAGGGCAAATGGTGTATCAGGGTCAACCAACCCAGGGACTTTCCTATCCATACAAAAAATACCCATTTCGACCTATAACATTGACTTCTTACCCAACCTGAATGACCAGCTAATTATGCCACCTTAATTTGCAAATTTTGAGAAGTTAGAATCCAAATTTCAAGGACATTAATATTTAATATAAAAAAAAGGACTTAAAAAAAGATCTGTAAAAACTGAATATATTTGTAGAGGGCCTTCATTACTTTGAACATGTGTTGTCGCGCCTTCATATCTGGGAGTGGAATGTATATACGCTTGTCAAAACGCCTACGGATAGCCTGCAACAATAATTTTGAGATAGTTCCTTACCTGGCTATAAATTTAGAATTTAACAAATTATTAATTTGATCAAAGACCTGATCCAGAGAGTAGGGTGTATTTGTTGCTGCAAGTACAAGAACTTTATCATCATTGTGTCCTACACCCTAAAAGAAACAAATGTTGGCGAGTGTTCACATCAGTGCTGATTAATATTAATTTATTTTCATTTTTGGGTTTTAAGGATCACCTGCATCTGAACAAGAATTTCAGTTTTAATACGCCTTGACGCTTCACTCTCATTGCCTTCCCCACGTTGACCACTGAGAGAGTCGATCTCGTCAATAAAAATGATTGAAGGTGCACTTTCTCGAGCCATTTCAAAAAGATTTGAAACCAGCTTTTCACTTTCCCCCATCCACTTTGAAACAAGATCTGAAGAAGAAACACTGCAGGCAAGCACCAGTTGGCACTTGCCAACTTATTGGCCTAAGTTCATGAAAAAGAAACCAAAATATATGGAATTACCATAATCAAATATCCTTTTTAATCAGAAACATGAATATCGATAGCTTTATTCCGGATCAGTTGTCAGAACCTGCCAACTTAATCACCTACTGCCTATGATAAGAGATGTATGGTTCATAATAAAAAATTAAGTTCCTTTTTTCACTAGAGGTGGCATAATGGGTGAGTTAGGTAACATGGAAAAAAGGTTCAGGCTAAAACAGGGTCCCTTTTTAGTACGGGTAGACATGTATAGTGCTGGGTTGATGACCCATTGTCCATTTATTTAAATTTATAGACTATTTAATAGGTACAAATAAGGGAAAACTTCACTCAATGCTAACTAAGTTTCTTAAGCGTTCCACTAAAGTCGCTCAATTTTTTTGTCTCTCTAAAGTCACTCAACTTTCATTAGGCGTTCGAATCTTGTATGACTATTTTTTAAATATTGAAATTTTATAAAATTAACCAAGGCAAAGGCAAATGAAACATATATAGATGTCAATTACTGTTTGGTGATTACTTTTTTCAAATTAACTTGAAATAGAAGGTCATAGAGAAAAAACAAATCCACTAAATAGTAAACAAGTTTCATAGTTGTTTAATTTAAGTCAAACCGGAAAAAAAAATATCAATAAATATTAACCAATATTCATATATGTCTTATTTACCTAGGTTATTATTTTTTTAAACAGCATTTTTAAAACAATTATATCATATTGGAATACCTAACGGAAATTGAGTAACTTTAAGGGACAAAAAACCTTTGAGTGACTTTAGTGAAACACTTGGGAAAGTTGGTTACTATTCTATATAGTCACCCCTAATAATAATTAATTAATCATGAAAAAATGATTAAAAGAATAATTTACATCTTTGAATAAAACAATTTAGGAGGCACTAGGAATAAAAAAGACTATGTGTTGGGTGCAGATGTGAAGGCTTGACCAAGGAAGGGCAGTCGGCCTACATGTTTTTTTCATATTTTAGCCAGTCCTAATTAATTTGTTAACACTAATTTTGTCTTATCAATATAGACTCGTGTACTTATAATTCCTTGAGCACCTTGAATAAAAACAAACCCTCGTTGTAACTCGTGTCAGTTTAGACCCGACCGCATTGAATCCATGTGTCCTTTACTTTCTCGTATTGTGTGTGTGGATACCTAACACTATGGGCAACTTTCAACCCACGCATTTGACACATTCCACTTTTAGCTTCTTTTTTTTTCATTCATTTGACCCATTGCAAATAAAAAAACCGGCCTACTCATAAGAATACGAGTCGAAATAATCTGAAGTAGATTCTTTAAGGACGAAACCATGAATTATTCTAGGGTGTCGATGAGATGATCTATTTCCAATTCCTACCATAAATATTCAATATTATTCTAAAGTATGAGTTAATCTATATCTAATTCCTATGAAAAAAAATAAATATTATTCAATATCTTTGATCAATATCCAATAGCCCATCATCAACTGCCTAACGATCATTCTAAGTTTAAGATTCGGCATTTAAAGGTTCTTGTAGTCACTATTACCGTATTATAGACCAAACATTTATTAGAAATAGCTTGTAAGCCGAAGCACCATCCAATCTACCCGAAATCCAATTAAACAGAACCCAATAAATCTGATAGTTATTTGGATTGATTATCGGATAAATTTTGAAACACAAAAATCCTATTAACCTAATCAGAACCACCTGAAACCCAAACAACACCCTTTTAACGAACTCATAAGAGATAGCAATTGGAGCTATAGATGTAGTGAGGTGTGCTTTTGATTCTATTGTTATACTTAATGCCTATGGCTCAATGTCTCAATCTATATCATTTCTCCGAAAAGACATACCGACTATACTGAGTCTAAAGAAATCAAACGAACAAACGTTTTCATACACATAAGCTTACTGCCCATGTACCAAAAAATACTTGAACCTGAAATTAACCTTAAGAACTCATAATTGAAACACTCTAAACTGAATAACAAACATGTATATATACACAACAAATATATAATTAGGCATATATGTGTTTACTGATATATAACTACATTAGTATGAAATGCATTTATGTACTAAGGAAATCAAAGAACAAACGTTTTCATACACATAAGCTTACTGCCTATGTACTAAAGGCTATTTGAACCTGAAATTAACCTTAAGAACTCATAACTGAGACACTCTAAACTGAATAACAAACATGTATATATACACATACAAATACATATATGTGCATTAGGCATATATGTGTTTACTAGTATAAACTACATTAGTATGAAATGTATTTACGTACGTGTGCAAACTAGTATAAACTTTGGCATCACTGACCATAGTCACATGGTTCGCGGTTCGCTCCGGTACGGGAACGTGGTACGGGTTCGCAATTCGATAGGGTTCTAAAATTCGGTACGCTAGGGGGTAGGCTCATTTCGGTTCGCTTTCGGTACGATGTACCATTTCCGGTACGATGTATTATATCATGTGGTACGTGTACCATATAATATTGTGCTATTTATCTACATACACAAGTTTCATTAATCATAATTCATAACTTACTTTAAATTTCAAGCTTCAAGTTCAAACATCAAACTTTACACTTTGCAATGTCTTTCTTTTTTCCTAATGGAGGTCCGAAAAAATGGGAATGCATCCGGGTGTAGGAGCTATTAAACTTCTCCTTACAATGTTTACACACCCACTGTTTAGTCCCTCCTGGATTTTTACTATTAGCAGGAGCACCTACAATTGTCACTTCTTCATACAAAGGTTTATCATTTTGAGTTTTGATATATTAGGAAAAGATTTAACCAACCAACTCTCCATATTCCACTCTCTGTACAGAAATTTAAAAATTCACGAACCAAAAAAATCGAATTCGCGTTCCCTGTCACTTCAATTCGCGAACCAAGATTAATCTGGAACAAGCATTCGATTCGATGAATTTTTAATTGGATTCGCGAACCCAAGCGTACCCGATTCGCTTTCGAACCACGAATCGGTTCGATCGACCCGGGACGCAATTCGATACCCCCCTAGCGAACCCTGTGACTATGTCACTGACCACAGTTTCAAGCATTTTGTATGAATAAACAAGCCTAATGATGAGGATTCAATGTAGGCATAGTTGTATATAAGGAGACATTGAATTAAATCGATGTTTATTCAGATATAACACCTGAAAAATGTAGAGTCTGCTTCTGTGGCAACAGCCTTTGCTAAGTACGACTTTCCTGTCCCAGGTGGACCATATAAAAGAAAAGCTCTCCAAGGCCGCCTTTTACCTACCATAAACAAATTATCAAGTTGTTGACAGAAACTAAGGAGCATATTAATATGCCAAGTAGCAACTGGCTACATGTGTTATAACTGAAATCAATGATAATAAGCCATCTATATGAAGTTATTTGGTTATTCCTCCTACAACTTAACCTCACTATCCTAGATAAAGAGCTTTCTTCATGAGAAATAACATTAAGGAAAGTGCATATACTTGGGAGTGTAAGTTATATTAAGCCACAAAGCATTGCTACAAGTTCTAAATACATCTGTTTCATTATGTACTAAGATGGTACCAATCAGATATAATATAACAAAACTTGGTTTACAAGAAAAAACGCTTTCTAAATTCTAACAACACTCTATAAACTTAGCAATTTGAAGATTATGGTAATGTAGCAGTAGCACTGAATTGTTGCATAGATTCTACCAATATAACAAAGTCATACCGGCCCTTTTGTTAGGGGAAAACTATTGATGCGTTTGGATCATGAAATACAACAGAATGAGAATTCGAGTTCCGTTTCTTAACGTGTTTAGTTTGCATAAATTATTGGGATTCAAATCCCAATTCCATTCTTTTACGTTTACCTGATAAGTAAATTGGAATTAGAACTAATTCACCCAAAATCCTTTCCACGAATTCAACATCCCTTCCCAATTGTGAAAATATTCGAGCAAAGGAATTGAAATCTCCAACAAATCACCCACCCAACCCCACAACCCCTACCGCCCCTGCCAAAACGCACCCTAAAAGTCATCTAGCTAGCTAATTCTATATTAAGATAGTTAAAAGTTTAACCTTGTAACCTGTTAACACCATAAAAAAACTAGCTGATAAATGATTGAACTAGTCATTGATCTTCTTCATAACCTCTACAAATCCTAATCAGATAAAGTGATAAACTAAACTACAAACCCAAGCAGAAGTAACTAACCAGTAAAAAACTGCGGAAACTTAACAGGCAGAATAACCGCTTCCTGCAAAGCCTGTTTAGCACTCTCAAGCCCAGCAACATCATTCCACTTCACATTAGGTTTCTCCCTCACAATCGCAGAGTTCAACCCAGCCCTAAGTTTCGAATTCTCCTCCCCATCTCCACCTCCACCTCCCCCTTCCCCATCCTTCGGCTTCGTCTTCGGCCGTGCCGCCACCGCCGCACCGCCGCCGTTCGCCGCCGGTCCCGAACCACCACCACCACCACCTTCATCGAGAACAGCCCTAATCTCCTCCGCACGACGCAAATACTCGGTGAATTTCTGCGTAATCGCTTCGCGGATCTTAGGGTTTTTTTCGTACTTTAAGTGAGTTTTGAAGTACTCCAACGCGTTCATGTAGAGAGGGAAAGCTTTCGGGTAGTTTCCGGCATTGTCTTCCTGTACGGCTTGCTTTACGTACTCGATTGCTTGTTCTTTGAAATTGCTGTACATGGCATGTGTAGATGTGAAATCGGGGGTTTTGAGGGTCGATTGGTGGTGAAATTGAACCCTAGAAGATGAATAGTCCGGTGGATCGGGAACTGAGATCGACTAATTTGGGGGTTTGATCGGGGAAAAAGGAAGGAGACGAAATTGATCAGATGATGATGCAGGAATGGAGTAAACTGTAAAAGAGCTTTGGAAAATGGAACGTATAAATTACGAATTTTATAAGGGCATAAAATGAAAAGAAATAAAGTTTTGAATATAGGTTTAATTACCGGTCCAATTTGAGGTTTTGGCCGGTTGAACCATAAAAACCGTCGGATTGTTTATGCATGTATGTGATGCTTAAATACGAAATACTGATGAACTTTGGGCGAATGCAGGTGCGAACAAAGCTTACATGGATGTCTGTATGTGAGTTTGAATTATGATTCTAAATAATGGCTGAATTTTTAAGTATAAATTCCGCTCAAAATTGGCAAACTTTCTGTGAAGTCTGGGTTCTCGCGACAAACGAGATGAGATGGAACTTTGGTCGCAACACGAGAGGGTTTGGTTTGAATATGTCGTTGCACGCGACGTTTTCAGGATAGCAAGTCTGATTTCTTATTTGATTTTGATGTTTATTTTTTTTAGCAGCATGATTTTGATGTTTATTGAATTCCTTTATGGTTTCATTGATTTAAATGTCATAAACACTAATGTGTGTGGTGTTTATGTTAGGTAATCAGCATAACTAGTTCCGGATCAAGATCGAGCCCAAGTGAAGAACTAAACACACACGAACAATGGAACTTGCCTAGAGCCTTTAAGAGTTAGAACGTGCTAATTCGTAAATTAGCATGTTTCTAAAGCATAAAAATAGTAATTGTTTTGGAGTTAAGCTCCATGTTATTTTTGGTCGTCCGATCTTAGGTATTGTTTTGGTCAAATGTGATTGGAATTTATGATACATTTTACACATGTTGATTCTCGTAAGGATTCTTACACTTACGAATAAGTCATGTCAAAATTATATAAAAGTCAAGTTAATCTATGAACTGAATATGAAAGGAAATAACCAAATGGTATATAAAATTGACCTTATGAGAAATCATCTACTTTTTGGAACAAAAGTTAACTTTTAAGTTAAAAGAGAAAACGAAATTTTCTGGGACCAAATTTCGGACGTTAGCAAGGGTCATAAAACGTTAAAACTATGATACGGGTGTTACAGTTTACCCATTTCTAATCCTTTAAATAATGTCACCTTGTTGGTAAATTGAATTACCTAACTCATACTCGTCCCAATAGCAGTTCAATTTCTCAGCCAATTTATGCAGGATCCACGGGTTCCTCACTGAGGTGCTACATTACACGCTCTTGCTTATGTTCATGCTACACATAATCAAGGCTTATTTTTTAGCAACTATGTTGATCTTTCACTTCAAGCCTATTGTGATTCGGATTGGGCTTCATTCCCCAATACCAGACGATCTGTGAGTGGTTACTACATCTCTTTTGACGGTAGTCCTATTTCTTGTAAGTTTAAAAAGTAACAAACTCTTTCTCTAAGCTCCGTTGAAGCTGAGTATTGTTCTCTTCATCGTGTTACTGCTGGAATAACATGGCTTACTCGACTTCTTCTTGAGCTCCAAGTCTCTTTTATAACTCCTACTCTTGTTAAGTGTGATAGTCAAGCTGCTATTCACATTGTCAAAAATATAGTTTTTTCACGAAAGGACTAAACATATCGAACTGGATTGTCATTTTTTCAAAGTGAAATTACAAGCAGGCTTAATTACTTTGGTTCACACTACTTCTGTCGAGCAACTTGCTGACCTACTTACCAAGAGTCAGCCCAAATCACAACATCATATTTTGGTTTCCATGTTGGGTGTTTTACAACCTCCAACTTGAGGGTGGTGTTAGTTTTCATATTGTTAAATTAGTTACGAGGTTATAGAGTTTGTTAGCACAATTAAGTTAGCTTAGCTAGATGTGTATATAGTATAGCATTGTTTGTCTTTATCGGTAATAAAAAGGAAATCCTTCATTCTTTCTCTCTAATTACATTTGAAGCAAACATGTCTTCATACGCTTGCAGGTGTCTCTTTTAGATAAAAATGATGAATGTAGAAATTTGTTTAGTCATTTGAAAGGATCTTTGGCATTTTGGTACAGCCACACAAAAAAAGTATCTTTTTTTTCCTTAATCTTTATACATAATTAATTTTTAAATATGGTTGATAATAGTATTTTGCAATGCCAATCTATTCTTTAAAATAAAATAGTTTAGAGGAGGTTTCATTTATGTAAATACTTGATAGTAAAGAAGATCATAGATGATGTTGGTATACTCCTTTGATCAACCATTTGGTTGATAGAAGGAGTATACCTAAATGTGGTTGATTGTTGATGTTGGTCCGATTCAGAGATTGATTGTGGCCATGGAGCTTGATCGTTGATCGCTATGGGAAGGTGAGATGGAGACACAATTCGTGAATGAGGCGTATCATAGAAATTAGGGCTTTTGATTAGAAACGGTTTATAACATAAAACATGAAAGGGGTCAGATCAATTGGATCCGTTTGCTCTTTTTGGTGTGGCTAAAGTAGCCAAAAATTTAGACGCGAAAATGAGTTCAGGGAAAGTTGTGGTAAAGCCACCTTAGCATAAGGAAATTCATTTATTAAAATAGATGAAGATGATGATTTCAATAAATTTGACATTTTTACCTTCGAAGTTCATGAACACATTAGCAACTTTTCATAAATATAGGGACTGAATATGTTTATAAAAACTACATCAAATTGACAAATTATAAGACCTATAAAGCTAGCAAATTGACAAATTATAAAACCCTTCCACCTCCCCATTCTCTATCGATTTTTTCCAAATTGAAAACCCTCTCCGTCTATCACCATTCGTGCTCGTCCGAAGCAGGTACGCTACGCTTCTTTTTATGTTTGTATTAACTGTCCTACTATTTGTACAAATATTCATCTTTGAACCTCTATATAATCCGTATAGATACATATATGAGTCATACGGAAACTCTAAAAAATTTCATAAAAGCTACAAAAACCATCCTGCTTTTATATACGGATCATATGGATTCAAAAAGACAAAAGTTGTAGGCTTCATGTCAACTCACTAGTCGCATTATCTATACGACCCGTATATTTATCTATATGGGTTGTATAGATTGTAATAATTTAATTTATGTTTGTATTGTTTTATAGTTCTAGACTTCTAGTTTATAATCGCTTATCATTTTTTTTAGTTCAATTTTTTTGGTTCAAAAATTAAAATAATACGTCCCGTATAATTATCTATACGGGTCGTATATTTCCTTTTCATTCAAAATCTCATACCTCAAACAAAAATTAATAGTCGGAAAAAAATACGAGTCGAATACATGTATACGAGCCGTATAATTTTGAGTCAGAGTTATACAGGTCGTATATTACACTATACGATTCGTATATTTATGATTCTTAGATATTTTCTTCAATAACCTGTGCTCATTTTTTTAAACAATATACGAGTCGTATAGATGAATATATGGCCCATATTTGTGTGGGAGGGCGTACAAATAGTAGGAATCATATATTAAACAGTTTTTATATTTGCTAATACACTTTATATCGGTTCCAAGAAAAAGTTAGAATATACAAATATGGACATGCTTAGTAAGCTTCCTCCATCCATAATAGAAGTCATATTATGTTTTGTGCCGATTCAAGAGGCAGCAAGGACAAGTATTCTTTCTAAAGAATGGAGGTATCATTGGACCAGAATTCCTAAACTTGTTTTTGAGGAGGATGTGTTTCAAGTATCAAGTTATGAGGATGAGCCGTCTGTCGTCGAGGAAACCTTTAACGACATACAAAGTAAAAGTAAATTTTGTAACGCTATATATCAGGTTCTATTAAAACATGAAGGTCCAATACACGAGTTGACACTTACCATGCGACCATCATATAGGACACGTGTTGAAATTGACCATATATTATGTTATTTGTCGAGAAACAATGCTATCAAGAAATTAAAACTTGACATCCGTGGGGGCTACAAGTTACTCTTATTAGCCTACTCGTTACATCACTTGACAAATCTACATCTTTCGCGAGGTTATCTTAACCACCAACTAACACTTACCGAATATTATAACAACCTTACAAACTCTCATAGAGACTTTGTAAGCACCAACAAAAACACGCTTTCGCAACTCCTATCCAGTTGTCCATCACTTAAGAGATTGACTCTGGTAAGTTCTTGTAAAGTTGTAATATTGATTTTCACAGTCATGCAGGCTCTTATAATTTACCTCAATATTGTATGTTGGCGTTATGGTGTAGAATATTGTCTTTAGTCAAAGCATTGGCGATTCCACCGTTATAGATCTACTTGAGTGTATCCCTATGGTTGAAAAGTTGTCTATTTGGCTCACAGGGCTTCTGGTAAATATACCATCTACATTGTATTCATTTATTTTTATTTGCGTACACGTGCGACACACACACACACACACATATATATATATATAGGTAAAAGATCCGTGTAGACCCCTTATTTTTTGTAGACCCCGTAGACCCCTTATAAAACTCAATAAAACTCATTAAAACTCAATAAAAATAAAACTCAGTTTTGTTAATTTAGTTTTTTTTATTTGCAATAAGCTTTTAAGAACAAAAAAAGACAATTAAAAAAAAAAAAACGAAAAACATTTAAAATTGAACATTTTAAGACAATGAGTTTTAAAAATCAATGAGTTTAAAACTCAATAAACTCAATAAAACTCAGTGTTGCGTTTAAAACTCATTATTTTAAAACTCATTGTCTTAAAATGTTCGATTTTTAATGTTTTTTGTTTTTTTTAATTTATTTATTTATTTTTTGGTTCTTAAAAGCTTATCGTAATAAAAAAAACCAAATTTACAACACTGAGTTTTATTTTTATTGAGTTTTATAGGGGTCTACGGGGTCTACAAAATTTAAGGGGTCTACACAGAACCCTTCCCTATATATATATATATATATATATATATATATATATATATATATATATATAGGGTTAGGTTTAAATGAGAACTTTTTGTTTTGAGAACTTTTGAGAACTAAATCTCAACCACAAATTTCAAGGGGGGACCACTACAATTCATGGGAGGGGGGATACATGTAATAAACTTGTGGCTCAAATTAGTTCTTTTTAGTTCTCAAATCAAATTGGTTCTCAAATGATCCTCTCCCTATATATATATATATATATATATATATATATATATGTATATATATATATAGGGTTAGGTTCAAATGAAATTTTTTGTTTTGAGAACTTTTAAGAATCAAATATCAACCACTAATTTCAGGTTGGGATCGCTATAATTCATGGGAGGGTTTTCCATATATATAAACTAGTGACTTAGAATGGTTCTCAAATGATTCTCTCTCTCTCTCTATATATATATATATATATAGAGAGAGAGAGAGAGAGTGTGAGAGGATCATTTGAGAACCAATTTGATTTGAGAACTAAAAAAAACTAATTTGAGCCACAAGTTTATTTACATGTACCCCCCCCCCCCTCATGAATTGTAGTGGTCCCCCCCCCCCCCCCTGAAATTTGTGGTTGAGAGTTAATTCTCAAAACAAAAAAATTCTCATTTGAACCTAACCCTATATATATATATGTATATATATATATATATATATATATATATATATATATAAACAATCTTGTCTTGCTATGTTTCGAGCGTTTTGATCAAGGCGGAGTTCCCCACGTGCTTCCAACCGCACTAATCAGCCTGAGATACTTACATATTGATGATATGAATTTCGATCACGAATATGGGTTACCATTCCTTCTTTTTTTTATTAGAAGTTCTCCAAACCTGGAGAAACTTAAGCTACAGGTGAACAACATTTCATATCTTACTTGTTTTCTGTTTTTATGCCAAAATGAGTTCATATGTACAAGTAGTTGCTGACACTTTGTATATATAGGTTGATAGTCCATGGTTTGTTAAGTCCGAGGAACACTCTTCTACACTCGAAAACAACACGAATATTTGGTTGGGGCATCTGAAGGTGCTAGAGGTTTTTAACTTGAGGAATGAGAATCTTGGGTTAGATTTCGTGAAGCTTATCTTGGCCAAGTCACCGATGCTAGAGAAGGTTAGGATATTTCTTTGGAAAGACATTGACGAGTTGCATGTATCAAGAGTTTTGTTATCGTCCCAACGTCTATCACCAATGGTAGAAATTATTGTTGGAAGAGATGGTTAAGTTTATACATAGTAGTTCTAACTGCAATTTATCTTTAATCATTGTTCACCATCGAGTCAAGTTGAAAGATGTTCATGGACTTTTTTTTTAATGTTTTTGGCATTAATGGAGTTTCTAGTATTAGTTATAGATATATTAGTCATGTTGACTATTATCAAAGGGTGTTCAATGTAATTTATAGATCTATATATATATGACCTATTGTACTCATTATGGAGGGGATGAATAATCAAAGATTAGTATTAAATATGGTATCACAGCCTAAAAGTTCCTAACCCTATTTTTTCTTTTTCTTGCGCCGTCCACTTTCATTCCTTCGACATTGGCCACGGCCTTGAATAGAGCAACGTCGACTATCTTTTGTTTCTCATCTTTGAGTTTCAAAGTTCATATCTTTTTCACACGTGGATCCTCCTTTTTCTTTTGAATGTGAAGATTTATTTTTCCCTTCAGTGCTGTGAATTACACGTAGAAGCATTTACAACAACAATAAATATTTAATTAGGCTTTAGAGGTGGAGGAAAATTTCTTGACAGCAAGCACGTTAACAAAATTTGATGGTGATGATTTATTGCTTACCATCAGAAGGGAAGAAATAAAAGTGTTCCAATTTTAAAGTAGCAGACGAGAATTCATATAACATAAGGAAGATGGTTTATGGATATTATCCTTCAGCAGATACATGGTATATGGATACGGGTGCGTCTACTCATCTTACGGCCAACCCAGGTATATTCCAAACCCCATTGTCAAAATCTGAAATTAGCAATATTTTTGTTGGGAATGGCAATACGTTGCCGATTAAGGGTTCGGGTAATGCTTTACATCACCTCCCAAACCAAACCTATAAATTGAATAATGTCCTTTTAGCGCCCGACATCATTAAAAATCTTATTTCTGTTCGTCAATTTTCTCGTGACAACCAAGTTGCAATTGAATTTGACCCGCTTGGTTTTTCTTTAAAAGATCTCAAAACTGGCAGACTCCTTTCCCGTCACAATAGCTCGGGGGACCTCTATCCTTTCACATCTCCATTGAATAATGGTTTTGCTTGCCTGACCCACTCTCCACATCTTTGGCATAACCGTCTTGGTCACCCGAGCTCCCACGTTTTAGATTTTCTATCGAGTAGAAAGTTTATTTCTTGTAATAAAGAAAAATCTTTTGATGTTTGCCATTCATGTCAATTATCTAATAGTAAACGGCTTCCATTTTCCGATTCTGTATCCGTTACTTTTACACCGTTTGATATCATACATTGTGATCTATGGACATCTCCCATTTTAAGCAAAACCGGTTATAAATATTACATGGTTTTAGTAGATAACTATACCAATCACGTGTGGGTTTACCCCCTCAAATTTAAATCTGAAACATTTTCCACATTTAAAAAATTCCACAAACTCATTCAAACCCAATTTAATAAATCTATCAAATCTTTCCAGTGTGATTTGGGCGGAGAATTTGATAATCGTGATTTTCAAAATTTCGCTAACGATCACGGCCTCGTGTTTCGTTTTTCATGCCCGCAAACATCCCAGCAAAACGGCAAGGCTGAACGGATGATTCGTCGCCTTAACGACATCATTCGAGCTCTTCTTATGCAAGCTCATCTTCCACCTCCATTTTGGGTTGAAGCTCTCCATACCTCGGCCTACCTTCACAACATCCTTCCTACCAAACGGCTCAATTTTAACACTCCCGCCTTCATCCTTTATCATCGTCACCCAACGTATAATCACCTTCGTGCGTTTGGGTGTGTTTGCTATCCTAACCTTTCGGCCACTCAACCTCATAAGCTTCACCCACGTTCAGTTCGGTGTATCTTCCTTGGCTACCCGACCAACTTTCGTGGGTATCGGTGTTTTGATCCTT
Organism: Deinandra increscens subsp. villosa; assembly: GCA_039602395.1. Taxonomy (NCBI): domain Eukaryota; kingdom Viridiplantae; phylum Streptophyta; class Magnoliopsida; order Asterales; family Asteraceae; genus Deinandra; species Deinandra increscens. Next base: position 92,252,234 of record JBCNJP010000023.1, on the reverse strand, counting down.
CTATCGGTCGCGTACATATTTCTCGACACGTCGTCTTCGACGAAAGTGTATTCCCTTTTTCCGAAACCAATCACACACCCTCTCCCGCTACTTATGTCCATTCCGACCCACCTATGACTACAGATCCGGCCCCCTTCATCGCTCCACCTCCTCCGCCAGCCCACATTCCTGAGCCCCATTCCCCCGCCACCCCATCATCGCCTAACACACACCGTACTAGCCCAAACCCCTCTCCCTCCGCTAGCCCAACCCCCTCCGCTAGCCCAACCCCCTCCGCTCCAGCCCACACATCTTCCTCGACGCCTCAACCAAATTCGCCACTCGCTCCATCCCCCATCCCACATCATCCCCAAAACGTTCACCCCATGACTACTCGTGCTAAATCTGGTGTCACTAAGCCAATTGAGCGTTTGAACCTTCACACTAATACTCCTTTATCCCCTATCCCAACTTCCTATATTAAAGCATTAAACGACCCTAATTGGAGACAAGCCATGAACAATGAATTTAAAGCTTTGCAGGATAATGACACATGGGAGTTGGTACCTACACCACAGGGACATCCAGTTATTCGGTGCATTTGGTTGTTCAGGCATAAATTCAGATCAGATGGTTCGTTAGAGCGCTACAAGGCACGATTAGTGGCAAACGGTAAATCCCAGACCGTTGGGATCGATTGCATGGAGACTTTTAGCCCGGTTGTAAAACCGGCGACCATCCGCACTGTCTTATCTTTGGCGGTGTCTAGATCTTGGCCGATTCATCAGTTGGACGTGAAAAACGTCTTTCTACATGGCGATCTAACAGAGACAGTTTTTATGCAGCAGCCTCCAGGTTTTGTTGATCACTCTGTTCCCGATTATGTTTGCCGCCTCAAGCGATCACTTTATGGCCTTAAACAGGCTCCTCGGGCCTGGTACCAGCGGTTCGCCAGTTTCCTCTTGACCCACGGGTTCAAGAGTAGTGTTTGTGATTCATCTTTGTTCGTGTATCGTCATGGCGTACACACTGCTTATTTATTATTATATGTGGATGATATTGTTCTGACAGCTTCAGATCCAGTTTTTCTCAGACAGCTGATTACTACTCTATCCCGGGAATTTGCTATGACAGATTTGGGTGACTTGCATCATTTTCTCGGTATTACAGTCACACGTGACTCATCTGGTTTATTTTTACAGCAGCCTCGGTATACCAGAGACATTATACAACGGGCTTCTATGAGTTCGTGTAAACCATGTGCCACGCCGGTTGACACGAATTCTAAGTTGAGTGCAGATGATGGGCCATTACTAGCCGATGGAACTTTATACCGGAGTCTCGCGGGTGCGTTACAGTACCTCACATTTACTCGTCCAGACATTTCATATGCTGTTCAGCAGGTTTGTTTATTTATGCATGCCCCTCGGGAGCCACACTTTCAGTTTATGAAGCGTATTTTACGCTACCTACAGGGTACTCTGGATCACGGTATTCGATTGACAGTAGCCCGAGACATGTCTCTTACCGCTTACTCGGACGCTGATTGGGGTGGGTGTCCGGACTCTAGACGATCCACATCTGGATATTGTGTTTTTATGGGGGATAATCTTTTGTCTTGGTCCTCCAAGCGGCAGACGACAGTTTCCAGATCTAGTGCAGAGGCAGAATACAGGGGTGTAGCCAATGCGGTAGCTGAAGTTAGTTGGATTCGCAACCTTATGTTGGAGTTACATGTTCCTCTTCGCTCCGCCACCATTGTTTATTGTGATAATGTGTCTGCTGTCTACCTCTCTGCTAATCCGGTACAGCATCAACGTACCAAGCATGTTGAGATTGATATTCATTTTGTTCGAGAGAAGGTTCGAGTTGGCCATATTCGCGTTCTGCACGTTCCTTCAGAGTACCAGTATGCTGATATCTTCACTAAGGGCCTTCCACGTCCCCTGTTTCAGACATTTAGGGACAGTTTGGGCGTCCGTCCTCCTACCGCTCGAACTGCGGGGGCGTATTAGTTATAGATATATTAGTCATGTTGACTATTATCAAAGGGTGTTCAATGTAATTTATAGATCTATATATATGACCTATTGTACTCATTATGGAGGGGATGAATAATCAAAGATTAGTATTAAATATCTAGTTGTTACCAACTTACTATGTTTAGTTGAATTCTAGTATTAATTGGGACCCCAACATGTCATTTGGAATTTGGCTTTCCTGACAACCTGATGGACTAAGGGTGTTAATCGAATCGAATTCTGGATTCGAGTCTAATTATTTGAATTTAACGGTTTAAAACTAAATTCGAAACCGCATAAAGTTGGTCGAATTCAATTCGAATAAGCTTAGTGTAAACATTTACCGAAGGATCCTACACCTCAACAAATGTTTTGCATTGTGATGGTTTTAATCTGGATTGAGGAGGATTTGAAAGAATGAGGGTAGTGTAGTAATTTTATTCTTTTGGTTGGAATTAATTCCATTTTTTTTTAAATTTCAAATACATTTCAAATTCAAATTCCCTTTGAAAAAAACATTATGTAAACAAAACAGATGCTAAAGGTATGTGTTATCTCTAGTGAGAGGCGAGCATTGTCACGCGGTCGTTCACCCACTTAGTAAAATAATAAATAATGTTATACATACCGAGGGTAATTGAATATTTTTGGACAATTAAGATTAGTTATTTAAACATTTTCTTATCTATCTATACTATTTAATAAATAAAAACTTTTGTCATGCTTTAATTAATAAAAAAAATAACACTTATCATCACCACAAAATTTTAATATGTTATTATTCAAAGTAAAAATGAATTTTAATAATACAAGTTTGACCTAGTTGGCGGATAATAATACGAGTTTCAAAATTTCTTCACAATAATACAAGTTTTATAGGTGTTGGATTATAACGATACACCGTTAGTTTTTACTAACGGTGTTAGTGGTTTGCTGACGTGGCATATGTAAAATGACTGTTTTTGTAATTTCTAAAATGGAGGAACCTTATATGTAATTTCTATAAAATACTTTCAAACAGTAACCTACTGGTCAACTAACGAGATGTCACGTGAAAGGTCATACGAACACTAACCTAATTGGTCTACTAACGAGACGCCACATGGTAGTCTTGGGTGAGACATCACATGATACAAGTTAATAAAAATTCATATCCTTTGTTCCTTTCTTAAACGTAAATAAAAATAAACCCGTGGTTTGGTATAGTCTAATAGGTATGGTTATTTCCATTTAGTAGTTGGTGTTAAGTTGATTTTGTGTAGGACTCTACTGATTGTTTTGGTTCGATACACACCCTCAACTCTCCCAGCTATGTGTTCATGTTTAACCTTTATATCTAGTTTTGCACCTGTCCCGGTTCCCGGGTCGGATAATATGATGATGACAAATAATCTTTGACTATGTGTTCTAAATAAAAAAATATATATTTATTAACATTTCGGTGACTTTAACGTTTAACGGGATAGTCTACCTTCCAATTTGGAGAGAACCATTTTAGATAAGAAACACTAACAAAAAAAACATGAAGTACTACAAATAATTTAAAAACATTCATATTATATTTGTGTTTAATATAAAAAGCCAAACAAGTATCTAACGTGAAGGTAACAACATCGTACTTCTTGAATGACGAATGACTCGAAGATTACATGCCTCAAGAATGCTTGGTTTAAAAACGACCCTCATAAACATCGTTGAATGCAAAATGTTACCTGAGAAATATATCCACTAGTACTTGATTTCTACTGGTTAATTATTTTCTTTAATTTTGATATTTTATTGTTTTTTAAACCTTTTTATTTTACTTTAGGTCTTTTTCTTTGCTATCGTTGTTAATTTTTTATAAATAGGTTCACTCCTATACAAAATGTAAAAAGGTGTCAACTTTTAGAATTTTCTTTATGTTTTCGTTAGTTTTAGTTCTCTTTTTATTATCGTTGTTTTTTTCTTTATTCTTTTACTTATATGTTATTTTTTTCCTTAACATTATAGTTATCATTATACGTACCGTTTAACTTGTTGTCAATTTGTTTTGAAAATAGCTTTACATCCTACGTGAAACGAAAGCGTTAAACTTACACAACAACACACATGAGTATCATCTACTTAAAAGTAAGTTTAACTAGAAAAAAAAGTTATAAGTAAGTTTAATGCAATTTAGCTTAAATTTAGAGGACCAACAACCGATGGCCAAACTTATTTGAATATTGGGTTTGGTTTCGGTTCGGGTTTTATAGACTGTTACACTCTCACCTCACCTACTTTAACAACATTCATTTTTTTCCGTTAAACATAAGAACGTTCATTTTTTTTTCGTTAAGACCTACTTTGTAAACGACTAACCTATCCTTTGTGCAAAGTGTAGTTTTGGTCAAATCACATCTATAAAAAATTAAAAACTGAAATTAACTCGGTAAATAATTTTGAAAAATAGTTTATTTATAGAGTTTTTATTTTTATTTTTTTAGAACGGCAGTAAGTTTATTTATAGAGTTAACTTCGTTTTTGGTCACCGAGGTTTACCAGTTTTCTCACTTTTAGTCCAATTTAAAAAAATAATCAATTTAAGGGCCTCACCTTTGGTTTTTTTCTCAATTTTGGCCACCTTCAAAAATTCATCCAAATTAATCGTTAAAATGAATGACATTTATGTCCGAATTGAACTCTATTTAACAACTTAAAAGGAAAGTCAATCTATCTAAAGGTGAATAGAGTTCAATTCGGATATAAATGTCATTTATTTTAACGATTAATTTGGATGAATTTTTTAAAGTGACCAAAATTGAGAAAAAAAACCAATGATGAGGCCCTTAAATTTATTATTTTTTAAAATTGAACTAAAAGTGAGAAAATTAGTAAATCTCAGGACTAAAAACGAAGTTAACTCGTATTTATATTACGTGTGAGAAACATGGCAAATTTTCATAAATGTAGGGCCACTAGATTTTAACCCTCCGCGCGTTGCGCGGAGGTGTCTAAGAATGACATCATGATGTTATTAAAATTGCTACGTTGTTGCGTTAGTTCTATTAACTTAGCTTGTTGTTTGTTTCACATAGAGTGAGATTTACCAAAGATCAAGACTTCGTTCATCTCAACGCGGTCTCATTTTGTTGTGTTCTTGTTTTAATCATTCGGATAACACGGGTAGAAAAAATAGTTAAACTGTTACACCACCAACAACATAAATTATTGGTGATCAATGGAGGTTAACGTGGGGATAACGCAAACACACAAAAATCATTTATGGATACGTGGAGGAAACGAAAAAAAAAACATTAACCGACCAAAATCACTTATAAAATTATGACCAAATCATATTTACCATTTAAAAGTTTACGTATTACACAACCAAAACAAAAATATAGAAAGTAAAAAAAAACTATAAAATTAAATAATCTAAATAGAGGTTACCGTTGAGATAATGCGAACATACAAAACTATTGCAATGGAGATTACCGCTCTGACAACGTGAATATTGAATTTCTAATATGCAAGCATAATATAAATTGTTGGTAATCAATAGAGGTTACCGCTAAAATAACGCAAACACACTAAATTGTTGGTCAATAGAGGTTACCGCTAAGATAACGCGAGCACACAAAACCATCGGACTAATCATAATATCATTTAATAAAAATAATAAAAAGTATTTAAATTTGTTTGATTAATTAAAGATATAAAATATTTAAATATATATAAAACATTAGATTATTTTAATATATATATTATTAAAATAATAGTTTAAATAAAATAATATATACAAAACTAGTTTTTTATCCCCGTGTGTTACACGGGTGACTTTTAAAAAAAAACTATAAATACAATTATAATCTACGACAATTATGTATTTTTATATCTTTAGTAATTAAATAATTAGTTATTAAATAATTTAGAAGGCAATAAATAAAAAATTGGAAATACGAATCACTTCCATAATTAGGAGCATGTTTAATGTCTATTGGCGGGAAAAATTGTTGAGGATGAATGTGGTGGTGACACATGGCAAATTGTGATGCCAAAAACTTTTCTTTTATTATATATAGTTTTTTATCCTCGTGTGTTACACGGGTGACTTTAAAAAAAAAACTATAAATACAATCATAATCTACGACAATTATGTATTTTTATATCTTTAGTAATTAAATAATTGGTTATTAAATAATTTAGAATGCAATAAATAAAAAATTAGAAATACAAATCACTTCCATAATTAGGAGAATTGGCGGGAAAAATTGTTGAGGATGAATGTGGTGGTCCCACATGGCAATTTGTGATGCTAAAAACTTTTATTTTATTATATATATATAGATATATAGATATAGATAGATATTAAAATATTGTAACCAAATAAAATATTAATATGTTTGAAATTGTAATATAGTAGAATAGAAAGAAAGAAGAGAAAACCCATTCGTCGAACAAAAATTACAAATTTTAAAACCCTACCGGCGGCACCACTCCCTTCTCCAACGCTTTTCGCGACCGAAATCCTCTCCGTCCGTCGCCTTTCTCCGCCTTCCTGCTTGCCGCCGTTCTACTTTTGCTCGTCGGAATCAGGTGGCTGGATCGCCGACTACTCCTACGTCGCCAGTTTACTTCTAAAAAGCATAAACCAAATCAGGTACTTTTTAAATATATATTAAATCATTTGGTAATTTCTTCTGATACATTCTAATTTCATATGAATTCGACTGCATTATCTTTTAATTTTGAGTTATTTGGTGTGTTTTATGGATTTCATTGTGTATGCGATTAAGCTAATCGAGCCGATTCAGTTTCTGTAGCTTCAATGAATTTCATTGTTTAACAGCTTTGGGTTTACTTGATTTTAATATAAAAAACTCAAAATAGGGGCCCTAATAGGCTTATTTTCGTGTATGTATTGAACAAAGTTGATCAAATCTCGGTTTTATGGTTGTTAATGTTGCAGCACAGTTTATATGAATTCAACAAGAAAATTAGAATATATATATCCAAAGATGGACATGATTAGTAAGCTTCCTCCAACCATAATAGAAAACATCTTATGTCTCTTGCCGATTCAAGAGGCGGCAAGGACAAGTATTCTTTCAAAAGAATGGAGGTATCAATGGACCAGAATTCCTAAACTCGTTTTTGAGGAGGATGTGTTTCGAGTTTCAAGTTATGGGGACGAGCCGTCTGCCCTCGAGGAAACATTTAACAACTTACAAAGTCAAAGGAAACGGATGACGGGAAGGTGTAAATTCTTTTACGCTATATATCAAGTTCTATTAAAACATGAAGGTCCAATACACGAGTTCACACTTTCGATGCGACCAGATGAGACATGTGTTGAAATTGACCATATAATATTTTATTTGTCGAGGAACAATACAATCAAGAAATTGAAACTTGATATGACTGGGGACTATAGGTTACCCTTGTCTTTCTACTCGTTATATCACTTAACGGATCTATATCTTGGATGGGGTGAACTTAACCATCAGCCAACTTTTAATGGATTTCATAACCTTACAAACTTATTTATGGATTGTGTAAGCACCAATAGAAGCACGCTTCTACATCTTTTATCCAATTGTCCATCACTTAAGAGCTTGATTATGGTAAGTTCTTTTAAAGTTGTAATATTGAATTGTTGAGAAATTATTGATTCTCAGAGGCTCTTATAATCTTGGTGTTATGGTGTAGAGTTTTGACGCTATCCAAGGTATTGGTGATTCCACCGTTAAAGATCTATTTGATTGTATCCCTATGGTTGAAAATTTGACAATTTGGCTCACAGCTCTTCTGGTAAATATATCATCTTGATTGTATTATGATCTAACCATTTCAAATTATTTATTCATTTATTCATCTTTGCATATAATCAATCTTGTTTTGCTATGTTTCAAGTGTTTTGATAAAGGCGGAGTTCCCCACGTGCTTCCAACCGCACTAATCAACCTCAGATACTTATTCATCGATCATATGAATTTCGATTACGAATATGGGGTGCCATTCCTTCTTCTTTTGATTAGAAGTTCTCCAAACTTGGAGAAACTTAAGCTACAGGTGAACAACATTCCATATCTTATTTGTATACGTTCATACAAGTAAATACTAACATTTTGTATAGATTTATGACAGTCCATGGTTTGTCAAGTCTGAGGAACGCTCTTCTGCACTCAAAAACATTTCGAATATTTGGTTGGGGCATCTGAAGGTATTAGAGGTTTTTAATTTGAGCAATGAGATTCTTGAGTTAGATTTCGTGAAACTTATCTTAGCCAAGTCACCGGTTCTAGAGAAGGTTAAGATATTTCTTTGGGAAGAGATTGACGAGGATGACGAGTTGTATGTATCAACAATTTTGTTAGCATCCGAACGTCTATCACCAATGGTGAAAGTTATTTTTGAAAGAAACTATTAAGTTTATATGTAGTAATTCAGAATGGATTATGACTTCAATGACATTATATCAGTTGTTTTAAATAACATAACTTACATCTTGATGACTGATTTTAACAATTAGACGATTTTAAACCTGTTCACAGGAAATGAATCTGGTTATACCTACTACTATTATGACCATATTTACAAAAGCCATACAGTTATTAGGTTCTATATTAGTTAGTTTAGGCATGTTTTAACTACAACCACACAACAAGTAAAAGGCAAGTGTTGGCTAAAAAAGATGCAAATTAAAGCAAGAATAAAGAACTTGAAAATTACATGTCTAATGTGCCACATATTACTCTTAAGTTAGGACCAACTTGGTTCAATCCATGCCTGAGGGTAACAATAATATTTAGTATCTGATAAATCTACATCGAAACTTTCTTTCATATGTTTTTCATCGAATGTGTGATATCTGCATGTGTCGAGAGAATAGAACACCATCTGCGTGTCCTTATTGTGCAAGAATCTTGGAAAGTAGATCTTATTCTCCATTTGTGACGATTTGGCTTCAAGACAGATACATGATGAATCAGAAATATAAATCATGTATTTACCGATACTATCTATTTTCTCCCACTCTTTTGTAGACTCGTTTAGTTTGAACACCTCAACAAGTTTTTCGTTTTTCTTCTCCAAACTAACAAGAAAAAGATGTTGATCACAATTTGATAGGAAGTACTCTCTCTCAGATGTGCACAAACGTCTTAGGGCTTTGTCCACAACAACCACCCTAGAGAAATCTTCTTTACCCATATCTCTAAAAGCTTCAATTCTTTCATTTTTAAACAAGACATATAGATCATTGCCAATAAATGTTGGAATGGCATAACAAAGTAGATCATCACTGATAAAAACCAAATCATAACAACGCCATAATGGTTGCTGAGATGCAAAGTGGATGTAGTAGACATGCATACCTGTAAATCCAACAACCATACAATCAGGGGAATCGGGTGGTGCTGAAAAGCAAAGGCTGCTTAAACAATAAGGCGGTGCTGAAAGCTCACGAACATTCCTTGTAAATGGGTTAAAGAACCAAAACTGGATACTAGGAAGTGTATGACACAACAACCAACCGTACTTGGCACAACGTATCTCGCAATCACCTGTCAGTTCTTGAGGTGTTTTTATAAAATATTTTTCACCAGATATTGGATCTATGAAAGTGATTACGCCTTGAAATTTGTCTAGCACCATCAACCATGGTGAAGTTACAGAATACATCTGCAATCTCCTCAATGTTGTTTTGTTACTCCATTGAATCTGAGGCGCTGCTAAATAACAACGCTTACATGTAGCACGAAAGTTCATGTATTCGATACCAACACAGTGCTCCATAATCTTTTCCAAAATATCAAAAGGAACATTAAGCAGACATGACTCACTTGTTGTGCTATTAGATTTAGTCTCAACTGGTCTTATGGCTATCTCAATGTCCTTGTCCTTTTCTTCTTGCTTCGATTCATGATGGTGATCAACTTCTAACCTACACAAATTAAGTATGATAATGAAGAAAAACACCCTTTCGAGCTAAAATTAAGAAAAAAAAATGTAAGTGTTAATAATATACCTGCATTCAAGCATTGCCCACACTAACACTTGAGCTTTTTTTGCACTGCAAGAAATTGACATTGGAGAAAGAGACATGGTTTTATCTTTGACATAGAAGGAGTAGTTTATGTTGTCCATGTCATTAAAAATATGTACATAACCTCCTATCTTTGAGGCATACTTATAGAATACCGAAGAGGTAGAAAAATCTATGAAAAACAAGGCATCTTTGAGGTCTTCTATTTTCTCCCACATCATACTAGTCGCATCTAGTTTAAACAAACTCACCCCACTAATCCTTGTTTCATCTTTAAAACATACTTGAATGTAGAACAATTCTGTACCAGATCCTTTCAGAAAAGACCCCAACATGGAAAAACTATTACGAGTAGGATAACGAGTATATAAAGCTCGAGAGATTTCCACAAACGGCTCTAGACTTATCACGTATTCTTTACCTTTAACCACAATGTCAACCTGTATGACAAACCGATTATCCAGATCTGTGGTCATGGCATATACTTTACCATTGCAACAAGTTGGATACTGTAAGAAACAGTCATCTAGACCGCTTATGCTCTTGATCCGTTTAGCATATGATATTTCAGTCCATTTTCTTCCCTTTCTTTTACTGCCTAGCCGACAAAGAACAATGGTAGGAGTTGTGTCGGAGAACAATAGTACAACCGAACCTTGATCATCGGGAGATGATGACAAACAGTATTCGTAGGTGTCTTTTTCTTTACGAATCAAAGTTGGGAGACGAATAAACTTAGAGGTGAGTGGGTTCCAAAGAGACAGTTTCCTCTCTGAACGGTTGGAGAGAATCATCCAGCCATGGAAGCATGCTTTGACTCGTCTCCTCCGAAACTCAAATACTCCAAGTCGATTATAAGATTCCAGATTTAGCGCAATAAACGACTCGTATCTTGCTGACGGAGAAGGTGACTGATCATCATGACAAATCTGTTTTGACTCCATCTAACATGTTCAAGAATTCAAACTTCATTAAATCAGTGTTGATTAATACTACTTCATAAAAAGACACTTACTTAATTAACCAAGAAAAAAAAACAGATTGAAGAAGTAAAACTGATACATATGATCGTTGTTTTTTTTCTTTTTCAAAACAGACAATAGTGAAAGAGTACCTTCATACCGATCGAAAATCAAACGGATGGTCAGATAATAGAGACGGCAGTTGATAGCGGAAGGGGTTTTGGGTGAGGTTCGAATGAGGGAGGAGGCATTGTTACTTGTTAGGTTTTAATTAATAACCAAATCATCCGGCCGTGTCTTAAAAGTTAAAACCATATATTAGCTCTTAAATTCCATTCATCTCAAATCATGCTTTTTAATTTCATATAAAAAAATATTAAATATCATATATTCAAATCATATTTAAAATATCGTATATATATTTTAAAAAAATTACTAGCTTAGCTTAGTAGCCGATATGTATAACCATATTTCTTGATGTGTTGAGTTCAAGTCCCATTTGAGACATGAACTAAAGTTGGAGTAAGATAATATTTGTTGTTCAAAATATTGCGGAGAATTACCCTCTATATAAAAGACCAACTCGTCTCATATATAGAACTTTATATCATAGGACTTTTCAAGGGTTAAAGCTAGATGTACGGGTGTTAAAGCGCCATGTCAAGATCTAGAGTGCAATCCTTTTAAAGTTGTTTAGGTTTCTTCTCTTTGCTTCACTTATTTTCTTCTCCTCAAAACCCCCCACAAAAGATAAAAAAACTTGCAAATTGATAATTAAGTTTATCTTTTTGTATTAACTTTCTACGAGGGGTATATTTTTAAGCGTTTTTTTTTTCTTTCTTGTTAAATTTATTATATGTTTACTTTTTGGTTCAAGGTTTAGGGTTTCGATTTTGTTAAAAACTGTATTGTGTCTAAGTTCATTTATTTATTGTTTCGTGTATCTACGGTTTTTCAGCCACAATACGCGGTCGGTAAACCACTTGTTTAAATAAATTTAACATTTTCTGCGAAGGGGATTTTTTGTTTCCGGGTTTCTTTTCCTTCCTGTTAAATTTATTTATAAATATATAAAATTTTATTAACATGTAACTTTAATCAACTTAGGTCCATTGATTAAAAAAGTTACAGAACAATCACTCCGACAAACAGGGGAGGCGGGCAACAAGCTGCGCCGCCAAGCCCTTCTGAATTGCAAAACTAAACCGTGTGAAAACAACATCCCTAGCGCCGGGGGTCACCACATTACCATGCATGACCCGTTGGACTCTACTGAGTGTTTCCACAGCCTCAGGAGCGAGGAACCCAAAGGTGTCAAAGGCAAAAGGAACAAACACATGTTTATTTTCAAGGCACGCTTTTTCGTGTTTGTTCACTTTCCCCGCCGCAGCCTTAGAAGCCGTCTGGCCCACCTTGAACTCCCCAACCCCCAAGCCCACAAGAGGAGAAACTCCAGTTAAATCCAAGCAAGCATGCTTTCCCCCCGTCCACCCAAAGACCAAGATGTGTGCCGGTCTAAGAGCCGAACGTCCATCGGACGGGTCCGTCAGGAAATTAACCGGGGCTTCCTTCTTCGCCGAGATCCCCGCACGCTTGAATATGTCATAAATAGAACATCTCTAACCAGATCGTGTCGATACTTAAACCCCGGAAGCTCTCTGCAATGGACGGCATGCTCCATATATCAATAGTGTTTCCGTCGATAATTAAAATTTAACATCTTTTGCCCTAGAAAAACTTTAAAATAGATGGACAAATGGGTAACTTTTCGTAAATGTAGGGACTGAACATGCATGATTTGTAAATTTACTATTACTAAGATTTTTAAGGGGAAGAACGAAGCCAAACCACCGAGAAAAACCGTTCGTTGAACAAAAATTACAGATTTTAAAACCCTAAAACCATCGCTCCGATTGTCGGCATCCGTCGCCCTTCTCCGGCCGTTCTACTTTTTCTCGTCGGAATCAGGTGGCTGGGTCGTCGGCTGCTGCACGGCGCCGGTTTACTTCCAAAAAAGCATAAACCACATCAGGTTACTCTTTTTAATTATATGTTATTTTGTGCTAAAAATGCGTTATTTTGTGTTACATTATTAATTTCATATGAATCCGACTGCATTACTTTTATATTTTGAGTTATTTTGTGTTAAAAATGCGTGTGCAAATGGCTCCCGTTTTCAGTCCAGATGAATTTGATTGAAGCCATGCCTGCATGAGTGTATTTTTGGGACGTTTTTTCAAGTCTTGCTCGAAATAATAATCTTTAAGTAAAAAAAAATGTTTAAATGCCTGTAAAATTTTAGTGAAAGAATGTGAAACATGTTAATCAATAAAAGGAGCTTATGTTAACACAAATAGGATCATTCCTTCCTGTGAATAAGAAGAGTGTCATTTTAATGTTTATGCCCAACCCAAACTTAACTTATGAATTCTGATTCAAAATTGGCGATGACATATGCCAAAGTAACTACTCCTTTTAACAGTTAATCCTCCTTCGGGCTCAAGTAATGTTGCAAATACAGACCCTAGTTTTATGCCTCAACTTGGGCCGGCCCTTGAGGACTTTTATGTTTGATCAAAATTCGATTCTTTTGTGTATGTATTGAACATAGTTGATCAAATCTCAGTTTTATAGTTGTTAATGTTGCAGCACAGTTTGTATGAGATCAACAAGAAAATTATAATATCCAAAGATTGACATGATTAGTAAGCTTCCTCCAACCATAATTGAAAACATCTTATGTCTTGTGCCGATTCAAGAGGCGGCAAGGACAAGTATTCTTTCTAAAGAATGGCGGCATCATTGGACCAGAATTCCTAAACTTGTGTTTGAGGAGGATGTGTTTCAAGTATCAAGTTATGGGGATGAGCCGTCTGCCCTCGAGGAAACGTATAACAACATACAAAGTCAAAGGAAAGGGATGACCGAGAGGTGTAAACTTTTTTACGCTATATATCAAGTTCTGTTAAAACATGATGGTCCGGTACACGAGTTCACACTTTCCATGCGACCGGATGAGACTTGTGTTGAAATTGACCATATAATATATTATCTGTCGAGGAACAATGCTGTCAAGAAACTAAAACTTAACGTGTTTGGGGATTGGTTGTATCCCTAAGGTTGAAGATTTGTCTATTTGGCTCACGGGGCTTCTGGTAAATACATCATCCAAATTCTATTATGATTTAACTGATTCAACACAGAAATTATTTATTCATTTATTTATATTTGCATATAATCAATCTTATTTTGGTGTGTTTCAAGTGTTTTGATCAAGGTGGAATTCCCCACGTGCTTCCAACCGCACTAATTAACCTCAAATACTTATATATATTGATCATATGAATTTTGATTACGAATATGGGGTGCTATTCCTTCTACTTTTGATTAGAAGTTCTCCAAACCTGGAGAAACTTAAGCTACGGGTGGAGAACATTCCATATCTTATTTGTATACATTCATACAAGTAAATACTAACACTTGGTATAGATTTATGACAGTCCATGGTTTGTGAAGTCCAAGGAACGCTCTTAGTCCCAAATCTTCTCTCGCCACCTCTAACCACTCGAATGCTTTAAATATTATAAGTTGTAAGAGCATGTGGTATACACCTCTTATTGCGCCATGATCCTTCGCCACACCACTATAACGCCGCGAAACATCATCCCACTTAGTCTGTGATTGAGGTGCATGAAACTCTCCACGCCAATTTTCTTGTGGGATTTTGACTCCCATTGGTTGACTAGCCAATAGGTCTTTGATAAATTTTTTTTTTTTTTTTTTTTTTTTGTAAAAAGCTAGTGTAACATGTTAACTAGGATTATAATCTGGTTTTTCTTAAACAATTTTGCAGGCTAACTTTGTTAAAAAAAAGTAAAATTTGAAGCCTTCTTTATTTTTATTTTCCGAACATACCGATAAAAGTATTAATGAAAACGGAGTATTTTTTCTTAAAAGTACTATTTTGTCTCGTAAATGATTGTTGACACGTTTTTGAACACCTTTAACATTAGTGGATAAGAACGAGAATTAATCAAGCTTGAGAAGTAGAAGATTTGATTGAGGATATTTTAATTTACTATTTTTAGTATTGTAAAGTTTTATTCATGTTAAATAAAAAATTATATTTGAATTTCAATTTTAATAAAGTAAAAAAAGGAAAAAAAGTTTTAAATAATGACATTCACAGGAATACCACCGGACGAACAGAAAATTCAAATTTCAAAACCCTACCACCTCCCCCTTTACTATCCATTTTCGAAGCAGGTTGCTGGTTCGTTGGCCGCTGCTACTACGCCAATTTACTTCTAAAATGCATAAACCACATCAGGTAAATCATTCAATAACTACTTCTGATACACAATATTACATAGTTGATTGCTGATTAGGGATAGTTTTGTGTGAATTTCACTGCATTCCTTTTCAATTTTGATCAGTTATTTTCTGTTAATTCAAAACTTAATTATCATCTACCATGTTTTTTCTGTTGTCCAAGTATTAAACGAAGCTGATTATTAGGTTTCAATCTAGGTTTTCATACTTGCTAATGTTGCAGAACAATTAGGTATCAATCTAACAATAATATTATCATAATATCCAAGATGGATGCCATCAGCAAGCTTCCTCCAACCATAATTGAAACCATTTTATGCCTAATGCCGATTCAAGAGGCAGCGAGGACAAGTGTTCTCTCTAAAAGTTGGATGCACCATTGGACTAAAATTCCTAAACTTGTGTTTGATGAGGATGTGTTTCAAGTGTCGAGTCATGGGGATGACTTGTCTGCTCTCGAGGAAACGTTTGACAATCTAGTTAGCGAAAGGAAAGGGATGACAAAGAGGTGTAAATTCTTTTATGCTATATATCAAGTTTTGTTGAGACACGAGGGTCCAATACACGAGTTCAACCTTTCCATGATATCAGATAAGACGTGTGTTGAAATCGACCATATATTATCTTATTTGTCGAGGAACAATCATCCCATCAAGAAACTAAAACTTGACATATGTTCTAGGTTACCCTTGTCTTTCTTTTTGTTTGATCACTTAACCGATCTGTATCTTGTGTCGTGTGATCTTGACCATCAACCAACAACTTTTAATGGATTTCCTAAGCTTACAAACTTATTTATAGACTGTGTAACCACCAGCAAAAGCATACTTCTACATCTCCTATCCAATTGTCCATTACTCAAGAGCTTGACACTGGTAAGTTTTATTGATTCTCACTAGCTCATATTGTTTCAATACATATTTACTCATCTGAATATTGTATGTTGGTGTAGTTTACTGATGAAATCCAAGGTACTGGCGATTCCACCATTACAAATCTGTTTGAGTGTTTCCCAATGGTTGAAAGTTTGTCTATTTGGCTCGTGGCGGTTAAGGTAATAATATCATCTAGATTCTGTTATAATATAACTGATTCAACACAGGGATTAAATTTTTCCTTTATTTATATCTGCATATATTCAATCAATCTTGTTTTGCTATGTTTCCAGTGTTTTGATCAAGGCGGAGTTCCACATGTGCTTCCCACCGCACTAACCAACCTCAAATACTTGTTTATCGATCATATGAATTTCGATTACGTATATGGGGTGCCATTCCTTCTACTTTTGATTAGAAGTTCTCCAAACCTGGAGAAACTTAAGCTACAGGTGAACAACATTCCATATCTTATTTGTACACATTCATACAAGTAAATACTAACATTTTGTATAGATTTATGACAGTCCGTGGTTTGTCAAGTCCGAGGAACCCTCTTCTGCACTCAAAAACATTTCGAATATATGGTTGGGGCATCTGAAGGTATTAGAGGTTTTTAATTTGAGCAATGAGATTCTTGAGTTAGATTTCGTGAAACTTATCTTAGCCAAGTCACCGGTTCTAGAGAAGGTTAAGATATTTCTTTGGGAAGAGATTGACGAGGATGACGAGTTGTATGTATCAACAATTTTGTTAGCATCCGAACGTCTATCACCAATGGTGAAAGTTATGTTGGAAATATACCTACATGAATGTGTCCTTTGGGATCATTTATTAATAATTACCAAAATGATATAAAGTCATATAAAGTCCTTATTTATGTATGACATAAAGTCCTTATTAATATAGTCATTATTTGATGGGAATAATGACATAATATGAAAGGTCTCTTGCCCTTTGATGTCTTATAAATATATGACTAGAGAACATAAACAACACCACTACATACACTATTCTCTCTAGTCACAAAATCCATCAATAGAAGACATCTAAAGGGAAGAGGAACATCATGGCTATGGCATCATCATCGTCATCTATAATCTCAATCCCTACCGGTATGTCCTCACCTTATATGTTTTTATGTATTACTTGATTGAATTGATCAACATGTGGTATCAGAGCGATGTTGATTATTTCAATTCAATCTTGTAATCACTTTATTTACTTTGTGATTTCAACCGAAACCGAAACAATATATATGTTTATAATCGGTTTCACTAATATTTGGAATTTCATCGTTTGAAGCCATGCGCAAAATATTCATCAGTGGAATCTGATTGTTTTAGTCTTTTAGAATTGTTAATAATAATTTATCATACAACATGGTGATATTTTCGCATCTATTATCTGCACAAATATAGTTATAAATTTTACTTTTTGACTAAATTGTCAGTGTCATTATGAATTTGTTTATGATGCCATGTGAATTGAAATTCTTCAAATCTCAAAATTCCATATGTTTTGATAAATATTATATTTATCTACGTTTGTTTTATAAATGTAGTATTTGTGGTATATGATTACATATGTATGCTACATATAATATTTATTTGAGACTATTAATGTATTCATAAGTCTTATTTATTAGAACTTTTGTATTAATCATACACTTAAATACTTAATTGTAACTTCAATGGAATTTATTTTGGTTTCTATATTGAAGTTTAATGCTATCATTTAAAGTAGTCATGTGTGTTGTTAATTAGTGAACCCAAAGGCTAATTATTTAGTGATACACATGAATACTTTAGGCTAAATTACATAAATATTGCATTTCTATCCAAAGGAGATGTGTTGTACTTATATGTCATAATTTATCTCTTAAAGCATGTTCATAATACTTGAATATTGGTCATAGCCAAAGCGAAACCAATGTTCAAGTAGAACCTTATATTTGATATGTTCGTAATATTTGAATATTGGTCACAGCCAAAGCGAAGCCAATGTTCAAATAGAATGTTATATTCACTTTGTTCATAATACTTGAATATTGGTCATAGCCAAAGCGAAGCCAATGTTTGAGTAGAACTTTATACTTAATTTGTTCATAACATTTCAATATTGGTCATAGCCAAAGCGAAGCTAATGTTCAAATGGAACTTTATATTTAAATTTGTTCATAATGCCTAATATTGGTCATAGCCAAAGCGAAGCCAATGTTCAGGTAGAACCTTATATTTACTTTGTTCATAATACTTGAATATTGGTCATAGCCAAAGCGAAGCCAATATTTGAGTAGAACTTTATACTAAATTTTCTCATAACATTTGAGTATTGGTCATAGCCAAAGCGAAGCCAATGTTCAAATAGAAATTTATATTCAATTTGTTCATAATGCTTAGGTGATAGGCAAAGTAACCAAAGCGAAAGCCGATTCATTTAAGTAGAACCTAACTAGTCTGTTATTTTGGTGTTATAACAGAATATGCCTTATCTTCTTTTTTGTTTTAAAACTTTGTGCCTTATTACTATGCCTTAATTTATGATTATGCATTCTATTATGCCTTAGTTCATCATAATGTATTATTATGGCTTAGTTTATGATAGTACATTTCTATTATACCTTAGTTTATCATAATCATTGTGCCTTAGTTTTTTTAAGTACCCTATATAGTCACTCTTAGATCTTCTTTCAAACTAATATAACCTTTAATCTCCATAAATTATCCACTCTAGATTTACAATCACTAAATGTTTCCATACAACTTTTCCTCTTATCATAATGATCTTGATTATCTGTTAAGACAAAAGACTCTCATTGCCTTACGATATAAATATATTACAGTTAGGGCATTATAAACGAGTAAAGTCAAATGTCTCTTATGATGATAAAGATTCCCCAAATATCAAAATCAGTAGAGATGTTTTAGATATCCTAATCTAAACATTGAGTGAGTAATAAAAATTCAAGTGAACTTCTTAAATGCATGCAAACACTTAACATCTAATATGCTTAGTGCAAAGTATAAATTAGGTTAATGATTTAGTGAACACATCATAAAACATCCTTAAAGGGCTTACACATGTTTCAAAATTGAAGGTTTTTCTAGTGCATTTCTTAGTGAATCCTTTCTTGGCACAATTACATGCTACTTAAAAATTAGTCATGACACTTATAAGTACTAGAAGGAAAATGAGTGCTTGATAGCATTGTGCATAAAGGATATATAATGCCTTAAATTAGAAAAGCGGATTTGTTCACCTCACAATCACTAACCCTTATATAATTAAAATAAATTAAATAAGGAGGATAGTTCTAAATTCTAAAATAAGATACAAGAAAACTTCCAGTTCTAAATCCTTATAGGAACAACTGGCTAACAAAGAATAATCAACAATGATAATTGTGCCCATTAATTTTAAGATTAACATAGTGGATTAAATCTAGTCTTATAAAGATCTCTTATAATCCATACACTAGGAATAAACCAAACAACCACTATTATGAGAGTATGTGACAAAATCAATGTCAAAGTTGTACAAACCATGAAAATCTATCAATGTACTACACTTTATGATACCTTATTATGATCCAAGATCACTTGGAACCTAGTATCATTACTAAAGTAAGACATCGACGGTTATAAGGTTTCAAACGACTATGACAAATGTCACTACTACCCTAAACTCTTAAAGTTGTTGGTTATACTTATCTAGTTGTCTTTACGTGGGTTGAAATCTTTATAACTTATAACTAGATAATAAATGTTCACAATCTTTGTTATCACGTAAGTGAGAACTTAACAAAGACAATATGTGTATAAGGGAATAAATAAGTTTCCACTAAGAGTTCTAACTCAACAAAACTCAAATATATTAGTGGACCTTATCCTAAAATGGAATATCTGGGCGTAACACATTTATCACTCATTTACTGATTATTTATTCTTGTACTTAAATAAGGAAAAATATCTTTCTCACCTTAAACTTTTAAGGACGAAGTTGAAAATCAACTTAACCATAAAATAAAAGGTTGTGAGACTAGATTTAATAGATTAAATACTAAGATTGACATACAAATTATGGTAACACTCTCAAATCCATTAGGATCATACTAGTGTGAACCAGTAGATCATGTATGGTACTTCTAAAGATACATTATTAAGTTATGCATCTAAGTATCCTTATAAACATGATAATAAATATGTCATCTAAGTTATACATCTATTTCTATATACCAAGGCTCTAAAAACAACAAATCATATGCTAAACAAGGTTACCTAATATGTCCCTAACATTCCTTCTGAAATACGGACATGGAGGAAACTAAGTATAAACCATATGATTAGTTATTAGCCGCAATTAAACCTTAAAAATCATCAACACTAAGCATGTTGCATACCAAGTTCCTAAGAAATTCTAAGATTAGTGGGAGCAATTCCTTATCAATGACTTCTCTTCTGAGGTCAGTGGGAGCAGTGAAAAGTCCTTACTCATGACTTACCTAAAAGTACAAAAGGCGGGGGGAGAGACAAAGTTAAATTTAACGCTGAATTTAACTCCGATTACACCTCTTGTACACCACGCTACTATAACACTGATCCACTTCCACACACTTAGAAATAATGTTACTCCTAATATACCTGACTTAAATGCTCAAGAGGAAATCTATGAAACTATTAATGTTCTGCTTCAACTCGTTAGATCCAGCTTAGTAGGTCATCAAGGTATGAAATTTCCTATTAAATTTGATGATTATGAACCTATCTTAATAAAGCTTACATGGATATTGGAAAGATTACTAATCGCATCTCTGATTTAAGAGCCATTATTAGAAATCAATCAACTCATCTGATGGAATAAAGCTATTATTAATGAGCTTAACTCCCTAAATCAAAATAACGTTAGAAGTTTAGTTTTCCATAGCTAAACTGAAATCCGAAAGGAGAAATTAAACGTTATGAATTGTTGTTTTCCTAATGGCGATTAACAAGTTAAGAATTCCTTTTCTAAAGGGTTCTCTGAGAGATAATCATTGTCCTTATTACTCACTCATAATTACGAGTGACATTTAACGGCCTTATAAGATATCTTTCCTTAATACTCACTTAACATGAAGACATGTTCATAAACTAAACTTAAGGTTTCAAGCCTGAAAGTTAAAGAACACTTAGTCTTTAAGATGAGTAAATATAAAGGGTTAATATAAGCAAATTTACAAGTGAATTAAAATTTGATGAAGCTATAAATGTAACAATTCTTAATCAAGAATAAGTGGATAAATTGGGCCTACCTTAAGATGAGTGGGAGCAACTAATACAATACTTGCCCTTATATATACATTATTTTAGGCTAGTAATATGTTAGTTTTGTTGCATGAGTCAAAGCGACTTATTTCGCATAATTTTGACATTAAAGTCTTGAAGATGTTTTTTATACAATAAGCATCAAAATACATCAAGATCAAACTAATAATTATTAGATTTAACCATGTGTTGAACACATTACAACATGCAACGTTGCTCTTTATTTATAACTCTAGTAACTAAAGGAGATTACTAATAAAGGTTCAAATCTTATGTTCAAGTCTATACTCGTTTTAAGATATTGCCTTCATTGCTGATATACTAAGAAATGATGAAAATCATTTCCTAAGTTTAGTGCATCATAAAGCATTTAAGATGGCATTTCAATATCTATAAGAAACGAAAGACTATAAAATTTAAACTATAGAAGAAGTGAGAAACTTAAAATAGTTGACTATCTATAAATTTTGACTTTATTGTATTCAAAGGATATTAATGTCAACTCAGGGGTATATCCTTATGTCTGCGGACAGATTTATCTCATGGATCATGGATGAGTCATAAGAGATTGATAACAACATAAGTTATTATGACATGATATGTTTGTCACTAGATGTTGTTGGTAAATTTATCAGTAGACTAATAATTCCGTAACTCCATATATAACATATTGAAGACTCATTGTGATAAAGTCAGCTATCCTAATCTCTTAAAAAACAGTAACAGTTTTGAGAGGAGCTGCGTTAAATTTTCGATACAAGATTATTATTCATTTAAGAACAAGTAGAGGAAACTAAGTCCTTGTATTGAAAACATTCATGATATGCTTAAGGATCCTATAACTTAAGGTCTATCCTCATAAGTCTTTTCTAAGAGCTCATAATAAAGACGAGGTTTACTAATGACCGATCATGTCATAATATGAATAACTAATTATTAATTAATCCTCATCAGTTTTGATTTATTTTGTCTCTGAATATGTTATGCATGCCTAAGTGACATATAGACAGTTTTACATATAAATCAACGTTAAGGGCATCAATCTAGTCATTTTGGACCTTAATTTCTTATGTTCGTTTTGCGATTGTAGTATGATTAATGGGGGTCTTGAGTTTAGAATAACTCAATGACTGTATTTTTCTACTACAGTTTTAAATTCGAAATCTGATTAGTGTTATTAACTTGGCCAAACTTTAGAAATGCTCATCATAAATGATCACTCGGACAAGTGGGAGAATGTTGGAAATATACCTACATGAATGTGTCCTTTGGGATCATTTATTAATAATTACCAAAATGATATAAAGTCATATAAAGTCCTTATTTATGTATGACATAAAGTCCTTATTAATATAGTCATTATTTGATGGGAATAATGACATAATATGAAAGGTCTCTTGCCCTTTGATGTCTTATAAATATATGACTAGAGAACATAAACAACACCACTACATACACTATTCTCTCTAGTCACAAAATCCATCAATAGAAGACATCTAAAGGGAAGAGGAACATCATGGCTATGGCATCATCATCGTCATCTATAATCTCAATCCCTACCGGTATGTCCTCACCTTATATGTTTTTATGTATTACTTGATTGAATTGATCAACAAGTTATTTTTGAAAGAAACTAGTAAGTTTATATGTAGTAATTTGAAATGGATTATGACTTCAATCATTGTAAACCATGGAATTCTGTAGAAAGTTTTAGGCATGAAGGTTTCCAATTCAATGACCTTATATCAGTTGTTTTATATAACATAACTTACATCTTGATGACTGATTTTAACAATTAGACGATTTTAAACATGTTCACAGGAAATCAATCTGGTTATACCTACTACTATTATGACCATATTTACAAAAGCCATACAGTTATTAGGTTCTATATTAGTTAGTTTAGGCATGTTTTAAGATACCTACTACAACCACACAACAAGTGGCTAAAAAAGATACCGAGTCATAAGCATAATTTAATTATATTTTAGTACAAAAAATATGCAAATTAAAGCAAGAATAAAGAACTTGAAAATTACATGTCTAATGTGCCACATATTACTCTTAAGTTAGGACCAACTTGGTTCAATCCATGCCTGAGGGTAACAATAATATTTAGTATCTGATAAATCTACACCGAAACTTTCTTTCATATGTTTTTCATCAAATGTGTGATATCTGCATGTGTCGAGAGAATAGAACACCATTTGCGTGTCCTTATTGTGCAAGAATCTTGGAAAGTAGATCTTGTTCTCCATTTGTGACGATTTGGCTTCAAGACAGATACATGATGAATTAGAAATATAAATCATGTATTTACCGATACCATCTACTTTCTCCCACTCTTTTATGGACTCGTTTAGTTTGAACACCTCAACAAATTTTTCGTTTTTCTTCTCCAAGCTAACAAGAAAAAGATGTTGATCACAATTTGATAGAAAGTACTCTCTCTCAGATGTGCACAAACGTCTTAGGGCTTTGTCCACAACAACCACCCTAGAGAAATCTTCTTTACCCATATCTCTAAAAGCTTCAATTCTTTCATTTTTAAACAAGACATACAGATCATTGCCAATAAATGTTGGAATGGCATAACAAAGTAGATCATCACTGACGAAAACCAAATCATAACAACGCCATAATGGTTGCTGAGATGCAAAGTGGATGTAGTAGACATGCATACCTGTAAATCCAACAACCATACAATCAGGGGAATCGGGTGGTGCTGAAAAGCAAAGGCTGCTTAAACAATAAGGCGGTGCTGAAAGCTCACGAACATTCCTTGTAAATGGGTTAAAGAACCACAACTGGATACTAGGAAGTGTATGACACAACAACCAACCGTGCTTGGCACAACGTATCTCGCAATCACCTGTCAGTTCTTGAGGTGTTTTTATAAAATATTTTTCACCAGATATTGGATCTATGAAAGTGATTACGCCTTGAAATTTGTCTAGCACCATCAACCATGGTGAAGTTACAGAATACATCTCTAATCTCCTCAATGTTGTTTTGTTACTCCATTGAATATGAGGCGCTGCTAAATAACAACGCTTACATGTAGCACGAAAGTTCATGTATTCGATACCAACACAATGCTCCATAATCTTTTCCAAAATATCAAAAGGAACATTAAGCAGACATGACTCACTTGTTGTGCTATAAGATTCAGTCTCGGTTGGTCTTATGGCTATCTCAATGTCCTTGTCCTTTTCTTGCTTGGATTCATGATGGTGATCAACTTCTAACCTACACAAATTAAGTATGATAATAAAGAAAAACGCCCTTTCGCGCTAAAATAAAGAAAAAAAATGTAAGTGTTAATAATATACCTGTATTCAAGCATTGCCCACACTAACACTTGAGCTTTTTTTGCACTGCAAGAAATGGACATTGGAGAAAGAGACATGGTTTTATCTTTGACATAGAAGGAGTAGCTTATGTTGTCCATGTCATTAAAAATATGTACATAACCTCCTATATTTGAGGCAGACTTATAGAATACCGAAGAGGTAGAAAAATCTATGAAAAACAAGGCATCTTTAAGGTCTTCTACTTTCTCCCACATCATACTAGTCGCATCTAGTTTAAACAAACTCACCCCACTAATCCTTGTTTCATCTTTAAAACATACTTGAATGTAGAACAATTCTGTACCAGATCCTTTCAGAAAAGACCCCAACATGGAAAAACTATTACGAGTAGGAAAACGAGTATATAAAGCTCGAGAGATTTCCACAAACGGCTCTAGACTTATCACGTCTTCTTTACCTTTAACCACAATGTCAACCTGTATGACAAACCGTTTATCCAGATCTGTGATCATG
The DNA here is from genome assembly GCA_039602395.1 of Deinandra increscens subsp. villosa. NCBI lineage: Eukaryota > Viridiplantae > Streptophyta > Magnoliopsida > Asterales > Asteraceae > Deinandra > Deinandra increscens. The sequence goes on along the minus strand of JBCNJP010000023.1, from coordinate 92,226,921 downwards.
GCATATACTTTACCGTTGCAACAAGTTGGATACTGTAAGAAACAATCATCTAGACCGCTTAAGCTCTTGATGTTCTTAGCGTATGATATTTCAGTCCATTTTCTTCCCTTTCTTTTACCGCCTAGCCGACAAAGAACAATGGTAGGAGTTGTGTCAGAGAACAATAGTACAACCGAACCTTGATCATCGGGAGATGATGACAAACAGTATTCGTAGGTGTCTTTTTCTTTACGAATCAAAGTTGGGAGACGGATAAACTTAGAGGTGAGTGGATTCCAAAGAGACAGTTTCCTATTTGAACGGTTGGAGAGAATCACCCAGCCATGGAAGCATGCTTTGACTTGTCTCCTCCGAAAATTGAATTTTCGAAGTTGATTATAAGATTCCAGATTTCGCGCAATAAACGACTCGTATCTTGCTGACGGAGAAGGTGACCGATCATGATGACAAATCTGTTTTGCCTCCATCTAACATGTTCAAGAATTCAATCTTCATTAAATCAGTGTTGATTAATACGTACTACTTCATAAAGAGACACTTACTTAATTAACCAAGAAAAAAAAAACAGATTGAAGAAGTAAAATTGATATATATGATCGTTGTTTTTTTTCTTTTTCAAAACAGACAATAGTGAAAGAGTACCTTCATACCGAAAATCAAACGGATGGTCAGATAATAGAGACGGCAGTTGATAGCGGAAGGGGTTTTGAGTGAGGTTCGAATGAGGGAGGAGGCATTGTTACTTGTTAGGTTTTAATAACCAAATCATTCGGCCATGTCTTAATAGTTAAAACCATATATTAGCTCTTAAATTCCATTCATCTCAAATCATGCTTTTTAAATTTCATATAAAAAATTATTAAATATCATATATTCAAATCATATTTAAAATATCGTATATATTTTTAAAAAAAATTGCTAGCTTAGCTTAGTAGCCGATGTGTATAACCATATTTTTTGATGTGTTGAGCAGGGGCGGATTTATATTAGGCCCAGGGGGTCCCCGTGAACCCCTCAACCTCGTACGCAAAGTGGAAATTATGTGAACGGTTTTTTTAAAAAAAAATTATGAAGAGGAGTTAATAAATACTTAGTTTGTGAAAATAAAACATAGCAAACAACTAGCCTAGTGGTAAGATCCCTTGCTTGATTTTAAAGGGTGCGAGTTCAAATCTTGTGCTCAATATTTTTTTATTTTTCTCAACTTTCTTTATTAATTTTAATGCTATAAATGAGGAGAGTAAATGTGGTACTTCATTTTCCACCTCTTTTTTATTTACTTTCATTATAGACTATTCTTTTTAAATACATTAATCATAGACCATTTTTATAATGAAATATTACAATATATAAAAATATAGACTATTATTTTTTTTTTACTATTATATCGCTATTAATGTTACGGTATATAATTTTTTATCAAATCATGTAGAGTTTTTTTAGTCGGTTATTTTTCTTTACTCGCAATGTTGTGCCGCTACGCGCGTCTACATTAAAAACTATTTAGTAAGTAATAGACCAAAATTCTTTATGTACGTTTATATGAAACTGAAACATCTAAAGTAGTGACTCCATAAAAAAATTTGTGGACCCCCTAAAAAAAATTTCTAGTTCCGCCCCTGGTGTTGAGTTCAAGTCACATTAAGTATTATAATATTTGTTGTTCAAAATATTGCGAAGAATTACCCTCTATATAAAAGACCAACTCATCTCAGGCTACCCACATCGGCAAGTTTTATACACGTACGTACGCGGACGTACGTTACGTACGTACGTCCTAACGTACCACCACGTACAAGGCTTGTGGGACACGCAAATTTCTTTTTCTTTTTTCTTTTTTTCTTTAACGGTAACTTTTTTAAAGATTCAAATTATTTTGTTATATTTTAACATTTAATAATTCAAATAAAATATAAATAAATTTCAAAAAAATCTGAAAAAAATTCTAAAATTCTTAATTAAATAAACATAAAATTTTAAATAAAATAGCCGTTAACATTTAATAATAATTTAATATTAAATTATTTTTTTAATAAAAATATAGCCGTTATAAATAAATAAAGATTAAATAAAATGGTGATGTGGAAAGTAAAATGTGGTATGTGAGAAATACTTGATGTGGAAAAAAGTGGATTTTATGGTATGTGAGAAGTACATGATGTGGCATGCTGACTGAACCACAAATGTGGTATGTAAGAAGTACCTAATGTGGGTGGTCTCATACAGTGTTTTAAAAACCGGTTCGAACCGGCCGGTTCGACCGGTGACCGGTCCTCTAGCCGGTTTTTTGGCAATAACCGGACCGGGTTAGACCGGCCGGTTTTCCGGTTTTTTCCGGTTCAACCGGTTTTTTCCGGTTCAACCGGTTTTCTGATTTTTTTTTTATTTTTTTTTATTTTTTTTATTTTTTATTATTTTTTAAAGTTTAAAACTTATATTTTCTTATGAAATACATATTTGATATTATTTTTGAGTGGATTATATTTGTATTATAACTACTTTTGTTGGGGTGTATAAGTTTATTAGCATTTTTATAAAAAAATATATATAAATCCCCTAACCGGTTCAACCACCCGGTCTAACCGGTCCGACCGATCGAACCAGTCCCGAAAGGTTTTCCGGTTCAACTAAAAAACCGGTTTTTAAAACATTGGTCTCATAGGACTTTATCTCATAAATTTTTACAAGGGTTAAAGCTAGATGTACATGTGTTAAAGCGCTAGGTCAAGATCTAGAGTACAACTCCTTTTAAAGTTGTCTAGGTTTCTTCGCTTTACTTTAGTTCTTTTCTTTCTCGTCAAAACCCTCCACAAATGATAAAAACTTGCAAATTGATAGGAGCATGAGACTACTGGATTCATTTGACCATAAATTCCAGCACCAAGAATAAATAAAAAAGACGATGGAAGCGAAGGTCTATGGGCTTAACAACTTCCGTAAAGCTGTGCCATCGGGGTTGGCTTTGCTCACCGACCCCGGTTTCTACACCCCACGTGCTTCCAACCGCACTAATCAACCTCAAATACTTATATATTGATCATATGAATTTCGAATACGTATATGGGGTGCCATTCCTTCTTCTTTTGATTAGAAGTTCTCCAAACTTGGAGAAACTTAAGCTATAGGTGAACAACATTCCATATCTTATTTGTATATGTTCATACAGGTAGATACTAACGCTTCGTATAGATTTATGACAGTCCATGGTTTGTTAAGTCCGAGGAACGCTCTTCTGCACTCAAAAACATTTCGAATATTTGGTTGGGGCGTCTGAAGGTATTAGAGGTTTTTAATTTGAGCAATGAGAATCTTGAGTTAGATTTCGTGAAACTTATTTTGGCCAAGTCACCAGTGCTAAAGAAGGTTAGGATATTTCTTTGGAAAGACATTGACGAGGATGACGAGTTGCATGTATCAAGATTTTTGTTATCGTCCCAAAGTCTATCACCAATGGTAAAAGTTATTTTCGAAAGAAACAGTTAAGTTTATATGTAGTAGTTCGAAATAAATTTTGGCTTCAATCATTGTAAACCATGGTATCTTGTAGAAAGCTTTTGGCATTAAGGTTTCCAATTTTGTGCAGCAACAAATATGGTCTCTTTGCCCTTGTTTTTTTTTTTTTTTAATTTTCGTTTCCGGGGTTGGTTTGGTGATAATACTGTTGGTAGGTTTCATCCCCGGTTCCATGACCTTGAACTGGAACAGATGGAACTTCCTAGTATGTGGTCTTCGGTTTCCTAAATTCCTAGTTTGTGTGGGCTGTGCTACATATATGTTGATTTCTGGTGTTTTTTTTAGTATGATGATGTTTGTTGAATTCTAGGTGTTATCATGTTTAGTTGAATTCATGTCATTTGAATTTTGGGTTTCCTGCTGGTTCTCTTGCTATTGAATTTAGAGGACCGACCAGGCGACAACCCAATGGCCAACCTGACCGAGTCTCTTCCGGTCTGATCTTTGGTCTTGTACTTTTTGAGTGTCGGGTTTGGTTTCGGGTCGGGTTCTACCAATCTGTTATCGCCCATGTACAATCTCTATGTTAGTTTGGCCTTTATAAAGTTAATAACATGAAATACTAGAAAATATGTAACTCAGTAGTTGTTGTTCATTGACAGATTAATCTATGGGAAATCACCAAAATGACCCACTTTGACCAAGAAAAATCAGGAATGACCAACCAAAATTATCCTAACTCAAATGACCCAACCACTAGGAAGCAACCAATTGTCATCTTTCAACCAATCAGATTCTAAAATGTGTCATCCATCTGACAAGAAGGATAAGTGTGGAACCCACCTCCAACCAATAATTTTTCGACACATGGAGAAAAAATCAGAATTTTTCAGCTTTGACCCGAACCTGTCCGAGCCTAACACCTGTCCATACTAACTCGACGGCTTGGCTTGTAGGATGGCTTGGCTTGGAAATTAGTGGCTTGAGGATTACTTTATCCAACCTCCACCCCTACCTCTCTCCTACCTCTCCCCTACTTTATCCAACCTTCATCCCTGACACACACCCCATTTCTTCTTATTTTCTCTCCCTTTTTTCTATTATTATTATTATTATTATTATTATTATTATTATTATTATTATTATTAATCCATCCATCCTATAAAATGCTAAATAAACTAATTAAATGAAAAACATTTGTACCTAACGTATGAAAGATAAATGTTAGGAAATGTTAGTTATGTTTAATTATTAAAAGATTATTAAAGTGAGATAGATTTATTCATCTTATTACTTAACTATTAACAAATTAACTATTAACAAAGGTCATGGTCATTTACTTTTTAAAAAAGTTTAATTATTTTCTAAATTATTTTCAATTCTTTTAAATCACATTTTAACTTGTTTTATTCCTGGTTTTTCACATGGCTGACTATTTATATTTAATTATTAGTTTTAAACTGTTTTTTAAAACGTTTACTTATTTTTATTTTAGTTTCACGTGATTGACTCATTCTTATATTTTCACAAAGATAATAAAACATTTTGAATTATACAAAACGAGCACTCGTAACATGTATCCCGCAATTCTATAGTTTAAAACAAAAGATACTATGTTTACGTGATTGTAATACTTCTCTATTCAAATATAAATACACGGGAAAAGATAAATTGGAACCCACACTTGAGTTGGAGAATCGTCGGAACCCGGTCAAAAACGCGGTAAAAAAAATGTTTTTTTTTCTGAATTTTTTTTTGGTGGTTCTTTATGTTATAAACTACCCTTAAATGAAAAAAAATCAAAAAAACGCCTAGTAGATTTTCAGTTACGAAAAAAGTTACATCTGTAACTTTTATGCATATATTTGTAGTTACGCAAAAGTTACATGTGTAACCTAGACATTTTTGATATTTAAAAAAAAAATCTAGTAGGCGGTTTTTTAATTTATTTTTCATTTAAGAGTAGTTTATAACATAAAGAACCACCATAAAAAAATTAAGAGAAAAAAACATTTTTTTAACCGCGTTTTTGACCGGGTTCCAACGATTCTCCAACTAAAAGTGGGTTCCAAAATACCCCAACCCATAAATACACTCCTATAAGTAACATACACTTAAAAAAATAATTGCCATCAATTAATCTCATTTTGAAATCCACACAATTATCCTCCTTAAAGAACACACATGATTGATATAATGATATCTATTTCCCACCAACAAACAACAAAACAAAAACACAAAACTAACACTAATTGTCGGATGATCGGTCAAAATGAAGGAGTTGACCGCAACATTTAGGGCAATCCCCAACCTGTTTGGGCACCATGAAGTACATGAAACACCCCTTACATCCAGTCACCACTAAAACATGCCCTCCTCCCCTACTTTCACCTTCATCTTCGTTTTCATCTTCGTTTTCGTCTTCGTCATCTTCTTCTTTTTGTTTTTTCGACGATGAAACCGCCGGAGATGATTCCACCGATGAACTTTCACTGTCGGCGTACGAGCTTTCATCGTCGTCTTCATACCTGTTTTCCAGTTTATTTAATTAGTTTATTTAGCATTTTATAGGATGGATGGATTAATAATAATAATAATAGAAAAAAGGGAGAGAAAACAAGAAGAAATGGGGTGTGTCAGGGATGGAGGTTGGATAAAGTAGGGGTGGAGGTTGGATAAAGTAATCCTCAAGCCACTAATTCCCAAGCCAAGCCATCCTACAAGCCAAGCCGTCGAGTTAGTATGGACAGGTGTTAGGCTCAGACAGGTTCGGGTCAAAGCTGAAAAATTCTGATTTTTTCTCCATGTGTCGAAAAATTATTGGTTGGAGGTGGGCTCCACACTTATCCTTCTTGTCAGATGGAGGACACATTTTAGAATCTGATTGGTTGAAAGATGACAATTGGTTGCTTCCTATTGGTTGGGTCATTTGAGTTAAGATAATTTTGGTTGGTCATTCATGATTTTTCTTGGTCAAAGTGGGTCATTTTGGTGATATTCCCTTAATCTATTGTGTTTGTTTAATTGACATATCTAAAATTACAATTATACCCTTTAACGTGATCATTAAAGTTTTTTTAATATGTATTTGTAATTTATATTCAAAATATAAATATGTTTTGCTTTTATAACTTTCAATACATAGGGGATAGTGGGATAGTGGGATTTTGTTAAAATTTAGACTTATTTGAATTATTGAATATGGGTTTTATGGTTATTCACATTCTCTTCCACAATAACTTGGACCGTTAATTTGTGGATTTTCCAATTAGGCGACGTGTAGTGGGGGTCACGTGACAGTCTAGTCAGCAAAGAGTTTTATAGCTTTAAGGTGTGTAGTGATGTTTTGGCTTTATTTTATTTTGAAAAGAAGTTGCAGCCAGTTAGAAATTAATAAAGAAAATCTGGCCAATCAGAAAAGCGGGAGGGTGTGGTGTGTTAACACCAAAAGGGGCCGAGGCGCTATAAATGATGGTATGTAGTGGTGTTTGGGCGTGAGAAGGGCACCGTATATGCCCTTTCACGTCCATTACGAATAGCCTTAGGGGCTAGTGAGAAATTATAACACGATTATTCATCCCCTAAAAAACTAGGTTACAGCCCGAACTGATTTCATTAAAACCGGTTTTGACTATTGCTAACTCAAACCAAACCGGATTACAACCCACACAGGTTCGGATTTAAAGAAAACGATTAGTACACCTCTAATTCAAGAATACAAACTGATAACAGACTTATTCAATAACCACAAGTGTATTCTAACAACTATTACGCTAAACATTTATATAAGTTGTTTACTAACCTTATTAATACTTTGATGATTAATTTTAACAATTAGACGCAACCATTTGGTACCCTATAATGTTTGTTTGTCATATATACCACCCTTTATTTACAAAGAGACCGTTGGAGTTTATAGCTCATTAAAAAGACATGTTCACATTGATAGTAGACGATTTTAAACCAGTTCACAAAGCAAAATCAATCTGGTTATACCGGATAGAAATCAATTTACGAGCAGATGGTTAGGAACCGATCTCAAATCTACGGTTTGAAGTGAAACCAGCTTGAAAAACTAGGTTGAGTTGGGTTTGAAACCTTTTTTTTTTCATCTCTAAATGAGAATCATCCCTACTACTATGAGCATATTTTAATCATTTAGTAAAAATACTAAATCCATATGGTTATTAGGTTCTATATTAGTTATTCTGGTATGTTTTGACTACAATCACTTAACAAGTAAAATGAAAAAAAGGGTGGTCATAAGCATGATTTAAAGCAAAGATAAAGAACTAGAAAATTGCAACATGTCTAATGTGCCACATAGTACTCTTATGTTAGGACCAACTTGGTTCAATCCATGTCTGAGGGCAATAAAAACTTTCCGTATCTGATAAATCGGCACCGAAACTTTCTTTGATATATTTGTCATTGAATGTGTGAAACATGCATGTCTCCAGAGAATAGAACTCTATCTTTGTGTCCTTATTGTGCAATGATCTTGGAAAGTAGATCTTGTTCTCCATTTCCGGCAATTTGGCTTCAAGACAAATACATGATGAATCAGAAATATAAATCATGTATTTCCCTATACTATCTATTTTCTCCCACTCTTTTGTAGAATCATTTAGTTTGAACACCTCAACAAAGTTGCTTTTCACCAAGATGATAAGGAAAAGTTGTTGATCACAATTTGATAGAAAGTACTCCCTCTGAAAAGTGCAGGAACTTCTTGGGACTTTGTCTACAACCACCATCCTAGAGAAATCTTCTTTACCCATGTCTTTAAAGGCTACAATTCCTTCTTTGTTTAACATGACATACAAATCATTGCCAATAAATGTTCGAATGGCATAAGAACATAGATAAAAATCCAATTCATAGCTACGCCATAATGGTTGTTGAGATCCAAAGTGGATGTAGTAGAGATGCATATGCGTAAATCCAACAACCATACAATTAAGGGAATCAGGTGGTGCTGAAAAGCAAAAGCTGGATAAAAAACAAGGCGTTGCTGGAAGCTTACGAACATTCCTTGTAAACGGGTTAAAAAACCATAACTGGAGACTAGGAAGTGTATGACACAACAACCAACCATACTTGGAACAATGTATCTTGTAGTTATCTTTCAGTTCTTGAGGTGTTTTTATAAAATACTTGTCACCAGATATCGGATCTATGAAAGTGATTATGCCTTGAAAATTGTCTTGCACCACCAACCATGGTGAAATTACAGAATACATCTGCAATCTCCTCAATGTTGTTTTGTTGCTCCATTGAATATGAGGTGCTGCTAAAGAACAATGCTTACATGTAGCACGGAAGTTCATGTACTCGACACCAACACAATGCTCCATAATCTTTTCCAAAATATCAAAAGGAACATTAAGCAGACATGACTCACTTGTTGTGCTATCAGATTCAGTCTCAGTTGGTCTTATGGCTATCTCGATGTCCTTTTCATTTTCTTCTTGCTTAGATTCATGATGGTGATCAACTTCTAACCTACACAAATTTAGTATGATAATGAAGAAAAACTCTTTCGAGCTAAAATTAATTGTTAATAATCACAAAATAAAATAATAAATATACCTGCATTCAAGCATTGCCCACACTAACACTTGAGCTTTTTGTGCACTCCAAGACATTGAAGAAAGATACATGGTTTTATCTTTGATATAGAATGAGTAGCTTATGTTGCCAATGTCATCAAAAACATGTACATAACCTCCTACCTTTGAGGGAACTAATGACTTATAGAATACCAAAGAGGTAGAAAAATCTATGAAAAACAAGGCATCTTTGAGGTCATCTATTTTCTCCCACATCATATTAGTTACATCAAGTTTAAGCAAACTCACAGCACTAATCCTTGTTTCATCTTTAAAACATACTTCAATGTAGAACAATTCTGTACCAGATCCTTTCAGAAAAGACCGAAACTTGGAATAACTATTACGAGCAGGAAAGCGATTATATAAAGCATTAGGGACTTCTACAAACGGCAGTAGACTTATAACGGATTCTTTATCTTTAACCATAATGTCAACCCGTACGACAAACTGATAACCTTTATTCTTAATCATGGCATATACTTTACCGTTGCAACATGTTGGACGTTGTAAAAAACAGTCATATCGAAGCCGTAAGCTCTTGATCTGGCTTATGCTCCTGATCTGTTCCTCATATGATATTTCAGTCCATTTTAATGTTTTACAACCTAGTCGACAGAAAACAATGGTTTGAACTGTGTCTGAGAACAACAGTAAAACCGAACATTGATCATTAGGAGATGATGACAAACAGTATTCGTAAGTTTCATTTTCTTTACGAGTCAAAGTTGGGAGACCGATAAACTTAGAGGTGAGTGGGTTCCAAAGAGACAGTTTCCTCTCTGAATGGTTGGAGAGAATCACCCAGCCATGGAAACATGCTTTGACTCGTCTCCTCCGAAACTCAAATACTCCAAGTCGATTATGAGATTCCAGATTCTGCGCGATAAACGACTCGTATCTTGCATACGGAGAAGTTGATTTATGATGATGACAAATCTGTTTTGCCTCCATCTAACATGCAGGTTCAAGAATTTAAACTTCATTAAAGCACGTACTGTAAATTTGTAATAATAAAAAGCTAGACACGTATTTAAAAAAGATCATAAGATCATATATAGTGAAAGAGTAGCGAGATACCTGGACGGCAGTTGATATGCAGAAGGGGTTTTTGGTTTGGTGGAGAAGGCAGAAATTAGGTTAAATAACCAAAAAATTGTGGGCAGGTTTGTTTCCCCTAAAACAAATATCCAAATTTGATTTAATCAATCGTTTCCCTATTTAAGTTCTTTTTTTGTAGATGATTTGATTCATCTTAAAACCATATATTATGAAAAGCTTTAATTAAGTGTGGTGCTTGAGACAACAATTTTTTTTTTGACACCGCCCTTAACCTAAATGCCACTTATGCCCTGAACGGCGTACGTGTTTAAATCAAACACCTCGTTTAACCCCCGTTTCATAGGGATCGTTACTACTAATGATTGGGGTAAAAGTTAATCTAACCGCCCGGTTAAGCCTTAAATGGGGCGTTTATGAACCTAGAAATTTTACAACTTGTTTTTGACCCTCTTTTGATTCTAACATATATTTTTCTTTAAATAAAAAAATATTTTATAAAATTTGTTTAACTTTTTAATAACTTACAAATATAAACGATCGTATAGTCGTATAGTATAAGTTTTTTCTCTATTTGTTTCTAATAACTCATTCAACTTTTTAATAACTTACAAATATTAAAACGTTAATTCTTTTACATTCGTGATTATAAGTTTATAAAGTTCTATCAGGAACACGAATATAAACGATCGTATGGTCGTATACTATAAGTTTTTATGTATTTGTTTTTAATAACTCATTCAACTTTTTAATAACTTACAAATATTAAAACGTTAATTTTGTACATTTGTAATTATAAATTAATAAAGTTCTTTTGGGAACACGAATATAAACGATCGTATGGTTGTATACTATAAGTTTTTTATCTATTTATTTTTAATAACTCAGTCAACTTTTTAATAATTTATAAATATTAAAACGTTAACATTTTTACATTCGTAACTATAAATTTATAAAGTTCTATCAGGAACACGAACATACAACCAAACAAACAAATCACCAATACAACCAAACAACCAAAGTGCATATATAATAAATTGAGTTTATACACATAAACCAAAACTTACGACTCTATATAAATAGCATATCTAGCCCACCAGCATCTCCTCAGCATCATCATCTCCGCCATCAACATCGTCTCCGCCAGGTGCGGTGACGTTTACGCCAATATCCTCGTGTACGACGCCGGACGTGCCAACATCATCATGTGCGGTGCCAGACGTGCCAGCACCGTCGTCAAACGATGTGCGGAGCCGGACGTGTTAGCACCATCGTCAAAACGAGGTGGTGCGGAAACGGCCTACCGTCCTGCATCAGTTGATCGGTCATACAGACAACCATCCACAGTTCCACACCATCATCTGCTACAGCCTCTCAATACAGGCGGTGACTTTGACTGGCAACCGCATAGCCTGGTATACGCGCGCGCGGAACATTGGTTATTGTCTTTTGTAGGAATTCCTGTTGTTTTCTAACCTAATGTATCGTTTGTTGATTGATTCTAACACCCTATAATGTTTGTATGTAATATCTTTTTTTTTTATTTATACAAAGAGTGTTGTTATAAGAGAAGACCATTAAAAATCTCATTAAAATAGACTGGTTCACATCGAATGGACGATTCTAAACCAGTTCACAAAGCAAATTAAACGGGTAGAGGGTTAGGAACCGATCTTATATCTACTGGTCGAGTCGGGTTAAACCGGATTGAATAGTTTGAAAAACCGGGTTCAGTTGGGTTTGAAACCGATTTTTTACATCTCTAACTGGGAGTCATCCTACTCCTATGACCATATTTCAATCATTCAATAAAAATATCAAAGATACTTGTTACCAGATATCGGATCTATGTAAGTACTTAGGCCTTGAAAATTGTCTTGCACCATCAACCATGGTGAAATTACAGAATACATCTGCAATCTCCTTAATGTTGTCTTATTGCTCCATTGTATCTGAGGCGCTGCTAAATAACAAAGTTTACATATAGCACGGAAGTTCATGTATTCGACACCAACACAATGCTCCATAATCTTTTCCAAAATATCAAAAGGAACATTGAGCAGACATGACTCACTTGTTGTGCTATCAGATTCAGTCTCAGTTGGTCTTTTGGCTATCTCAATGTCCTTCTCATTTTCTTCATGCTTAGATTCATGATGATGGTGATCAACTTCTAACCTACACAAATTAAGAAGTATATGATAATAAAGAAAAACACTTTCAAGATAAAAATTAAGAAAACATAAATAAATAATCACAAACTAAATAATATACCCGCATTCAAGCATTGCCCACACTAACACATGAGCTTTTTGTGTAGTGCAAGACATTGAAGACATTTGAAAAAGAGACATGGTTTTATCTTTGACATAGAATGAGTAGTTCATGTTCTCCCAGATATTAAAAACATGTATATATATAACCTCCAACCTTTGAGGCAACTAATGACTTGTAGAATACCGAATTTGTAGATAAATCTATGAAAAACAAGGCATCTTTGAGGTCATCTACTTTCTCTCACTTCATGCTAGTTACATCTGTTAGGAATCAAGTGGCGCAACGGAAAAACAACACACAATGCACACACGAATATCACGTGGTAACGAGAAAATAAACGATAAACGACACAAGATTTAACGTGGTTCGGTCGGTGTGACCTACATCCACGGGCTGCAACTAGGGTTTTCTCATTAAGATTTAGTGCACAAGATTACAATAACATGACATAGGTATATATAGATAAAGATTAGGGTAACTAGCTTAGGGACCAAGACGGGCCCTAAATATATAACCGGCCCAAAAGGCCTTCACACCCAACAATCTCCCACTTGAAGGCCTTGCGATAAACTTCAGCCCGCCATCCAAGCAAATACAAACCCAATCATCCAGTAACTCCAGTAATCTTAAAGAACAGAAATCCTCCAAGCCTCCAGTTCCCAGGAACAAGCAAAGATTTAAAAAAAAACAATCCACCTAGTTGCAACGACCCTTCTCATCAGTAACCTGAAAGGCCCATTGAAGCTCGCCACATCTCCAATACGGTCATCACAGACCCAGTCTTGGCAAAACCCGCCAATGACTCATCCTTAATCTCAACCGGCTCCCACTTACTCGTATCACCGGCTCCAGAGACTCCAGAGGAAAGAACACTCTCCAATATCAGCAAGTATCCAGGAAAGATTTTCACATTCGGATAACCGGTCTTCGAACCCAACATCGATTTGAATCTGTGAAGGAACACTCCTCACACTCCCACTGTTACCAAATCCCCAACAAGGTTCCGACCTCCGAATACGCTCAAGCTAACATCCATGTGGCTCCAGGATTCACACTTGCAAAATGAATCCACTTAGCACTACCCGATTTAGCGAGCCAGACTTTACTACTCGGAAGTTGGTTTACTACTTCCAGCGATACATAAACCTGCATCTTCCCAAAGTCTAAGAATAGATTTACAAATGCTTCATTGAAGTGGGTAACATGAAATGAAACAAACCATAATCTCGAACCCAAGAGTCTTCACTGCCTTCCACTGAGCCCCAATGCATCAACCCCAGACACATTCCCAGAAGCAGAATTCAATTACTAATTTGGACATCGACTCTAAAACAAATGTCCCACCTATGCAACCACACACCAAGTCAACTATGCTCAGCTCCCACTGTCACTGTTGTCCAAACCCATTGCCAAATCAACACCCATGAGAAGAATAACAAGTCGTACTACACCGGTAAAATATCTTCACCCAGCACAAGATCCCAAATCCCCTCAAATGTGATACCACTGATCACCACCGAACGAGGAATAACATCCACAATTTCGGACCAACTAATAAGCAAACAGTTATAACATTAGTAGAGCTATCACGGAATGCAAGCGGTACCAAGGATTCTATGACCGAACACACGATCAGTTAACGCAAACCCTAACCGAAAGATCTTCCGAACGAGCATTAATCAACATGACTTGCCACTATTTTTTTTTCACTTATGTCGTCAACTAGCACACCCGCTAGTTCCATTTTCTCCAGTTCTCCACCGTCAGTACCACATCCAAGTTCCTTGACAAACCAATCAACCAAAATCTGAACCTTCAAACATTACGATCACAACCATCCCGTCTTCAGCCATATAATTGACAAACAGGAAACATAGATCGAAAAAAAAACAGTGATAGACACAGCAATGGCACGGGCCTAAACTTGACGGCTGTTCAACCGAAACACAGTCAATCAAACCGATCTGCTCCTGCAAAACCTTGCAGACAAATCTAACCCGACCCAACCGATCATCACAAAACCCGGTTCCCATAGTTGATCATAATAAACAGTCAAAACCCGAACATGAAACACCAAACCTATTTAGCTCGCAACCCAAACCCGATCAATGAATGAATATCAAGGTGGCGGCCACCCAACCTGAATCGTCTTATAACGATCAAAACATATGAGGAACAAATCTGATTTGCAAGCTACCAAGAAAATCACCTTTTTTTTTTTGCCTTGTTCGACAAAAATAATAAACCCCGATAAAAGAAAAAACATCAACACTCATTGTTGAAATGCTTCTCGGCCCAAAAAAACTTCTGCCCAAAACTAAATACTCGGTCAAAGGGTATTCTCGGTCAAAGAAGCCCTGGACTAGGTTTAGTCAAAGCCTTAGATGACCGGTCAAAATCGACATGCCCTTCTTCTTTAGAAATATACACATACCTCTTTTGACGGCGCCGATCACGTACTCTACTTCCGATCAGATTCAACATATAGCAACAAGAACTCGCTGTCACTGATAATAATTTTGCCGACGACTCACGAATTCAAACAGAAGACCACCAACACCTTCAAGTATTTAGTTCGACCAAACCCCAACCGATTTTTTTGATCTCGGCTTGAACAACTTCATCCGGCAGCTTCCGAAAGTTTTACCAACCAAACCTTTAACAGCAAATCATGAACCGTGCAATCCCATGTGTTCAACAACGAGCCATAGCTCTGATACCAATTGTTAGGAATCAAGTGGCGCAACGGAAAAACAACACACAATGCACACACGAATATCACGTGGTAACGAGAAAATAAACGATAAACGACACAAGATTTAACGTGGTTCGGTCGGTGTGACCTACATCCACGGGCTGCAACTAGGGTTTTCTCATTAAGATTTAGTGCACAAGATTACAATAACATGACATAGGTATATATAGATAAAGATTAGGGTAACTAGCTTAGGGACCAAGACGGGCCCTAAATATATAACCGGCCCAAAAGGCCTTCACACCCAACAACATCAAGTTTAAGCAAACTCACCCCTCTTACCCTTGTTTCATCTCTAACGCATACTTTAATGTAGAACAATTCTGTAGAAGTTCCTTTTAGAAAAGACCAGTACGGGTTATGAAAATAACTAAGAGTATGAAAACAAGGATATGAATCATATAAAACTGCATGTTCAAGAATTCAAACTTCATTAGAGCATTGATAAGACTACATGTATTACTTTGAATATTTAGAGGGGTATATATGAAATTATCGAACCAACAACAATTGGAGGGTAGTGGAATACGTTCACCATCGAAACCTTTGGGACCATCCAAGTATGAGTGTTGTTAATGAGATAGATGTATTGCATGACACCCGTTCATATAATTATTACTTGGTTGCACAATTCATTGATGAATTACATAACAACAAACCATGTAACTTTTTATGGACTTAGGCTCATTGCCTATGCGGGCGTCTTTAGGTGAAGGTGGCACGTCAAGTTCCACTCTCGGGAAGGAAAATTTTATTGATGATGATGAAGATGTGTGTCTTTCTGATGAGTTAGGCGAATTAAGTGATGATAAGGACAACAACGATGATGATGAAGGTGGAGATGTACAATGTTATAATGATGATTCAGATTGAAAAAAAAAATTGATTATGTTTTTGTATCATTACCAGATACTATTGATGATTCTGATTGAATGTATGTATCTATGTCACATTATTTTCTATTGCATTTTAATTGTTTAAATTATGTTTATCATTTATTAATTGTCAAAGTTATGGTTATTATTTGTTTTTGTAGAAATGGCAGCATATATTGCCAAGGGCACAATGGGGATCAACCTCCTCATGCATATTTGATTATTAGTTCCGGTGAAACTCGTAAGTAATTTTTTATTTAAGTTAAATATATGTTTTTAAATTGAACATCTTTTCAATTTCCTAACTTTTTCATGTCATGTAGCTCAAATAGAGAAAAAGAGAGGTTGTCAAAAGAATTTAAAGTTGTAACGGACGTTTACAAATAATGGTGACAAATCGTTACCTCTTGACTTTGATGTTTCATGACGACTTGACAGCTTAAGTTCATTGGTGATCATTAACCGGTTGAAGATAACTACTCAGATGTTGACTCGGTTAATCTCTAACGAGGTTATTCGGTCTGATCCGTTTCATCATCGTTAATGGGAGTATGTTTCCAAAGAGTCTAAGTACCAGATAGGGCGGATCCAGAGAATAAGTTTAGGGGTAGCGTTTAATTTTTTTTTGTTGGGACTAACAAGGGTTCGGGGGCAGCGCCCCCGAAAAAAACGGGGTCTAAGGGGCGGTAGTCCCTTCATTAAAAATGCATCAGAATTTTTTATTCGAAAATGCATTAAATCAAATTTGAGAGCCAAAATGTGTCAGTTTCTAAAGGTCGATGTAGTTTTGTTATCCACTCCATTTGTTTCACTTCACTCCCTAAACTTACAACTTGTATTTTTAAATTGTACTAAGCTGTTAGGGTAATGGCAATGGGTTCGGGGAGGAGGAAAACGGGGGAGATCGGGGCCTCGAGGTGATCGGGAACACCATTGCCGATGTCTCGGGGTCACCGATCGGGGAAGCTACTTGGGGTACCGACGCCGAAGGAGAAGGGATCGGGAGTGGGTCTGGATCTGGTCGTTGGCGACGGAGGAGCGGCGGCCGGATGCCACCGGTGACGGCGGCGGTGCACGTGGATCTCGCCGGAGAGGAAGAAACCGGTAGCAGCGGCGACATGGATCTCGCCGGAGAGGAAGAAATCGGTAGCAGCAGCGGCGGTGCTCTTTTTTTTTTTTGGTTTTTTATTTTAAATAATTAGTTATATTTGGTTTTTATTTTTGGTTTTTATTTGGTTTTTTATTTTAAAGATGAGTGATTGGGGAAATGGGGAAATGGGGAAACCATTACCCACAAAATGGGAAGGGGTGGGGAATGATGAGGTGGCACCAAAAATGGATTGGGAAAATGGGGAAATGGGGAATGTATTACTATTAACCTTAGTTGTTCGGTTTTAATTAATTAATGGGCATTTGATCTTATTTTCATGTCGAGATCTAAATAAAAACCATCATAAAAATGTTCGAGAGGTAGCGTAAATTATTTCCAGGGGTAGCGCAAAAATCGTTTTAGGGGTAGCGAAATACCGAAAACGTAAAAAAATAAAAAAAAAATTACACATAGCAGTAAAGTTCAGGAATGCGGGCGCTACCCCTGCTGCCTTCTTATGTCCGCCACTGGTACCAGATATATTCCACTCTTCATGTAGTAGCAAATATATTTTTTGTTTTTTATAGTTTGGCCACGTGACTTTGGTGTTTTGACGCTTTCTACCCTTAAACATTTTATGATTTGTTTTTTTTAACGAAATAGTAAACTTTTCGTTTTCATAGTTTAGTCACTTATGTTTCATACTATTACGTTTTCTACCCTCTAACTTTTAAAGTTTTTTTTTTTAAAGTTTTGTTGTCTTCTACTTTAGCCACGAAACTTTAACTTTTCTACTTTCATTTTTTAGTATATTTTTATAGTTTTATATTTTCACTACAAGACTTTTAGAATTTTATGTTTTATACCCTTAACGTTTTTACCCTCTAACTTTTAAAGTTTTTTTTTTTGGTTTTAAGTTTTTTTGTCTTCTACTTTGGCCACGAAACTTTTAACTTTTTTATTTTCGTTTTTAGTATACATTTATAGTTTTATATTTTCACCACGAGACTTTTAGACTTATATTTTTATAGTTTTATACTTTCACCACGAGACTTTTATAGTTTTACGTTTTATACTCTTTAACTTTTTAACCCTCTAACTTTTAAAGTTTTTTTTTAGTTTTAAGTTTTTTGTCTTATACTTTCATCACGAAACTTTTAACTTTTAACTTTTCTACTTTTGCTTTTAGTATACTTCTATAGTTTTACATTTCACCGCGAGACTTTTAAACTTTTACGTTTTATACTACTTAACTTTTTAACTTTCTAACTTTCGTTTAGTATACAAATTCATCGCTCAAATATGATTTTCTAATTCATCACTCAAAGCCCTCCGGTAACCCTAAAGTTTTCTAGAAATTCCGCACAATTATTCTAAGGGGCTGTTTGGTTCGTCTTTTTCGTTCAGCAACAAATGAATAAGAGGCTGTATGGTAAAGACGATATTGTCTTTTTCATACAACAATAAATCTGGGGCAATGATGAAACAGACAAAAATGTCTTTTTCGATCAGACAATTTCCATTCAGACATTCAAACCAAACAACACCATATGACAAAAATATCTTATTCGATCAGATTAAATAAAAAATAAGTTGAACCAAACAGGACCTAAGTCTCCAAAAACTCCTACCAATTTACCGCATAGAATATGATTCTTTGATCACATGTTAAATGCACGTTGTCTCTATCATCTTCATCTCTTTCACCCAATCAAAATCCTGACATATCATAAAATCCCACCTTTACTACATAACAACAACCGAAAAGATGGTGACAATTAAACACCTAATCAAAATCACACCCTTTTCACCATAAATCCCCAATTCAATCCCAAATGTAATAAACAACATCCAACTGATGATCTATCTACTTCATACCTCCTGGTTTTTTCCCCCTATTTCTACCACATCTTCAATCCCTCATTACCCACTTGCTAGATTCCCCAAATCTTCAAATTCCCCGATCCAATCTCGTTTCTAATTTGGGGTTTTTTGCAACAATGAAGAAGAATCGAAAAGGTTTGATTTTGATTCCGATTTAGATCTGGGTTGACTCGTCGTTGACTGAATTCGAAACAAGTGGGTGGTAATTCACTAATTTGATATGAAGAAGTCAGTTCGTCCGATTTTCAGCGTCGTGTTTCTCGCCGCCGCCGCCGCCACTCTCTGTTTCAAAATCATGGTCTCCGGCGGCGGCGGGGGACTGGAATTCGGGTACCGGAGCAACGTTCTGGCGGGGAGAAACCCTTCACCGGTGTTCAACGACACGATTTTGAGATTCGCAGCTGTTGATTTGGGTGAAGATTCATTGAGGCAAAACGTCGAACAGTTGGTGGACGGTGATTTTCGAAGCTTGGCAACCGGTCGCCACCGTTCGTTTTTATGGTCCGGGCGGAACCGGATTGATATCCGGGCTAGGTCTGCTCGCGGCGTCCCGGTTCAGCTCCGGTCGCCGGAGTTTTACCGGCTCTGGTTAAATTTCCGGCGGTTTTTGCAAAATTGGTGGCGGAACCACCGTTTTCAGCCTGATGTAATGTCAGATTTGGTAAACGTTATCAAGGTTTTAAAACCTGGTTTAAACGACACCGTTTCGAAGTACAAAACTTGTGCTGTGGTGGGTAACAGTGGGATTCTGTTGAAAACAAATCTTGGTGGTTTAATTGATAGCCATGAGTTTGTGATTAGGTTAAACAACGCGAGAACCCGCGGTTTCGAACCCAGTGTGGGTTCGAAAACAAGCCTCTCGTTCGTGAACAGTAACATTTTACATTTATGTTCCCGACGAGAGGCTTGTTTCTGCCACCCGTACGGTGAACGGGTGCCGATAATGATGTACATGTGTCAAATGATCCATTTTCTTGATTATGTTGTGTGCAATTCGTCACACAAGGCCCCGTTGTTGGTCTCCGACCCACGATTCGACGTCTTATGCGCGCGAATCGTGAAGTACTATTCGGTTTCCCGGTTTGTGAAACAAACCGGGAAACCGTTGGATGCGTGGGCTGGTTCACATGACGGAACCAGCTTTCATTATTCGTCGGGTATGCAGGCGGTGATGCTTGCTTTAGGCGTTTGTGATAAGGTTAGCATTTTCGGGTTTGGGAAGTCGGATTCGGCTAAGCATCATTATCATACTAATCAGAAGGGGGAGCTTCATTTGCACGATTACGAGGCGGAATACGATCTGTATCGCGATCTTGTGGCGAGACCGGAGGCGGTACCGTTTGTGTCAGATAAGTTCAACTTCCCTCCTGTTGTTATACATAGATAGCCACGGTTTATATACATATTATTAGTTCATTACTGGGTTTCCATATTGGAATTGGATGAATTGTTTCTTTTTGTGAAATTCTTAATTGTAAGTGTTCCTTTAGGGAATTTGTTATCAATGATACTAGTGACGAAATGGTGAAGGTGTACAAGATGTAAAAGTAACATAGAAGCTGAAGAAATTCATGTTTCATTCCAAGTTTTTTATATGCGAATTTGATGAATTGTTTCAAAAAGAGAGGTAAATGATACCAGTGACAAAATGGTGAAGGTGTACAAGATGTAAAAGTAACAGAATTTGAAGAAATTCATGTTTCATTCAAGTTTTTCATATGTGAATTTGATGAATTGTTTCAAAAAGAGAGGTAAAGTTTACCCTATCTCACCTTGCTTATTTTAAGTGAGATTTTACTGGATATGTTTGAATGTATGTGAACTGAATCTAGTTAGAAGATTTTTGTTCAAGGATTACGACTGAGAAACCGGTTGCACTATCGTGATGACGGTTTTCTTGTCTATCTGATTTCCGTCTTAGGTTAGAACCGACATTCTTTCTAGGAATGTGCTGATGATATTGAATGGGTGCTTCCGAGGAGTGCCTCGTGGTTCTTGTATGTAAAAAACATTCGGCCGTAGTGATTAATAAAGCCACGTGGCTGCCACGTCAGCAAAAAACTAACGGAGTTAAGGAAAACTTAACGGGGGTCCAATGAAATCCAACACCTTAATAATTGGGATTAATGTAGGCCAATTTTGACATTGGGATTAATATTGGCCAATTGGTAATAACTTGGATTATTAAAATCCAATTTTCCTTTAAACTTTGACAATGATATAATTTGGTGGAGCTATAAGGAATTCCGAGCTATAAAAATATTTTCATTGAAAAGAAATTTGTTCTCTCTTTCATTCTTGGGTTTTTCTAATATGTGTTCTAAAGGCACACATAAGGTGCAATAAATGCACCTTGAAAACTGAAAAAGATTCTAAGATTTTTTTTAAAACTGAAAAGATACAAAGAATATTTTTGAAAATTGAAAAAATATCAAGATTCACCTTAAAAAATGAAAAAGGTACAAACATTTTTCTTAAAAAATGTATTTTTCAATTTTCGAGATACAATTATTGCACATTATGTGTGGTCTTATATTACATTTTAGAAAACCCCTTCATTCTTTTCTCTTTTCTTCTTTCCTTTATTAAAGTTGGGAACATAATAGAACAACCGGAATCCAAATGAAAACCAACGCATTGGTTTCATGATATCTCAAAGGTTTAGTTTTACGGTTTCTCAAAAACTGAATTATGGATTTGGTTTATGTTTTGCATCTACCCATTCCAAACCGAATCCAACCTGAAAAAACAACGAAACCAACCAAACCAACCAAACATCTCAGCCTAAAACCGATGGTTTGGTTTTTTGTTTTCTAAACAATAACGGATTTTGGATTTGGTTTATATTTTGTGCGTACTCATCCCAAAAGGAAAACAAACCAAACATGAAAAAGGCAAAAAAATAAAAATAATAACAAAACCGAACCAAATCTGTAAAAACCAAACCTATAAAGTTAATAAGTAGTGTAAGATTTTAGGCTTAAATATGTAATAATTAATTTAATTAATAATTAACAAAAATGGAAATTTAGGCTCAAAATTTCATGTGTAAATTTTTTAGTTTGAGCAAATTTTTATGGTCCAAAAATTTCTCACGGCTTCAAACCACAGCTACATATCTTATGTATGTTACTTATAGATTGTGTTTATTTCCGTGTAAGATTACTAGTTTATCGTTCTAAAAATTCGTTAACTACTTTTTTTTTTTTTTTTTTTTGAGAAAATAACATTCGATATTACTCATTCTTATATAGGCATTTTACATTTAATATTAACTAACAACGCACAAGACTCAAGTTACCACGCAGGAAAGGCGGGCAACAAGCTGCGCCGCCAACCCTTTTTTAATAGCAAACCCTAGACGTATGAAAATAACATTCTTTAATCTAGAGTTTACGATATTCCCAAACATGACTTTCTGGATCCGACGCAACATGGCAGCCGCCGCCGACTCGAGGTGCCCAAAAGTATCAAAAGCGAAGGGAACAAACACGTGTTGATTTTCAATGCACGCTTTCTCGTGTTTGTTCACCTTCCTGGCCGCCGCACTAGACGCCGCCTGCCCCGCCACGAAGGCACTGCTCCTCAGCCCCACAAGGGGAGAGACCCCCGTTAAATCGACACAGGCATGCTTCCCATTCTGCCACCCAAAAACAAGTATGTCGGCGGGCCTGAGGGTTGAACGCCCATCCAAGGGGTCTGACAGAAAGTTAACAGGAGCTTCCTTCCTGGCCGAGATTCCGGCCCGCCGGAAAATGTCAAACAGAACGTCCCGAACCGTATCATGTCGATATTTAAACCCCGGGAGCTCTTTGCAGTGGACAGCGTGCTCCCCAAACGAATCCATAGACGCCTTGTTGCAGACGGGGCATTTTTCGTCCACGGAGAACAGAGGGACCATAAGACGATACTTGAGAATCGTCCGGTATTCGACGGGCTACATGTGTTGCCCCAACCCGTCAATGGGGAGAGCATGGAGGAAATCTTGCGCATGTGGCTGTCGTAGGCATTCCCAGACGGCCTTTTGCCTGACTGTCATCTCGTAGGCAGCTTCCATCTCAAGCAAGGTTTTACCAAAGAGGGCATTCGCCAAAACGTGTTGGGCTTTTGGGGGGGCGGTGTCCTTATTAGTGAAACCGCTCATGGATATCTTTGGTAACTACTTTAAAAATGTAAAAAAAGTTGTGAGTTTAATAGATTACTATGTTTTTGAAAATGCTAAAAACTCTATTGGATATCTTTGGTAAACTCGTTTCAATGGGAACGAGCTTTTATGGCCATAAATAAAGTCGATCATAAGCTAAGTATTATTTATTAAAGCTTTTTGAGGGCTAAAGTATAAACTAGTAAGCAAAGTTATGAAAATTGGATCGGACCAATTAATATGACTGGCTAAATTGAAACTTCTAGAGCTTTTTGTTGTTCATGTATCAACTATCAAGGGGAACTAAGCCCGTTGATCTTAAACATAATAGAAATTGATTGTCTATTTTTCGGTTAATCGATCGTGAGGGCTATTAATTCAACTCATCAAGGACTTCATGGTTTGTAATCTTGAGATTTAAATAGCCAGTCAAGTGTTGTAATTTGCGCACCATGTAGAAAACGTCTATTGGGAGATTTTGCTCTATAGTGCCCCGGGGGCTGTGTTCCAGTCGCTATGAGACGTTGTGAGGTCAAACTATCAGTCAAATGCTGATTTATAAAGTTCAGGGGCTTCGGGGTAAATAATGAAACTGCATGGTCTGATGGTGTCTAATCCGCTTAATGATTCGTTAAGTTCTGTTGGATTAGTTTTAAGTAGCCGTTGTAGCTCGTGTATAAGAGCTGTTGTGTTACGATTGATTTCTTAACCTTTTCTGTTTTAGATTTCTTTCTTTGTAATCGATTTGATCGCAATCTCAATAAATCATCTTCGATACTTTGATTCATGTTCAATTTCTTCACAATTGGTATCAGAGCCACGTTAGGGCTCGAATTGAAGAATCCGATTGATTGAATTCAGTTTCCGCAAAATTGGTGAATTCAATGGTGACCGCAAAGTTTGATGTCGAGAAGTTCGACGGGAGAAATGATTTCGGACTTTGGCGAATGAAGATGAGAGCATTCCTTGTTTACCAAGGGATTTCAGAAGCTTTGCTTGGTGATGCAGGTCGACCAGATGAAATGGAAGATGTAGATTGGCAAGATATCATGGATAAGGCGCATAGTGCGCTTGTATTGTGCCTTGGTGACAAGGTGTTGAGAGAAGTTACAAAGGAGGCCACAGCAGCAGGAATTTGGCTCAAGTTAGAGAGCCTATACATGACAAAATCATTGGCGAATCGGCTGTATTTGAAGAAGAAGATTTACACCTTTCAGTTGAGTCCTGGTAAGTCTCTTGAAGAGCATATAGATGAATTTAACAAATTAGTGGTTGATCTTGCAAATATAGATGTTACTATTGATGAAGAAGATCAAGCAGTGTTGTTTTTATCTAGTCTACCAGTGTCATATGAACACTTTGTAGACACCTTAATGTTTGGTAGAGAGACACTCTCCATGGATGAGGTTTTAGCAGCCATTAATTCTAAAGAACTCAAGAGGAAAATTGAGTTGAGTGATGAAGTGGGAGAAGGGCTTACTGTAAGAGGTAGATCAGATAGCAGGAATGACAGAAAGAAAGATTTCAAGAGGTCAAAGTCAAAACCGAAATTGAGATGTTTTGTTTGTGGATCAGACAAGCATTTCAAGAGAGAGTGCCCGGAGTGGAAGAAGAAGAAATTTGACAAAGGGTATAAGAAATCTCATAATAGTCAAGAAAGCTCTCAAGATGGTTATGAGTCATCTGATGTTTTGGTTGTTGACTCCTCAAGAAATGGTGATTCCTGGATATTGGACTCAGGTTGCTCATTCCATATGACCCCTCATAGGAATTACTTTAGTGATCTCAAGATTGGTGATCATGGGACAGTTAAGCTAGGTGATGACAGAGAATGCAGAATTAAAGGGATAGGTACTGTGGTGGTTCAACTGCAGAATGGGTCTTCTACAACTTTGCAGGATGTCAGGTATATCCCTAAGCTTTCTAGAAATTTAATTTCTTTAGGGACATATGAGAATAGTGGATGTAGTATACAGTTAAAGAATGGCAAAGCCAAGATTATTAGAGGCTCATTGATTTTGTTGTCTGGTACTAGAGGTAGAAATAACATATATTTCTTAGATGGTAAGGTTCAATCAGAAGCTAATAGTGTAGTGAATTCTGATAGAATTAATCAAACAAACTTATGGCATAGAAGATTAGGCCACATCAGTGAGAAAGGTCTTAAGGAGCTATGCAAGCAAAATGTGATTGATGGCCTGAGTCATGTAAGTCAAGAATTTTGTGAGCACTGTGTGTTAGGCAAAGCACATAGAGTAAAGTTTGCTAGAAGTCAACATAAGTCCAAAAGCATTTTGGATTATATCCATGCTGACTTGTGGGGGCCAGCTAGGAATAAAACTTTAGGGGGTGCTAGCTATTTTCTCTCCTTAATTGATGATTACTCTAGGAGGCTTTGGGTTTATACCTTGAAACATAAGAATGAAGCTTATGTAAAGTTTAAAGAGTGGGCAGTTATGGTAGAGAATCAAACAGAGAAGAAAATTAAGAAACTAAGGACTGATAATGGTTTAGAGTTTTGTAATGAAGTGTTTGATCAATATTGTAGAACTAAAGGCATTGTAAGGCATTTAACAATTCCAGGAACCCCTCAACAGAATGGTTTAGTTGAGAGAATGAATAGGACAATATTGGATAAGGTTAGATGCATGCTTAGTAGTTCAGGTTTACCAAAGAAATTTTGGGGAGAAGCAGTTGATACTGCTGCCTATTTGATTAATAGGAGTCCATCTTCTGCTATAGGAATGAAAACCCCTATTGAGATGTGGACAGGTGCTAAGGCTGATTATAAGGATCTAAAAGTGTTTGGGTCTCTGGTTTATGCTCACATTAAACAAGGTAAGCTAGAAGCTAGAGCTGTCAAATGTATATTTTTAGGATATCCTCAGGGAGTTAAAGGGTTCAAACTGTGGAGATTAGAAGGGGATAGGCAAAAGGTTATAATCAGTAGAGATGTGACATGTAAAGAAGATGTCATGTTTAAGGATTTGAGTGATGGCAACTATGAGTTAAGTCCCCAAGATGCTGAGTTAAGACAGGAAGTTCCTAATGAGGTGGAGTTATTAGGAGATCATAGTTCCAATGCTGATAGTGGTGAAAGTAGTAGTAATGAAAGTGACCCAGGTGATGCAGGTCATAGGAATACTACTATAGATAATAGTACTATGCAACATGCTCAAGGAGAATCTAGTAACTATCAGTTATCAAAGGATAGAACTAGGAGAGTTATAACCAAGCCTGTGAGATATAGGACTGAGGATGACATCTCAGCTTTTGTATTTGTAGCTGCTGAGATGGAAAGTTCACATGAGCCATTGTCATATGAAGAAGCCATAAGTTCAAGTGACAGTGATAAGTGGCTTGGTGCTATGCAGGAAGAAATAGAGTCATTAAAGGTAAATAAGACTTGGAGACTGGTTCAAAAACCTGCAGGTATAAAAGTTATCTCTTGTAAATGGCTGTTTAAGTTGAAAGAAGGGATGAGTGGTGATAATCCTAGGTATAAGGCTAGACTAGTAGCCAAGGGTTATACTCAAAAGGCTGGAGTTGATTATCAAGAAGTGTTTTCTCCTGTAGTTAAACATACTTCTGTTAGGATTTTATTGTCTCTTGTTGCTGTCTATGATCTAGAATTGATTCAGTTAGATGTAAAGACTGCATTCCTTCATGGTGACTTAGATGAGGACATTTATATAGATCAACCTAAAGGGTTCTTAGAAGCTGGCAAGGAAAATTATGTTTGTAAGTTGCAGAAATCCCTATATGGATTAAAGCAAAGTCCTAGGCAGTGGTATAAGAAGTTTAATGATCATATTTTAAGTCAAGGTTTTGTTAGGAGTGAATATGATGCTTGTGTGTATACTTGGCAGTATAGTCATGATGATAGAGTGTTTCTCCTTCTATATGTGGATGACATGCTTATAGCTTGTAGGGATAAGGGTGTCATCAGGAGTACTATAGATATGCTAAATCAGGCCTTTGATATGAAGGAGTTAGGTGAAGCTAAAAAGATTATAGGAATGGAGATACATAGAGATAGGGTTAATAGGACTATAAAATTGTCACAGGGGTCATATGTGAGGAAAATTTTGAAGTCCTATGGCATGGAAGACTGTAAGCATGTTAAGACTTCTTTTGCTTCACACTTTAAGCTTTCAAGGAAGGATAGCCCTTCATCAGAAACTGAAATGAAGGAAATGGAGAGAGTTCCTTATGCTCAAGTGGTAGGAAGCTTAATGTTTCTTATGGTATGTTCAAGACCAGACATCAGTTATGGTGTAAGTGTTGTTAGTAGGTTCTTGTCTAATCCAGGGAAATTACATTGGCAAGCAGTGAAGTGGATATTGAGATATCTATCAGGTACCAAAGATGTTGGCATTTGGTTTGGATTAGATAAGGAAGATAATGGTATTGTGCAGGGTTATACTGATTCTGATTATGCCAAAGACTTGGATAAGTTCAGATCAGTTTCAGGGTATGTTTTCTCATTATTTGGTAGCTTAGTTAGTTGGAAGGCAGGGCTGCAACATGTAGTGGCATTGTCTAGTACAGAAGCTGAGTACATGGGACTTACAGAGGCTGTCAAAGAAGCATTGTGGCTGACAGGTTTCATCAAAGAGCTAGGAATAAGCATTGAAGAAACCATTGTGAAGTGTGACAATCAAGGGGCTATTGCTCTTTCAAAGAATGGAGTATTTCATGAAAGAACAAAGCATGTAAATGTTAGATATCACTTCATAAGGGAAGTGATTAGTTCTAAACTGTTGTTTGTTGAGTTTGTGGGAACAAATGATAACTGGGCTGATATCCTCACAAAAGCTTTGCCTGGTCATAAGTTTAGTCTTTGTTTGCAGGAGTTAAATGTGGGATAGATATTGATTCTAGTTGAAGTCTATAGTTGTCATTTCATGGATGCACATCATGGTATTCAAGATCATTGATCCGCTGTTATCAGATGATGTTGAAGTGTTGTGGTAGCTGTATATTGCTTCTCTAGGTACCATTTGACTTTCTGCTTGAAGGTGGAGAATTGTGAGGTCAAACTATCAGTCAAATGCTGATTTATAAAGTTCAGGGGCTTCGGGGTAAATAATGAAACTGCATGGTCTGATTATCGTCTAATCCGCTTAATGATTCGTTAAGTTCTGTTGGATTAGTTTTAAGTAGCCGTTGTAGCTCGTGTATAAGAGCTGTTGTGTTACGATTGATTTCTTAACCTTTTCTGTTTTAGATTTCTTTCTTTGTAATCGATTTGATCGCAATCTCAATAAATCATCTTCGATACTTTGATTCATGTTCAATTTCTTCACAGACGTCATATGACTAACAAAATACCCACTATGCGAGCCCCTTTTCAAGTGTTGTTGGGTCGAACCCAGACCTAATGGGTCAACTTGGGCATCGAATTCAAATCTCTAATCTAATGCTCCTGCATCACATGGCTAAATTAAAAAAAAAAATCTAATGAACTTTTGAAATAAGGAATACAACCCGCTATATAGTTCGTTTATAAATTACCTATATATTATTAGGATGGTCAAAACTGATACACATCTGATTGCTTGTTATAATAATTATACAAAGTACTTTAAAAACAATTCATGGTCCAAATTTCAAACGAAATAGGTCGTGTATGGTCACGATCTTAATTGATTTATCTACCTATAGTTATAGATCTTGATTGCTACTACTACATCTCAATTGATTCGTCAACATCTCTCACACACCAAAAAAGTGATGTCTAACATTACATCTCACCAAACCACTTTTTTATGGTCCACAACTTATTTAATAAGAAATTATTATGTTTCATATCATATGCATGGGAGATTGATAGGAGCTTAGTTATGGTCCGGATGTTTTTCGTTTAGTAGTGTTAGTTTTTATTTTATTTTTTTTTTAACTTTTATATACTTACTCGGGCCTACTATATATTAAGTCGGGCTCTCTCTAATTTTTTGTTCAAACTTCGTCATTGATCCTATGAGATATAACATGTGCTTTTGATTTGGTTCATAAGACTCTCACTTATATATAGTCTAAAAGATCAAGTCTATTTGTGCTTGATATACGCATCTTTATCTCTATCATTAGTTTTGAAAGAATGTGTTCTTACGACTTGAATCCATTACCTTAAGGTGTAGTATTAACTACTATTTAAAAGTGTTTTAGCAAGTAATGAAATAACATGTATAATAAATATATGAGGTTTTTGCAATTCACTATTCAAAATGTTTTTTTAATTTATAATTAACATCCTTCAATTAGCATAGTTTTTATAGTTTTAAAAGAAAGTTCATGATTGATATGTTTACAACAATAATGATAAACTATAAGGTTTTTATTTTTAAATGGATAGAGGGAAATATGTGTGTTGATCTAACGGATGTTTCATTTCTTGTAGGCTTGGGGAGTAGTACTTTCATAACGGATCAGATTGTTTTAAAAATCGCTTCAACACACATTTATATCATTTGTATTTGATACATTTGGTTTCTTTTCACTTAAGATCATGAAACTATTTATGACCCTAAGATCTATGAATGTTCTTTTGAAACGTCTTAATTTTATTATCCAATAAGAGTTAGCGGTATAACTTGTTATCCGTTTACATTCTATTTTCTTGTAAACGTTTTAATTATGACTTTTATACTAAAGTTGAGAAGATTTATTCCACCACTATTGTTGGCATGTTTGTTTCCTAACATAGTAACATGTCATGTCAGCATAATAACTTAATAAAAGTTTTTTAATATTAAAAAAATCCTAGAATTTGTTAACAAAACTTGAACAATTTAAGTTTGGTTTACGGAATATAACTACATTAATATTAATAAAAAAAATAAAAATAAGGAGAAATTGACAATGACTTTGCCTAGTATGTTGTATATATCGTAGATTCTTCATTCTTTTTTCTGTAGTCTTCAGGAACACACACTCACTGACACACACTTCGATACACACTTCCAGAATGGCCGATGAAAATCTCACCACCGCCACCACCGCCGCCGCCGCCCCATCTCCGCCGGAACTCCCATCGGAGCCACCCACTTTCTCCCACCCTCCACCACCACAAAACCAAGAAACCCCACATTCACCACCACCTGCTTCCGAAACAGAGGACAAAACCCCACATTCACCGCCGCCGCCGGCGACCACCACCACCACCTTAGGTGACGTCATAGAGCACCCGGAAAAACCCACCACCACCAAAACCCCTGAATCCTTTGCCTCTTTCAAAGAAGAAAGCAACCAAATCAAAGATCTTTCACCCCCACAACAAAAATCACTCCAAGACTTCAAAACCCTAATCCAAGAAGCCATCACCAACAAAGACTCCACCTTTTTGCAAAACCCAGAAGAACCCATTTCAGAAATCTCCATTTGGGGCATACCCATTTTGAAAGACGACCGAACCGACGTCGTTTTGCTCAAGTTCCTACGAGCTCGAGACTTCAAAGTTAAAGATTCCTTCACAATGCTTAAAGATACCCTCCAGTGGCGAAAAACATTCGGCATTGATTCGTTAGTTGAAGAAGACTTTGGGGATGATCTTGAAAAAGTTGTGTTTAATCATGGGTTTGATAAAGAAGGGCACCCAATTTGTTATAATGTGTATGGGGAGTTTCAGAACAAAGATTTGTATCAGAAAACTTTTTCTGATGATGAGAAAAGATTGAAGTTTTTGAGATGGAGGATTCAGTTTCTTGAAAGGAGTATAAGGAAGTTGGATTTTAGGTCTGGTGGTGTGAATACTATTTTTCAGATAAATGATTTGAAGAATGCTCCCGGACCGGGGAAACGGGAGCTCCGGTTGGCCACCGGGCAGGCGCTGCAGCTGCTGCAGGATAACTACCCTGAATTTGTTGCAAAACAGGTGAGTTTGTAGTTTATGAATATCTAATGGTGTAGATTAAGTTATGGTGATTGAATTTGTTGTTAAAGTTGAAGTATTTGTTGTTAAAGTTGAAGTATTTGTTGTTAAAGTTGAAGTATTTGTTCATTTAGATTGATACACAATCATTGCTAAATTGAATCTAGTAGATGTTTGTTTGAATTGACCATTTGAATCTTGAAAGATGATAAACCTATTGATCCTAGTGGCATAATGTGTGTATCCCCACTAGGTTGTTGCGAGTTCAAGTCCCACAAAGTGGGCACAAGATGGATTTAGGAGGTAGATCTTAGGGGGTGTTTGTTGTTAAAAAAAGTTAGGTTCAAGCTATTACTTTTGTATTCAAGTTTTGGTCCGATATAGATAATCGGACCAACTTACTTTTGTCGATTTTGGTTTGGTTTTATCTCACACCGACCGAAGAAAAAGTTAGGTAAAAAGGCATAGGGTTGAAAGTTTTTGAGTTTAATGCATACAACCTCCTAAATCCTTTTATTAAAAAGTTAAGATTATTCCATAACAATATATTTTCACCATATATAACACGTTAATTTTTTATAATTTGAAAAAATGGACAAAACGTGATTGCGAGTCAACTCAACCCGATATGCTAAACTTAATCACATGTTTTAACACGTTAGACGACCCATCCGACACGCCCATTTGCCGCCTCTGCTTCATGCAATAATCGTTCGTGTGACTATTGATCCTGACATTTTTTATAGGTTTTCATCAATGCCCCTTGGTGGTATTTAGCTTTCTATACGATGATCAGTCCATTCATGACTCAAAGGACTAAGAGCAAGTTTGTTTTCGCTAGCACCGCGAGGACACCTGAAACCCTTTTCAAGTAAGTTATGTGCTTATTTTGTTTATACAACTATACTTTGAAAGTATAGATGCCAATTTAACCCATTTATTTGTAAATTTGCTAATCCAGGTTATGTTTCTCTAATCTGTTTCTCTAATCACCCAAATAGATAAGATAAACTTTTTTAACCATTGCAAACAATTCAAATGTAAAAACATTGCGTGTAACCTATTAAATGGGTTATTCAACAAGTTTAATGTAAAATCATTGCAAAAAAGTGAAAGATAAAAAAGGAGTATTTGTGAAACTTTGAGGGTTAAAACATCATTAACCAAGAAATAGACATGTCTGATGGTTCAAAGATCAGAATCAGCCCAAAGTGTATTTTAATTTTTAAATGCATACATCCTTGGTTTTTAAAAAGAGCGTTTGAGAGATGCAACTTTTATTTGTACATGAAACTTATTTGGTTGTACATAGAGGAGCGCCTCGCGTACATGAAGCTTTCGCCTCACGCCTTAGAGTGTCTTGCTCTTTTTACTTAACACATTAAATGCTCAAAAACTATAATATCTTGGACAAAAAAAGTGATTTGGGTCAACTCAACCTTCCTGTTTTTTCACTTCTACTGTAAACTTATGGATCTTGGTTCCTTTACTGTTTTAGCTTTTACATAAGTTGTTTTTTTACCAGATATGTGAGTCCCGAGCATGTACCAATTCAGTACGGTGGGTTGAGCGTAGATTACTGTGATTGCAATCCAGAATTCACAATTGATGATCCGGCTTCAGTGGTTACCGTTAAACCAGCTACCAAGCAGACTGTGGAGATTATAGTAAACGAGGTACGGTTCGCATTGCCTTTTTTGTTGCTAATATGATCTTATATAAACCAAGAACTATGGGTCTCGTACAAACGGGCCTTTGGCCTAGCAGTAGTATCCAAGGTGTAAACGAAAGTGTTCCTGAATCAAGTGGTTGAGGGTTCCAAGTCTCGTGTGAAATATAACAAAGTGGTAGTCTTTTTTCTATGGGTTAATACCGCGAAAAACGAATATACTTTCTTATTTTTTAACAAAAAGTCTCAACCTGGTTTGGGATACTAAAGTCACCCTATTCGTAAAAGAAATTTTTTTTAAGAAATATGAAAAGGTCTCTTAACTATTTTTTTTTTATATGTTAAGAGTCCCTAAGTTTGTCTAAAATGCATGTTTTTTTAATATCTTATAAAGTAATGACTTGTTGGCCTTAAGTTGCTAAAAAAATTAAGATGGTACACATTTTTTTACCAAGTGTTTGAATTTCACTTTATCAAATTTTGATCTATATAATAGTTAACAAATTTAAAAAAAAAACCAAAAGCTCATGCATTTTAGACAAGTTTAGGGATTTAATATACAAAAATTAGTTTAATGACTTTCCATGTATTTTTACAAGTTGAGTGATTTATCAAAATTAGGTCGAGACTTTTCGTGAAAAATAAAATAAGTATATTGACTTTTTACGGCTTCAACCCTTCTATTAGTACCTCTGAACTCAAAAAATGTAACAAAAAACCGAGCAACAAACATGAGCATAAGCAAAACATTGAACATCTTAGTTTTTATTTTCTTGTTGTTTTGTGTGTGTGGTTCTCGGGCTTAATAGTTAGTTGGTCGATCGGATAATTGTTGCAGAAATGCTTATTCGTATGGGAGCTGCGCGTAGTTGGTTGGGATGTAAGCTATAGTGCTGAATATGTACCCAATAATGAGAGCCATTACACAGTAATCATACAGAAGGCTAAAAAGATGACTCAAACTGATGAACCGGTGATTAGCCACAGTTTCAAGATTGTCGAGCTCGGTAAGATACTTCTTACTATCGACAACCCGACCTCCAAGAAGAAAACTCTGATCTATAGGTTCAAGGTGAACCCGCTTTCTGAATAGGTAACTTGCATCAAAGACTTACAAATTATCCGGTATCGAGTGTTTATTTATTTATAGTTTTGTTGGTAGTTTTGTTAGTTTTGTTGTGAAATGTTGTAACAGATATGAATTTGGTGACATGGTGTTATGTTTATGTTTAAAAGGCTTGTAAGGTTTGATGAATTGTGATCTTTTGGGTAGCATATTTTTTATACACAGATGACTGTCTTTGACTTTTTGACTTCTGACTTGGACGGAATCGAAATTCGACTGATCAGAGTTCTATTTCTGATCGCGTGCTATCGGATGTAGTCTTTTGATTGAGGTTGTTCTGTTACAGTTCAAGAACAAAGGTCAAATTTTCTTGTTGACTAATTTGAGAGTATACAAGTCAAAGTTGTTTCCTTTTTTATATAAAGTGATATTGTGCAGGGTTGGTTTCTCTTTATGAAGTATGCCCACATAATAATAGGGACATGTGATATGTGACCCATTCATGGCCACACCAAAGTTGACAGTGGTTTCAAGCATGCATTTACTTTACTTTATTTAGCAGCAGCCATGATTGCATATGTTAATTAGCTATCAACCATGTACAATGCACGCGTACAACTGTTTTTGGTTTGTGGGATTTTAATGGAATTGGAATTTGAATTTTATTTTCGTAATGTGTGGTTCCGACCAAACTCGACCATACTGGACCCACCGCCCAACCCAACCCGATTCGCAACCCGGACCTACCGACCCAACCAGCTTGATCTGACTCGCGACCTGGCTCGTCCTGACCGACCAAGCTGGCCTACTGACCGGCTTGACATGCTCGCCTTGACCACCCCGACGTGAGCGCTGCTTGACCCGGCCTGACCTGTCGCTGACCCAAC
Organism: Deinandra increscens subsp. villosa; assembly: GCA_039602395.1. Lineage (NCBI taxonomy): Eukaryota > Viridiplantae > Streptophyta > Magnoliopsida > Asterales > Asteraceae > Deinandra > Deinandra increscens. Next base: position 92,192,277 of record JBCNJP010000023.1, on the reverse strand, counting down.
ATGAGTTGCCGCCCAACTGGGCAAATTCTTTTAAATTCCAAAAAATCAGTTTTACAGATTCATATTTTTTAACTTACATTTTTGTTTATAAACCTTAATTCCAAATCCAGTTCATTTATATTTCAGTTCCTTTATATTCTAATTCCTTCAAATCCCAATTCCTTTAAATTGTAATTCCTTCAAATTTCAGTTCTTTTAAACTCTAATTTCTTCAATTTCCAATTCTAATTCTAATTCTAATTCTAATTACAATTTTAACGAAAATCATGAACCAAACGTACTCTTAGTTTCCTTTTATATGTATTTTATTTGTATTTAAGTAATGAGAAGTGAATAAAAATGATACGTAAAATTGTTGCAAATTAGTGTTTGAAATATCGCTTCTACTCTCTATTATTTTTAGCCTAACCCATTCAATGGCTCCGTATCATGTTGTCTCTCATGCATTTGACTCTTCTGTTATTTATATCTATTCGAAGATGAAAAACTAAATGTGTTGAAAACACGTTACTGACTTTTGAATTGAGACATTTCTACGCTCCCTGGAATGTTGTGCGGGGGATAAGATGGAAGAATGGTGTGACTTTTCCATGATGATGTCTCGCCTAGTGGGTGTGCCGCTGCCCGATGTTAAAGAAAATGAACAAAAGAAAGGAGTGGTGTGACTTTTCCATGATATGACACAACGAGATGAGTGGAAAGATCTCGATGATGTGATGTTGCGAGAAGGATATATTATAATACATATGAGAGGACAAAGTTGTCAATTACTTAAAAAGTTAAGAGTTTAAGAGGCAAAATAATCTTTTAAACAATGAATTAAAATAATATTTTTAATGAAAACTAAAAAATTAAACAATCTATTTAATGATCATTGGCATTTAATGATGTTATATAAGTAAAGTAAATAATAAGTTAAATACGATTAGTTGTATTTCATATACAAAAACGACTACCGCGTTACAAGTTGTCACTACTGCAACATCGCACAGGTATATATCACTTAACAGAATACTTGAATTGAGTTTTGACCATTTTAATAAAAGTTCAAGAATTGAAAAGGCATTACTCTTTGTACTCAAAAGATAAGTCCAACTAACACTAGTGTAATCATCTACCATGGTCACAAAAATATTTATAGCCATGGCCCCCTAAACATCAATATGAATGAGATCAAAAGAATTGAAAGTATGTCTAGTAATCTAGTACTATGACGAAAAGGAAGCATGTGTTGTCTAACTTGAGGGCATATAGAATAAGTATGAATTTAATCAAAATTCAGTGAAGAACATTCGATGAATGTTGATACATTGTTCCTGATCGTCATATGAAATATTGATTACAAGACAAAGATGTGCATGATTGCTGCTGGCCGAACTCCTGGCGAACTCCAGGTTCGGACAAGTCCGAACTGGAGGTTCGGACCATCAAGATTTAGCATGTATAAATAGGTTGTCTTGTATTCAGTTCGGTAGCTCTTGGTTAGATCTTTCATCTGTGTACTCTGTGGTTTAATACAAGTCTATTGTATTTACATCTCGTGTTCATAATCGTTTTACATTGATTTCATTACGATTAAGTAGACGGTCCACCGCTCACGCATTTTCAATGAAAAACATACATCCAAATTTTTTAATTTGTAAAGAGGCAAATGTCCAAGTCTATTATGCCAAGTAATAACAAAAATAGCAACATTGCAACCAAGATTTTGAAAACATGAAGAAACAGAATTACAAGGAATGAAAAGAGGATCTTGCTTCAAGAAGTATAGACCATTGAGAAGATTACAAAAAACCGCTTGCCTCTTTAGTGAAGGGGCCTGTAATAATATCAATAATAGTATTTAGAAGATTTATAATATCAATAATAGTATTTAGAAGATTTTAGATTTTAATAACTTAGGTATATATAATTTAGTTAGTTTTATTATAAGCAAATGAATAATATGAGGTATTTAGAAAAATTGAATTTGCTGATAATAATTCATACTATCAGTTTTTCTAATAACACTTCCAACTTTTATTTTCGTTGCTAATGGCAATCAAAGTAGCATAATCATCTTATATTTACACTTGAATTTCAACTAGTAATGACGTCTCTGAACGAAATAAGAAAACATAAAAGAAAAAACAAGTGAAATCAAGTGGAAATGCATGATTGTCATGCTACTAGGATTGCCCTTGATAACGAAAATGCAAGTTAAGAGTGTTAATGGACAAATTGATAGTATGGATTTTTATCGGTCAATAAGTTATAATGTGGATTATTAAAACCCAATATGTCTAGTATTGATTATAAAATTATACATTTAACACACTAAATTAAAATTAAAGATTTATACAAAATAGTAAGCTCGTTTAGCGAATCTAGTCAAATATGGTATATGAAGCTCGAGCTCGTTAATGTCGGTTTACAAATTGTTCATTAAAATTATGTTCGCATTCGTGTTCCAATTCTTTCATTTATTAAATAAACGAACATAAACAAAATTCTCGACAAATGGTTCTTAACTGTTCACCAAGGACCATTTTGACGTAAAATCAAAGGTTAGGGATCCGTATGTTAATATCAAGAAACTTATGACAGTCTTCTAATCGTCTGTATGATCAACAGATTCTGAAGAAACTGGTTGACCACTTAAAAAACATGGAGATCACTGATACTTTGCTCAAATTTATCGAAGAACCCAACAATTTTTCTTGAAACCCTTTTCAATTCTGTTAATTTCCCCCGTAAATCTTCTTCCAGATCATCTATTATGGACCAAACATCAACCCTAATCCGAATCTTTTTGCTGCTATTTACAACCCTAAACCTCTTTTTTCCCCCAATTACAGCTTCATCGCTTGATCATCGGTATAATGTAGGAGATAATGTACCTTTATTCGCCAACATTATTGGCCCCTTGAATAATCCCAGGTTAGTAATACTAATATGTGTGTTTCCGGTTTCTTTCACTTTGATTTGAAGAAATTTAATGTGAAAAATCATTCATTTTAGTGTATTCAACTGATTAGAGCGTTCTTTTCATTTTTTTCTGTCTGTTTGGTATAATATTTTCATTAATTGACAATTGAGAGGTTGATCTGATGAATTGTGTGCAAAAAAGAAATGGGTTTTGCTTTTTTAGGTCAAGAGGTTTAGAAATAAGTTAAAAAGAGTTGCTTTATGACTTCAAATGACAAGATTTGTGTTATTTGTTTGGAAAAAAGTTGATAACTATGTTAACTGTATGAAGTGTAATAGACTGGAAATATCTTGGGTTTTAATGTTACAAATTACTAGGCTTGTGTTTTAAACATCAAAACTGCTGAGAATATTGGGTGTTCAAGTTAATGATTGAACAAGTATATAGAGATTAACTTGAAGTGTATGTTTCTGTTCATAGAGATTTTATGCCATTGAAATTCAAATAATTTATAAAAAGGACCAAAAGGATGAAGAGATTATGAATAGTTTGCTTAATGCATAAAAAAGATGCGGAAGATGCAGCTTTAGGTTGTACATAGGGCAACACTTCGCGTAAATAAAGCTCTTGCCTGGGATCAGCTCTTTAAAACCAAACATGCATTACATAAACAGGAAAAACTTGTTGGGAATTTATTAATATCACACATTCATACCCTTATTCTAAAGCTTGAAGCTTGAACTAGGTTAAGATGATTCCCATAGTTCATTACATGATTCTCATCTTTTTGGTTTTGATTTTAACAATTCATGAATAAATGGAGACGTTTTATAGTACTCAGTTAGAATAGTAGAATACCAAGGGATAAAGGTAAGGTTTGTGCTATGTGAGGGGCGTTTTACTAGGTATGTTTTTGTTTGTTAGAATACCAAGCTTCCGCAAGCATGATTATATTCCCTTTACACTGATAAATTTGTGTAAGTTATTTTTAAAGATTATTTTCATTATATCTCTTGCAGTGAGACGTATCAATATTACGACTTGCCATTCTGCCATCCAGGTTAGCATCTGGGCTCATTAGTAACAAATGGCAAAATGGTCATCACTTATTTTGTTCTTCAAGATTGAAACTATTGAAGTTGCCCTCATTATAATTTTATTTATTTTCACACTACAAATCTGTTTTCGTTATATTTTAGATCGGTCCATATCTTTAACTGTAATTTCTTTAATTATTTTGCAGATCAAGTGATCCCAAAGAAAGAAACACTAGGGGAAGTTTTAAATGGAGATAGGTTGACCAATACCTTATACAACTTAAACTTCCGTAAAGATAGAGTTGACCGACTTCTATGTGATAAGAAGCTTAAACTAGACGAAATAACAAAATTTAAAACCGCTGTCGATATGGATTTTTACTTCCAGATGTATTATGATGATCTTCCACTTTGGGGATTTATTGGAAAAATGGAAGATGACAGCTGGACAGGTGACGGGTCAGGACCCCGATATTATTTATTCAAACACGTCCAATTTGATGCTTTTTACAATGGTGACCGAGTTGTAGAAATACGTGCGTTTAGTGACCCAAATCATGCTGTGGATATAACTGACAAAACTGAAATCGATATAACGTTTACTTATTCGATAAAATGGAATTCGACTACAAGTGAGTACAAGAACAGGATGAACAAGTATTCAAAAGCTTCATTGTTGCCAACACAACGCCAGATTCATTGGTTTTCTTTCGTTAATTGTGTGGTAATCATCGTGCTCCTGATAGGACTGCTTACAATGCTGTTTATGCGTCATCTGAAGAATGATTTAAAAAAGTAATGTGTTAGTTATACTTCTTCAAAGAAGTATAATTTATTATTCAAAACCCCTTTTATTTTTTATTATTTTTTTAAATTTCGTTGGTTTTTTTATTGTAGATATTCTAGTGGAGATGAAGAACAAGACAAAGAAGTCGGTTGGAAGTATGTTCATAGTGATGTATTTAGATGTCCTTCAAGAATGGCATTGTTTTGTGGTATTTTGGGCACCGGGACACAGTTATTGACCATGTAAGCCACTTTAAATTCGAATTCGTAGATATACTATGTATACATAAATGGGACAAAATTGACACCTTTATTACTGTGTGTATGAATACTGATTAGCATATGTAACATATACCTAATAGTTGTTTGACTTTTGGTAATATTTTTGTTCGCTACAGCATTTGCTTGTTATTCGTTTTGGCCTTTTTCGGGGTCCTGTATCCCTACAGCCGTGGAATCATCTCAACTTCTCTCGTAGTGTTTTTTATTCTTACTGCCCCGGTAGCCGGATACAGTGCTACTTCATTCTTTGGCCAATTTTTCGAGACTGGTTGGGTAAGTTGTATTATTACTCTAAAATATATATAACGGGTTTATAATCCTTTGATTCATGTTGACTTTTATGTGCAAGTAAGCTGATTTTCAACGTCCAAACTCCAAAGTGTCCTGCTAATTTGTTGTTAACTTTTATGTGCAAGTAAAGCTGATTTTCAACTTCCAAAATCCAAAGTGTCCTGCTAATTTTTTTTTTCTTCTGAATTTTGTAAGGAAAAAACAAAATTACAAAAGGAATTCAAGTATATGATAAATTCCAGAAGTAGAAGCTTTTATAACTTTGGAACCTCAATATCAGTTTCAAATTCGGAATGTAGTAGCTGACCCGAAAGGTCAAAAGGATTAAGCTTTGTGCTTACCCTTACCCCCAAAATCAAATCTTTTTCTGGGTCCAAAAGTTTTCTTTAGGTCAAAGTAGCAAACCTTTCCACGTCAATCTATAAAAAAATCTTGCTTAAATGGAAATGGGTCGAAAGTTGTCCCAAGCGTTTTTAATGCATAAAATCTTTTACCTCCTAAATTAGTGTATTATAGAAAACATTGATTTTTTTTTCTAAAATAATAAAATATTTATAATCATATTAGATTCACCAATTGTTTATCAATTTGTTTTAATTTTGTGCACAAAGAAGTTTTACAGTTCAACCCAGCCTCTGCTGACCCGTTTGGTCGTTTCAACACATACTAGAAATAACCTTTTATCTGACCTGCACTCGAAATGTGCCTTTTTTAATTAACTGGATGCGATGATCTTTCTTGCATTTATCTGCTTAAATCATACTAAATTTGTAAACTTTTGCAGGAAAAATGTGTTCTTTTATCTGGAATTCTCTTCATTGGGCCACTTTTTATTACCATGCTTCTTCTTAATACAATTTCCATCTCAATTGGTGCAACTACCGCACTTCCATTTGGCACCATAGTGGTGATCATTCTTGCATACACTCTCATTGCAATTCCACTCCTTGCATTTGGTGGTATTATTGGATACCGTTATAGATCCAAATTTCAGGCACCTTCTGCAACAAAGATATCTCCAAGAGAGATCCCTTTGTTGAATTGGTCAAGAAAGACTCCTGGTCAAATGTTAATCTCGGGTCTTTTGCCATTTAGTGCAATTGTTCTTGAATTGCATAATTTGTATGCAACGGTTTGGAGCTATAAAATCTTGACTTTACCTGGAATTCTGTTTATGACCCTTGTTTTTCTTGTCATACTTACATCGCTTTTGAGTGTTGGGTTGACTTACATCCAGCTGGCGGTAGAAGATCATCAATGGTGGTGGAGGTATGTTATCCTGCTGACTTTGAATTTTATTATCGAATGTATTATTATTAATTTTTTTTTTCAATCAATATTGGTGCTGAATTGTTGATTGAATATATTTTAAGAAAACATTCACCTAGTGGTGTATTTGTTTGATATTTTTGACTTCAGAAGTCAAAGTGTAGAACTCTATTTTGAAAATTAAGGAAATCGTGATATCGGATTTCATCGGTTATCCCTCTGATTCTAAAGCTGGTCTGTTTCTTTGGACTCGTTGGAACTTATCGAATTCGAATGCACCCTCCTTTTGAAATGAAAGAGTTAACTTTGACTTTTGTGGTCAAAGGTAGTAGTACCATCTAAAGGCAATATTGTTACAAATTATAGAAAAAATTATATAACAAAATGTGTCTACCCGATCTAGTTCGTTAGAAATTTGAAGGTATCTTCGTGCTTGAACAAATTTATATGATATTTGGAGTTGAATCTCTCTAATGAGACCCCAAAGTCAAAGTATGCTTTTATTCTTGATTAGGTTGACTGAATATCCTTGAAATGTTTCGATCTTTGATTATTTGGTTTTGTGAAATAGATCCATTTGGCGTGGGGGCTCAGTTGCTATCTTCATGTTCGGGTATTGCATCTACTTCTATTCAAGGTCAAACATGAGCGGGTTCATGCAGTCAACATTCTATTTTTGCTACAATTTTCTATTTTGCTATGCATTCTTCCTGATGCTTGCTACAATCAGTTTCCGTTCTTCGTGGTTTTTCGTCCAGCATATCTACAATGCAGTGAAAAGCGAATGAAATTCCTTCTTTGTCCCCCAATATGTACCATGTCAACTTGGTGATTCTTTCTGATTTTCCCTCCAAATTTTGTAAATGTGATATTTGGTGACTTCTTTTAATCTGTTATGTTCTTAGCCATGGGTAATATCAGTATATGCATGTAGCTTGAGATATTGTGAGCTAAGGATTGGGCATTGCTATTTGTTTTCTTGATATTTGTTTGAACTAGATTCTTCCGAAGGCAAACTCGGTGCAAGATGCTCCCACATAACAATATTTCGCCGAAAGGGGATGAAATATCTTTTAATATTTTTTAGGTCAGATTTGATTTATTTAAATATTTTTTTTTAATCTTAAAAGTTGGATAGTAGTAACTATAAAAATGAAAAAATATTAATACCGACATTGGTGGGTGTTTCTAATGATGTGGTTCTTACATTTAGATATGCCACAGGTGAAAAACTATGAACATAATCTTCCATTTCAATGATGAAAAACCCATAACGGAATCACTAGAAATAATGGTAAACCAAAACTCTGTTATAAAAAAAATACAACTGCATTTGACAGGTTTTAGGTTGATTTGATTATTTATTTAGTTAGTGACTATTGACCACTATATATAAGATGTGTCTGGAACAAAGAATATCATGCTCCCCAATTTTAACTTGATGATTTGGGTTAAATCCATGGCCAACAAACACTCAAAAGACAGCAAAATTTAATGAATTTGATGAACAATCTCACAGCAAGAACCAAAATAAAATATTAAGCAAGGTTGATGAATCCAAGTAATTCTTATTGAAAAGGTTCATATGGCCACTCTTCTAGGATTTGAAAAGATGACAAAACAATAACAAAAGGAAATCATAGCATATGCCCGTTTCATTCGTCGGTTGGTCTCTGTCCAAGAACAGAAATGTCCTCATACCGCTTCTGCAGAACAATGACAATATGTTAACAAACGGTCATAACTCATAACTCATAAACAATTTTTAGGGGTGTTTGGGATTCTGTAACAAGCGCATGCAGGTAATCAACTTGTGACTTTGTAACCACCTTAGTAATATGTACTGGATAAGAAATCTCAAAGCTGCTGAGAATATAACTTGTTGCATTGTCAAATCTTGCATATAAACACAACTTCTTTTTATCCAAACACTAAAAAATGCTTATCTGCTTTTACAAAAATATAAGGCAATAGCAGATAAGTTGTTTGAATAAACAACCCCAATTCCCAAACATCCGACTTCACAGGATAAATCGTGTTTTTTTTCTTCTCAATTTCTTGATTTAGAGATGTAACTTTCTTCTTAATGGTATGGAGTGAATTCTGATGACTTGATGTTAATATGAAGCTTTTGTCACTAATAAATTTGTAATCACTGCTTGACATAGCATTATAGCAGTAATCATACATTCTATACACACCTAACTTGGACAGAGAAAACACATATATACATATATACAATTAACAAATACACATATACTGTTATACATGTGTCAATGTGTGTGTGTGTGTAAGTTCCTCATATATTCCATGTGGTGCAAGTTCCTCATATATTCCATAAGTCCCTTAAGAAAATTCATGCGCCTAAGAATCTGACTCTTGTGGATTAAACAAAAATGATACAAGCAGTTCTCATTATTATCTTCTTTATTGATAAGTTGTAATGGTAACTGTGAACACTCTATTACCCCTGACAGACTCGCAGTTTAATCCAGAGCTAAAAAAAAATCAAAAGACCCGTATTATATATCATATCACTCAATAATTTCATCGTCACTCATGTGTCTATGTGATTCCTAGGCGCCTACAAACGATAGTAACAGAGTATATTTAACTGTTTACGGTTGTCCATGTCCCAGATGATTGTTTGATAATAATATAGATCAATATGACATGGGTAACATACAGCAAAAAGACAATATCTAAAGCTCTACTTATATAACTTGCAATATAAATCTGCAACTGAATGCACTAAAATGATAAAAAAAAACAGTGTTGTTATCTTTAATGTTCATGGTGGGTGGGCCGTGGGTGTGGAATTTAACAAAACTAGAGAATACACACAAAGACACCCAAGTGCTATACAGTAAACATTACCCCAATATTGTTGTTTTCCCAGATTTTATGTACTCCATAGTCCACCGCCTGAAACAAGTAAATCCACAAAACTCCATGAGTCAACCAATAAACATTCCAAAAAACTTCAAGATGCAATTACACTCAAATTGAACTTATTGCTACCGCTAATCCACTACATTTGTTTCTGATTTCTAACCCATTACTATCATTATTAGAGGTGCCCATGGTCCCTTCAAACCGCTTGTAGGCCAAACCAAAACCATACCGTTACACAACTGAAACAAAACCGTTACCAATGGTTTGGCTTCCTTTAGTTTCATAACAGTTACCTAAAAATTGTCCATCTGAAATTGCATGACCTAGTTTTCCCCCAAAACAAACAAGCCACATAATTTTCCTAAAAAACTAGCAAATATTCAAGATCCTGATTTGATAATTTCAAAATCAGCCACACACTGTTCCCTTTTTTCTCAACAATTTTGTAGAAAAATCACTATTATGTAGATCTCGTTAAAACGACGAAAAGTGTAGCAAATCAGATCCTGAACTATTCAGTTACTAGCACTCTAGCAGTAATCAGCGATATGAATAATCGGACCTAGCAACGTGATTATATGTTGAGGAAATCAGGAAATGAAATTAGGGCATATGTAAGAGTAGATCGGAACCCTAACCCGTTCGCCGATGAAAGCGCCGGCGATGACGAAGGTGACGTAGACGGAGTTACGGCGCATAAGGACTTTGTAGAGTCCTTCGAAGAGTCCGCCGGTTCTGCGAGCTGCCGTATTCATGGTGGTGGTGGCGATGAGATGGAGGAGAAATGATTGTTTTCGGGTTTTGGTCAAAATGGCGATGGCGTTCGTATATTGCTTAGTTTAGCCGATTTTATGCTTTAAAAATAGTCATGGGCCTTGTGGTTTTGGTCCAGATTACTTGGATAAGTTAAGTTAAGGGTCGTAAATAAACCGAACGTTTAGTTAATTACTTATAAATATTTTTGGTGAGGAGTTTGTTTAGTAAATGAACGAACATAAATAGAAAATTTCGTTTGGTTAATTAGATAGATGAACGCGAATGTAATTTGTATTCGTTCAGTTACATTCGTAAACGTGCGGTAATGTCCAGCATATCATATTTTCTTAGGTTATGTGTAGTGGGCGTCATATGCCCCATATAACGCCCCATAGCGTCTGGAACCCCGCCCCCGGGACGCTACGGGGGAGGGGGGTGGGGATTCCGTCCAAGGTACGATGGTGATAACGCCCTCATTTCAGCACTTTCCACGTAATATAGCCGTTGAATGGATATATTTAAATATATATTTTTTACTTTTAATTGCACTATGTATATCCAACTTTTAAGTCATTTTTAACACATAAATCTCTGCTTTTGGTCTCAAACTTTATAAAATTCTTTTAATTATTTACAATATGTTTTCACATGGTTCACCATTCGAAGCTCCTTTGGTGTTTCTTTTTTGTTTTAGGTTTGCAAGTGAATTTAAGCAAGTGCAGGGTGTATAGAGTTAACATGGAGGAGGAGGTGAGAAGGAAGGTCGTTTTTCTCAGGTGTAGCGTATGTGAGTCCCTTTTCAACTACTTAGGTTTGATGGTTGGTGCGAACATGAATCACAAGAAGCAAAGTCATTGAGACGTTTCAATCGAGACTTTTGGTGTGGAAGGCGAAACACCTCACATTGGGGGTATGTTGGTGCTCATCAAAGCGGAGTGGTGCATAGGGAAGGTAGATAGCGGTGGGAAGAAGATGGTGAAGGATTGTTCTTTGTCAAATCGCTTTGCTCTCGTTTTCACCCGTCAGTGGTAACCATTTTGGTTTTGATTGGTGTTTTTTGGTGCCAGTGAAAATTAATTTGTTTGTGCATCGTGCTATTATGATTCGGATCCCTACCGTTGATGCCATCGGTCCGAGAAATATCATTGTGGTTTGTTATCATGTTCTCTTTGTAGTGATGGGCTTGAGTCAATAGATAGATCACACTCTTACAACATGTGGTTTTGCTGATGCGATTTGGCAATTGGTTGGTCAATGGTGCAAATTACCCCCGGTGTTCTTCGTCGTTAAAGACTCGGTTAACATCCACAAAGTCAATACGAGCTCAAGTTGGGAGGCTAAAGCGATGAATACTATTTTTCTCACAGGATGTTGGTGCATTTGGAAGGAAAGAAACTGTGTGATTTTCAATGATAAACCCCCATCCATATCCCATGTCAATAACGATATTAAGAGTTGGAGTTTTATATGGTTCTCAAATCGACGTAGGAGTCGACCTATTGACTGGAAAGTTTGGTAATCTTTTTCCTTGTACAGTAGAAACTCGATAAATCAATACTCAATTATTTAATAAACTCTCTAAGATAATATTTTTTACCGGTCCCGACTTGGGGATAGGGTGCTAAATTAATAATTTGCTAAAATTATAAGATAATACATTTTTTATAATTTCTTTAGACCCCATATATAATACAAATTAATAATTCCTTATATATAGCATATTACATTAATGATTTATGAAGGTTTCTTGAAAAATGACTCATCCGTCACCATTGTAGAACTTTCATCATCTTCTTCATCGATATCATCTTTATTAGTTACTATGAACCCATTCTTGCAATTGCTTTTGAGTGGGACTTGGATTATCCTTGTTGTGCTTGCATAATGCTCTTCGAATCTCGTCTGTCATTGTTGTTTTTTTCACACCTTTAAAATGGGAAGCCATGTTGTGTGTATGATTTATTTGTGTTAACCTATTTTGATCTTGTATTTATATAGAAAATATTTTAAATGTCCATAAAGTGATACATTGAACACAAGAAGCATAATAAGGTGGGAGATTGAAGGTTTCTTTCAAATTGGACCGTTTTCATTTGATATACATGCATTGTATACAATAATTAAGTGGAAACTTGAAAAGTGTTTGTAAACTAAGTATTCTACTATACTTAATAAAATATTAATTAATATATAAATTAATAATTATTAATTTATCGATTAATTAATAACTCTTTTAATTAATAAATTTTGGTCCAAATGTATTATTTTATAAAGTTTCTACTGTAATTGTTCTTGTGGTCATCTCTAGTTTCTTGTTAGAGGTTTTTGCCTTCTTTTAAAGAATTGTTGTTCAAAAAACAATTTAATAATCATAACCCCCTTGATGATGTGGCTGCCACATGGCTTGATACCCCTCAAAAAGGTTATAACTACACAACCTCAAAAGGTTATAACTACACATTGCCTTAAAGGAGTCACAATATAATTTGTCTTTATTTCTAGAGCTTAATTAAATATTAGTTTTCTTTAAGCCTGTTTAATTTGTCACATCTTATTATTAATATATATATCAATATCTATAGGTATCTCACTTATCAATACTTGTTTAACTGTATTTTTATTTTCTTAGATACTCACAAACACTTATAGACTTGATGAACAATAAATCTCTATATTTGAATAATTAATGTTTATAAAACTACAAGTTGGTCGACCCGCGCTTCGCTGCGGAGTCGGACCGTTTTACAAACTCGGTTATTGGTAGTAGCGTTTAACAAACTCGGTTAGCTAATCCATTAGAGTAAAATCCCGATGAAAGCGTTCTTGTGTTGTGATCTCAGTTTCATACACAAAGACGAAGATAATGAGAAATCATATAAAAATATTATCAGAAATAAATTCCAATCCTAAAAAAGTATCACTTTAAAACTAACTAAAAATTTGGAAAAAAAATAAAGAACAAAAATGTGATAACTTACCCCTTTCCTATTAGATGGGCGAGGAGCCAACTCCTCCTTAGCAAACTCAACCATCATGGCCTATTTTTTCTAAGAACAGTAACATCAATAGCCATGCTTAAGATAAACAATCAGATTTCATGAATGACAAAACAATACATATTAATTGAAAACCTAGGCAAATCAAGCATGTTGCATACGGACTTTGAAGTTGAAGTTTAAACCTTTTTGGCAATAGCCCATGTTGCACATGAACACTTGTTCATCGTATGCATTCTTTAGCATGTATCCTATCAATAACGTATGACCAATATGAGAAATGGCTCAAGGAAAATGATATTAACGGTAATCCCAACAATATCCTACAAACAAAAACTGTAATAAAAAGAACATATATACCTAGTTCAAAATAAAAACTCAATAATCCAATAATCCAATAATCACATGCGTAGATCGAATACTCTAGTTCAAAATAAAAACTCAATGCCAGAATAACCCTCCACCGTAGGTTATAACAAAAGCTTTTTGATAACTAATTTACTAATGTCATTCATTATAACTCTCTTCTTGCATTCTTCACATGTGACATAGTAAACAAAGCGCTAAGAAGAACCAAAAAATCAAAGAAACTATTATAAACATACAAAGAACAAATTTTATGTAGCCAAATCTCCTTGCCTGTAAGAAAATAATTGAAAAGGTCATGCCAGATATGAGGCCTAAGGGAAAATACTTCTCACCGAGGTAAATATATACTAACCTACAAATTCCACTTGAAGAAGCCTACAAAAGAAAAAGACAGAACTTATTTATGATGCATGAAGACAAATCTTCAAAATAATTTTAACACTGATGTTATATTGTTAGTTGCAAAAGAGATGAAAATAGCAACTCTTTGGCCAGACACACTTATTCACAAATCTTTAAGATAATTTCAACACTTATGTTATATGCGAAGTGAAGCTTAGGATGAAGAGACCAAGTACTATAAACAAAACTTAAGTCATAAAGTAAAGCATTACATTAAACACCTAATAGGCATAATATCCCAGAAACTACTGAAGTAAAAAATGGTGAATCAGAACAAAGAAAAGGAAGGAATCACAATCCATGTAAAAAAATGTGGAAAACCCATGAAAAAACAATAGACACACATTGATACATCCAAAGAACAATCAACTAAGACCAGAACATAAAATTTTGTTTGTTTTACCTGGTTAACGAAAGGGAAAGAAGCTGATGAAGCACATACCTACAATCTTTTTGGTATAAATGGTGGTTGACATCAAAGTCAAAAAGCTGATCTTCTGTATAGCAAGCGAGATATGTATCACTGGCTTTAAAATCTGTACATTTAACTTTTTGTTGTGTTGCCATCATCCACCAACAACAGAAGTAAATGAAGTGTTAAAATAGGTTCAGATCCACAGAAGTCGCCACAAAAGACGAAACCCCATTTTGCGAGGTAACGTCAGCAACCGCCGTAGAAAACAGAATCCATGACAAAAACAAATCTTACCAGGAAAATGTGGAAACGGTGGTATAACGGCAACCGCCAAAGAATACGAAAGCCATGGCCCAACAACGCCGGCCACCGGATGTAAACAACCAAAGGCGTACAAAAACAATTTGAGCCATCGGTTGGAGCAAATGGCGATGACCAGAGAATAGACTAAGCAAATGAAACCAAGTTCTAGAGAGAGAGAGAGAGTCAATTTGACTCTTGAATGACTCTTGAGAGTTGCTCACCTGCTGTTAAAAGAAAATCCCAATCCCACACGTAAAGGTAAAAGCTAATACAGTTGTACAATTGGTTTTAGAAGCTGCGCCTTCATTTGTGCTTTAGGGTTGTACCATATGTTGTAGAGATTGTACTATTTGGTTGTATTTTGTATATAGGTATAATATTTTATAGATGGAGATAAAGTTCTTGTTAAATATGCAAAATAGGTTAAATCTCTAGATGTTGAAAATAAAGAACCAAATATAAACGTTCTTAGACCGCATCCTCAAAAGTAATCGTCACCACATCTCAGTCAACGATATCTACACTAGGGATGGTTGATAGTAGGGCTTCCAATCATGCTGCTTCTAATCATTCTTCATTGATTTTTTGAATATGGTACATCGGACAAAATTGTCATAGGTGATGGTATTTCCCATATAGCTTACATGTCACACCAAGTTGCACACCCCATCTCTATCTCTTAACCAATGTTCTATATGTGCCTCAATTACGTAACAAAGATTAAGCAAATACAAATCCTAATGATCACCACCCTTTCCCTCATCTCATATTATCCTGTTAAGATGCAAACTTTGTTACATATGGGTAGATATTTTGTAACATTAGTTTTTTAGTTAACATGCTTTTAAAAGAAAAAAAAGAAAAAACGTGATTAAGATCAAAATCATGTTTTATTAGTGGAGTTTGCATGGCAAATGTTAGATTTTTATATTTTGCAATTTTGACTTTGTTAAAATCACACCCATTACGAAGAAAGATGCTTAAAGCCAACTTTAAAAAAAAAGAAAAAAAAACTAATTAGAGAGACTTAAATGCGAGTCATATCAACTCGCTTTCTTGTGAGCTACATGTATGCCTTCATGCCTTTTTTTTTTTTAATAGCTTACGAGGAAGCGAGCTAATTTGATTGGGCCCTTGAGTCCGCTACTCAAATGAGTAGAATTTGAAACGTTCCACCAGGGTTTCAGTAGAGCAATGTGATTGTGTAGTGTATTAATTCTAGCTCAATACTTTATATTTAACTTTTTTTAGATGACAATAAATTCTTATTAACCGGGTCTAGCAAGAAACTAGAGCCCCCAAAACCGAGCTTAGTACAACCAGAAGAAATAATAAACAAAACTCAGAAGAACAAAACAAAAATGAGACAAAAAACTAGATTGACTAACATCAAACGGAACCCATTGAGCCCAACCAATCTTCTCGTATCCAGCTTGTCACCCAAAAAAAACCTTATGTCATGACACTATCAACAATCCTTTCGGCCAACATACTCAACGTTTTTAAAGATCTTGTTCTTCGCTTTCAATATGCATCAATTTGTAACAAGAATCACGACACTGATTATCTTCTTCGTCCTTTCATTACCAGTAGGAGCAATATTAAACTCCAAAATATCCCTAAAATACAAACCATATAGGGGGGGGGGGGGCGAACCTCCATAACGAATTAACGATTCCACATCCCAAGAAAAAAACAATTGTCCATCAACTCGTTATGTTCACCGCACAATTTGCAATCTGTAGATGGATTTTGAACCTTTCTTCTAGCCAACGCTTCCAATGTAGGATACCGCTCCATTTCGATTCGTTAATCGAACCCGGCTACAATTTTGGTTTTGAAGAAAGCATATAAAAGTTGACCCGACCCGACGAAATATTATTCCGGGTCAAGTTTTCGTCGACCCAGGCCCAATTAGGGTTTCGCCTTCGTATTAACTTCAGTACTAATAAGTCCGCCGCTCGTTTCTTCCAACTCCATCGGTGCTGCAGTTAGGGTTTACACAGAAGGTAAACGATCTTCATCTTCTCCTAATCGTTTATTCAGATCTACACTTTTGAGTTTTCGTTGCTTTTGAATCGATGTTGATAACTAGAACTAGTTTCCCTCTTTTTCGCATATGTTTATGGTTTTTTCTGTAACAAATTAGCTCATTTTTGTTGTTTACTTCCAATCAAATCTTCGTATGTTCATGTTTTGGTCTATTGTTGGGGATGATATTGATAAATTCTTCCTGATTTTCGCAGAAGGTGAAGTTTAGCGAAGGAAAACCTAACAAAAATGAGGTGCGTGTTTTGCTTCTTTTCATTTTCCTGATTTGTGTTCGATTTTGTTAGTTTTTGATGTTTGATTTTCGTTTAAATAAGAATCTGTTGAATTTTCTGTGATCTATATGTAATTTAAATGGATATAATGCATTTTTTTATGAGATAATCTGATAATTTTCTTAGTGATGTTTTTAATTATTGGATCCATATCTATTTTCAATGTAAAAATGTTGCTCACTTTTCTCTCTGTATTGCTTCATATTTTGGTGGCCTCTTTGAATCTGGCTTTATGTTGCTAAGATGGATTTTTAAGCAGGGGATTGAGTTTAATTTTATTAATTCCAAAAGACATTTGCATTTTTAGCTTAACTGCTTTGTTTCTGTGGTTGGTTGATATTTTGAATGTTTGATTATCTCAGTAAGCTTCAGAGTGAAGCCCTTCGTGAAGCTATTACTCAAATTACCACCGATGCCAAGGAAAAGAAACGTAACTTCACCGAGACCATTGAGCTCCAGATTGGGCTCAAGAACTACGACCCACAAAAGGACAAACGTTTCAGTGGAACCGTGAAATTGCCTCACATTCCTCGTCCTAAACTGAAAGTTTGCATGCTTGGGGATGCTCAGCATGTAGAAGAGGTAAATTTCTGTTATTTATCATAAATCTATAATAAAAGCTTGGTGTGTTAAAGCGGGCATGTTCATGGGTTGGTGCGTAGAACCTACCACAATCTTGTTAAGTTTATGTTGTGTTTTTGTTTTGTTTAATAAAGTTACACCCTTAATGGAAGTCATGGTCCACAAATTCATAAACGATCAATCGTTTTGGCATTTACAGGCTCAAAAGATTGGTCTTGAGTACATGGATGTAGAAGGACTCAAGAAGCTCAACAAGAACAAGAAGCTGGTGAAGAAGCTTGCCAAGAAGCACCAGGCTTTTCTGGCTTCTGAATCTGTAATCAAGCAGATTCCCCGTTTGTTGGGCCCTGGTCTAAACAAGGCTGGTAGGTGTATTGTCGATTAAAGAATCTATTTTATTAGGTTGTAATATCGGTATTAAACTTTAATTATTCTTATTTATGGTAATTCAGGTAAATTTCCAACACTTGTTAGTCACCAAGAATCCCTTGAGGCTAAGGTGAATGAAACGAAAGCAACCGTCAAGTTTCAACTGAAGAAGGTTTTATGCATGGGAGTTGCCGTCGGGAACTGCAGCATGGAGGAAAAACAGATTTTTCAAAACGTGCAAATGAGTGTTAACTTTCTTGTTTCGTTGTTGAAGAAAAACTGGCAGAATGTGAGTTAATTCTTCCTAATTGAATCTTTTAGCAACTAAACATTGATTCATGAGTTGATCAAATCTGGTTACTTTCTTTAAACTGCAACCAGGTCATTTTAAATTAGGGATGACCACTGGATGGAGTTATATTTATGGGTATCAACTATCAAGTGCACCTGTTTTATAAACTTATGTAGTTAAAAACTACCCAATAGAATGCCTATTACTCAAAACCTGAGCTTAAAAGTTAAAACCTAAGTTTAAACTCACCACAAAAGGACTTGAAATTTAAAATATTCAAAATTTGCAAAACCACAACTTTAGCATATCTATTGTTTTCATAATTTTAACTTTTTGAATTTCAACCTACTCTTTGTTATATTTTTTTAAGGTTATATATTTATATTAATATGTTCAGGTGTCTTGTTGGATAATAAGGCGAGTATCACCTAGTACTCTTTCTAAACTGTAAAATTGTATACCCGAATACCTTTTCCAATGTTATGGGTTTCTTGTTCTCTTGTTGGTTTTGGTGTCTTTTATTATTATTTTTTTATTCTTAAACCTTGTGTGTTTATAGGCTTTGAAATCTAATTATCTTTTTAACCGATTTCAGGTTCGATGTTTGTACTTGAAGACAACAATGGGAAAGCCAGTTCGCATCTTTTAGGTGTTTATCTCTGTTTTTGCTTGAGGTCAGTTTATGGAAGCATATTCATTTGATGGAATGGATGCTGTTGTTTTTGACTTATTGAATGTTTGTTGTCCTTTTGTATTAGATGCTGGTGCTATGAACATTATTTTTAATGGTTACAGATCTTTTATCATTATTTCTATATGTTTGTTGGGGTTCATCCATTTACCAATCCACCGGCATTCCAATTTTGCCCTAGATTTTGGTTGGTTATACTTGCTGTGTAAATGCGCGATTCTGAGCTCTACCCTTACCCTTCGCTCCTTTACTTAAAAGAGCTTGAGCTTGGCTTGTGAGCGGTTTTTCGAACTTGAGTTTGCGCTGTGCTTAAAACGTTTATTCATGGTTATCATTTTGATTTATATGTTTAATTATAAATTTTAATATATAACACTATGTAAATAGAACATATATAAATAAATATTTCGTTCAAGTTTTCAAGCCTAGTTGAGCTTAATTTGTGAAGCTGATGCTGTCTTGTGATTAAGTGAACTCTACATTAAGCTTGATTTCAAGTTTGTCTTTTACTACTAAAATTAGGGATTGCTTTTGAAAATTACTTTTGGCTTTTGGAGGAGGCAAAAAGACACAAAATACCCCTCCAAAAGCTAATAAGTCACAACATTGTGGCTTTTTGCTGCTTTTGGAGGGGCATTTTTGACTTTTTGCCTCCTCCGAAACCCAAAAGCAGTTTCTAAAAGCAATCCCAAACACACACTTAGAATACAGGGTGTTGGTGTATTTAGAAAGAGTGGAATAAAGTCGTTTTTGATAGGTGCCCTCCTTCCATTAATAGGATGATGTTTGAAATTAAAAGTTCGAGGTTTTTTTTTTGGTTTAGCAATCAATGTAAGTCCCGTGTTATTGATTAGGATATTTGGTATTCCTTCTCCTTATAATGTCTGATGTGACGGCCTCTAGAGGTGTCACTTTTTTTTAGTGAATTGCCATTAAAAAAAACTACTAAAATTAGAAATTTGTTTTTTCACATATACAAAAGTATATAAAACAGTTAAGCTCAAGTATTGAACTTGTTATTTATAGAATTATAGTTAGGGTTAGGTTCAAATAGAGAACTTTTTATTTTGAGAACTTTTGAGAACTAAATCTCAACCACACATTTTAGGGGGAACCACTACAATTCATGGGAGGGGGGATACATGTAAATAAACTTGTGGTTCAAATTAGTTCTTTTTAGTTCTCAAACCCAATTGGTTCTCAAATGATCCTCTCCCATTATAGTTATTGGTATATATTTCTATAAACCTGATTATGTAGTTGAAGTTATGTTTATTTTTTTTTTTTGTTTTTTTTTGTCAGCGCTAATTAGAAGATGTTATGGTTCGAGAGGGTAAATTACTAAATATAAAGAGTAAATTACGGCTTTCGTCCCTGTGGTTTGCACGTTTTACGTCTATGGTCCTTAGGCTTCATTTTTTACGTCTTTAGTCCCCAAAGTTTATAGGCTCATTATGGATTTCGTCCCTGGGGCTAACGAACGTTAAAAAAATCTGTTAACTTTTCTAAATTTACGAATTTACCCCTATATTTAAATAAATAAAAACAAAAGAAAATATAAATTTACGTTTCTACCCCCACCCCCACCTTTTATCTTCATCATCTTCATTTTTTTCATCCTTTCATCCAACCCAACGGAGCTCCACATCAATGCCACCGCCAATGACGGCCACCGGCAACCACAACCTCTCACCGCTCGCTTCCCAAACCACTTGATCTTAATATCACAATCGGTGGAGGTGCTTCCGGCAAGATGGCTGATTCTCCGGCATCAAGTTATGCAGCAGCTCTCGCGGAGGTAGGGGTTGCAAACTGTACACTAGAAGCAACCGTGAAGGACCTCGACGTGGTCGATCAAATCTTCTCTGAAAAAGTAAACTTCCATCGACGGAGATCGAATTGGCTAGATCTTTTTTTTTTCATTTGTTCATCAATGGAAAATTTCTCAAAACTCAGTTATGCACATCCAAACTAGTCTCATCTTGTGCGAATTTCCATTGCGAGTTCATTGCTATATTCAGATTCAAGTTCGGTTAAAGTTTGAGTGAATCATAAATTTTCGATCTTGTTTTAGTGTTATCGTGTTCTTTAGTTGTGCTTCACAAAAATCAAGAAATGTTCCTAAATCTCCATACTATCTTCATTGGTTTACTGTTTAGATCATGTTACAACTGTCAATTTCAGGTTTGTTAGCTTCGAGAACCAAGATCAAAATCAAATTTTAGTTCATGGTATACAACTTACTGTGTTCATCACCATTGAGCCTTACGTAACTATAATTACACATCAATTTGGCTTCCTTGTGTTCGGTTAATTGTTGTGAGTCTATTATAGTTGTCAATTTTCGTTTTTCAATTGAGTTTAGATCGAAATTAAGAATTCCGGAGATGAACGTCAAATTGAGAGTGACGATGGGGTGGGCCTGGATGACACCGGAGATGGACTTCAACGCCGGAGATGGTGATGGCAGTGGGGGTGTCGGCCTTTTCGCCTGAGAGAGGATGACGGAGATGATGAACGTTTACGTTTTTCTTTTTGTTTGTTTTTTTATATTTAATTTGTTTTTAATTTATAGAGTAAATTACGGCTATCGTCCCTGTGGTTTGCACGTTTTACGCCTATTATCCTTAGACTTCATTTTTTACGGCTTTGGTCCCCAAACTTTACCGACTCATTACGGCTTTGGTCCCCAAACTTTACCGACTCATTACGGCTTTGGTCCCTGGTGCTAACATACGTTAAAAAAATCTGTTAAGTGTGTGTGAAAAGACCATTATACCCTCCTTTAAAAAACCAATATAAATATAAATTAATATTAAAAAAAAAGAAAGAAATAAAGGTTGAACGTGACAAAACAATTCCGGTCACCCATTTCTTTTCTTCCGGCATTTTCTCGTGAGTTTTCTCGTTCACCCACTGCCACCACCAAGTTCGTCCGTTAGCCCCCATCTCTACATCTCCTCTCTATCATCTTCTTTCTTCAAATTAAAACCAGCAAATTCATCGTCTTCGACTGACCAAAATCGCGACCAAAATCAGCCCTTTTTTCGTCCTCTTTGACGACCAAAAACCAGCTATTTCTTCGTCCTCTTCGGCGACGAAAATCGCGACCGTTCGTCACCTCTTGAAGCTCAGCCGCCGCTGGGTTCGATTAGAAAAGAGGGTGCAAAATCGAAGCCGACTGGGTTCGATTAGGAAAGGGGAGACCTGGGTTGCCGGAGATTGTTGAGGTTCGCCGACAGTGGTGATGATCGGAGTTAAAACTTGAGTAGCAGAGCGAAGAAGATGATCTGAAATAGTCGGTGGTGGTCCTGTTAATCGGCGATGGTGGATTGATTTAACCTCTCGTGTCTATGGTGGTCGTGGAAGTCGGCGATGGTTGTGGTGGTGATGATCGGAGGTTGGTGGTGATGATCGGAGGTAACCGGAATTGAGTCTTGAAGGAGAAGGACGTTGGTTGATGAACAAGGGCCCCACTTCTTTCTTTTTAATTTGTTTTTTTCTTTTAATTTTTATTTGTTTTTAAACAAAGGGTATTAAGGTCTTTTTAAATACACTTAACGGAATTTTTTAACGTCCGTTAGCCCCAGGGACAACATATGTAACAAGCATATAAAGTTTGGGGACCACAACCGTAAAAAATGAAGTCTAAGGACCATAGGCGTAAAACGTGCAAACCACAGGGACGAACGCCGTAATTTACTCTAATTTATATTTATAATGGTTTCTAAAGGAGGGTATAATGGTATTTTCACACACACTTAACATAATTTTTTAACTGGAGTTAGCGCCAGGGACCAAAGCCGTAACGAGTCGATAAAGTTTGAGGACTAAAGCCGTAAAAAATAAAGTCTAAGGACCATAGGCGTAAAACGTGCAAACCACAGGGACGATAGCCGTAATTTACTCCAATATAAAATTAAACATATAACAATTTCTATTTTGTAACCTTTGTTTAATATAGAAATACCTTTTAGTCGTAGTTAAGAGCTACTCAAATCATTGATAAACACCTTTTTGTATCTCCTAAAAGCTCTCATATTTATTTATTTTTGTTTTTATAAACTCTTATTAATTTTGATTATTTTCTTTAAAAAAATATAAAGAAAACAGCTAAGAGTTGGATACAATTAACAATTTATATATTGCTAACTGGTGTATTCATGTCTTGATCGTTGCGATGTGTTTAACTTAAAGTAGAATTAAAAATGATATGTCGAGGTGTTAACTGGTGCAATCAGTTCAAGTGAAGTAAAATTAAGAATAAATTAGTGAGTTAGAAACTAAAGTTAAATTTACAAATGTCAAATAAGGATAGCAATATACACGATTTAAAATTCAATTAAAAAGAATACTATACACATAATGCTGCATAGAAAACAAACGTTATTTCGAAAAGTGATTTTCCAAAAATAAAGCCGCCTAAAGTATTTTATGTATAATAAGCACAACAATGTTGAAAAAAGCACCATGTAAATAATATTTTATTTTGTTACACCCTTCTTACGACAATTCATTAAAAGTGGGACTTAAGTTTCTTTTTAGGGTATGGGTGTCTTCACTCGTGAGTGTATTAACGGCTCAAATCGTAGAATATGATCGTTATAACGGTTATATTATGAGTTTTTTTTTTCTTCCAAAATTCTATAATAGTTGAATAGCAACTTCAAAACTAATCATATTTCATATAAAAAAGTATTCTTATACACCTCAATTCTCTGTAAAAAAATCATTTTATCTTCACCATGTCAATTTTCTATTCCAAATGGTATTTATGTATGGTAATTCACAGAAGTCATATTTTGACTACAATTAATGGTGGATAACAAGATGATTATTTGAGCTAAAACGCATGCAATGGATGGATTTAATGAAGTTTATTGTTTTCCCATTGTTTTGAGAGAAAAGTGATTATATTACTAATGACATGCGGTACACATAGGAGAGTTGGGGCGTGAGTTGAAGTCAAAGCGTAAAATACCGTCCCGTTTATGTGTGGGTGGTGGCGTGAGTTTCTTCGCATGGGAATTGTCACTCCGTGAAATGGAGAAGGGAGGTGGGTCATGTGATGCTCCATCCAATCAAAAGAAGCCGGTTTAATTTTTTTTTTTAATAATAAAAAATAACTCAACTTACCACCACCATACCCCTTCTGGGCCATGTGATGCTCCATCTACATGTTATCTTCTAATAACCATAAATGAAAAAAAAAAATCAAATCATGGAATAGTAACCAAGTTTGATAAATGTTTTAATTATTAAGTCACTTTAATTTTCTAATCGTAAAACCACTCAACTTTTAATTTGTGTTTTAATTAAGCCACTCTAACTTTTAATTTGTGTTTCAATTAAGCCACTCTAACTTTTTTATATTGTAAAAACCAACTTTTAACTATATTCCAATATTGTGAAAAATATATTTTCCTCCTATTTAGTGATGAGGTGTCAGTTTATTAATAGGGTCAAAAAGTATAATTTTCACAAAATTGAAACACAAGTTGAAAGTTCATTGATTTTTATAATAGAAAAATAAAAGTTTAATTGGAACACAAATTAAAAGTTTAGTGATTTTTACTATTGAAAAAAAAAAATTAGAGTGACTTAACTAGAACATTTATCAAACTTGATTAATACTCTACGATTTTTCCCCGATCTATAAACTAAAGGGTTTCTAGTCCAATAATATCTTGGTGATTAATAAGATGTCATTCTCAAAAGATTGAGGTTCAACCCTTCAAGTCTCATAGTAAATAAACAGGATAAAAAATTGTTGTTAAAAAAGTTAATAAATAGGGGATGGTATGGGGTTTGTCAGCCAGCCCCAGTGCCAAGCCAAGGCTGTGCCATGAGCAGGGGCGGAACTAGAAATGTTTGTAAGGGGTAGCACAATTTTTTTTTTGAAAAAGTTCGGGACAACGTCTACAAATTTTTTTATTTTCAGTAAATTACTTAATGAAGTAAATACAAACTATTTTCTTGATATATAGTTATTATTCTAAAGATTTCAACAAAATTGTATGGTTGGCTTAGTGGTTAGTACATTAGGTTGAAGTCTGGAAGTGTTACAATTGTGTGACCCAAGTTCGAGTCTTGGTTAATACCATTTTTTTTAATTTTTAAACGAAGAAAATAGTAAAAAGTTTTAAAAATATCAATCCTAAGATTCAAACTTGTGACCTCCCATTAACAAAGTAAGATGCTTACCAATGCTCCACATAAACATTTGTTTAATACATTGAATCAAAGGTATTTAAGGGGTATCCCACATACATAAAATGATAAAAAGCCTAAAATTTTAAATTTTTTTCACTTCACGTACGAGTTTAAGGGGTAGCCCGTGCTACCCCTGGACCTTAAAGAGATCCGCCCCTGGCCATGAGTGACCAAGACAGCGGAGGTCACCGAGAACCATGGTCCTCTCTGGCTCCATACACGATCTAGCACATCATCTCGTGATTTTGACCCATCAACTAGTAATCTCACACACCAATTTATGATTTTGGCTTGATGATATGTTTGGCTTTAAAAATTAAAAATTATGATTGTTGCCGTTAAAAAAAAGTTAGGAAGTTTTATTTTAAATTATGGAAATTAATAACGGATTGAAACACTAAAATCAATACCAACGTGCTTCTAGTCTCTCTACTGGCTCCAAGCGCCACCCACCCGCCCCCTATTATAAGTAAGCCCTCCATTTCTGATTTCCTGAACCCTCTCTCGATTCCTCCGCTTCACTGCATCTGTAAGTTCTTTCAAATCCTTCAATTTCATGTTTTACTTTCATCTAATGCTATTATTCTTTATTATCGATCTAGCTTTGTGCAGTTCGTATTTCCGTTCGTTTACTATGTGATTACTGATTTTTATGTTTCTGATTGAGTTCTAGATGAAATTTTAGGTTAGATCTGTCCGTTTCGCCGATGCACGTTTCGGTATCATGTGTAATCGTGACTTGTTCCCTTGGAAATTGGGGCAGATTTTTGCTGTTTTTTTTCTTTTCTTTTTTAATTGTTAAAATCACGAG
>JBCNJP010000023.1:91838029-92165786 GCA_039602395.1 Deinandra increscens subsp. villosa | reverse complement strand
AGTGTAATAAAACTTATGAACAACCACAAAAATTTAGTTATGTTTAATTTCTTACACAATTCGTGTAGAAAGTGAAAGAACAACTTGGAAACCAAGACAAAGACACCTTCCAATTTATAGTATTCATTCGTGCTATTAAGAAATATTGACAAAAAAATTGTTTATGTAATGAAAGTAGACTACAGATGATATCAATGGGTAATCATATTATAAAAGTAAATATCATAAGTGTAAGTAATATTAAGCATCTTACCCTTATTCTTTAAATTGGTTATACATCTTTAGAGAAGAGGTTTACTTTCAAATTTGAAAGAAAACCGTTTTTTATTTGTTTATGTTTTACAATGACAATAAATAAGAGTTAAGGACGGTCAATATCAATGGTTTGTTTGTTTTTGAGAGATAACCAATTATGCTCATACTCAGTTGTATATGCATTATCTATAGTTAAGTCAAAGTAGAGACGAGGTGAAATTATTAATTTTGTATAAAGATGATAAACTTATTAATAGAACGTAAAACATTGTATACAAATAAATATTTGAAGTTCTATGAGTTTATAACTTTATATTTTTTCAATATTATATATAACATGTAATGTCAATGATCATAAATAGTTACAGTTTATAAATTATATCGATTTTATTATTCACCACATGTAAAACCCGAGTTTCTAACTTAGTATATAATAAACAAATAAATAAATCAAACAAAATTTTACTTAACAGTCTCGTACGAATAATATACGATGATAACAAACATTACCTTTATATCATAGTAATAAAATAAAAAATGTTGCCCAGTTAAAAAAAACATAAAATTTGTTGATTTTTCAATTTGCATCAGAAAAATAAAATAAAAAAAAGGACACGGTCAAAGATTATATTATTGGCGCCAAAATAACAGTCGGGTTAGTTGATGCCCTTCGTAGCTCAAAAACCGTACGTGTTCGTTTGTGACAAGAATTTTAAAAGAATAACCCTTATAGGTAACGGTTGGATCAATCCGAGTTGACTCAGAATGCTTGAATCCATATGTACGAATTTGCTCCCATAACTCAAATTTTACACAACCTTATTTTTAACTCAGTTGATATTTTTATTTTATCCAACCCAAAATAATTATTATGTTTCCAATAAATATTTTTATACATTTCTTTTTGTATAACTTCTTAATATAAAAATAAACATATTAGGTTAAGTTATACATAATATTGTAAGAATAATTAAATGGATATGGATTTTCACGTATTAGTGTGTTAACAAGAGCGTCTTTAAATATAGAAGTGTGATCCGTCTTTTAATAAGGTTTAAAAGTAGATATAAAGAACTAGAGGGTCGTTATGTAACTAAAAAAGTAAACAATTATCTAATTTATACGTTATGAAAATATTTATGATGAAACGTGAATAATAATAATGATTTTATGTGTTTCTATCATAGTGTTTACTATATGGCATGAGTAGTCAAATACAAACATGCTACAAATAGTCTATTCATGTGATTTTCTTTATAATGTTACTCAAATCCTTCGTTGTTTTTGCTTTTCAAGATTTTCATTGTCATGTAAATATTCTATTGATTATATTATAGATGTTATATTGTGTCCTACTACTATACAATCTATCAAAAGTTATGTGATAACGTCAATTGCTTTTTAGTATAACACTTATAATAGGTCGATCTTTTAGTTTGTTTAACTATTATTGTTCTACTTTTATATACAACGGTTCATCCATGGGTGGCTATGTTAATTTCAAGTTTGGCTACTTTCACTAAATAAACACACGATGATATGAAAATTCACACACTAGTCGCTCTTATGATAAATTATAATCACATAAGTTGTCAAGTTTGAGACACTAACAATATGGTATCCTGAAACACTAAACTAAGGTACTTATCATTTATCAACTTCTCAAAGGCCCCATTAGAGAAAATTACATGTAAATCGAGCTATTCAAACAAGTCCAACGAGTATATGCAGCTGTATCGTAACAAGAATTTCTTAAATAGTAGATTCTAACAGAACTCCAAGGACATCATAAACCACGTGTCACACGATTATAATGATTTTTAACATACTAATAATTCTAAATTGAGTACACCCTATGTATAAAACAACAAGAAAAAAAATCATTCAAAAAAAGGACCTTTAATATTTAACAAAAAGAGGGAAACATTAACAACAATCGAATTTAAATTCCAACTCGGACGAGTCGCGACTCACTTGACTCGGACGATTCAATCTAAAAACCATAATCAAAATACATCGAAGAAGAGTGTGTACTGAAAAACCCAATATTCGTCTCGCAAGCAGGTATATCTCTCTAGGGCTAAATCAGAGCCGAAAACACACACAAAAACACACACAAACACACACGGAAGCGTCGTTGAACGAATTGAAACCCTAATCGTGATCTTAGCGGCGGCGAACTTTTCCGACGAGGTACGATTTGTTTCCTCATCGATTTTTGTTCCGGAGAATAACAGTTGTAACCTGATTATGCGAAATCAGCGATTCGTGTAGACTACGGCGATTTATGTATCATTTTAGGTTATAGCATTCGATTGATTTGTTGTTTACGGATGAGATCTGTGAAAATCGTAAAAGTTGCGTTTTGCGTCATTGTTAATTGAATTAGATTTGAACGAATCGTAGATTTGATACGTGTGTTCTGGAATTTGTTGTGAGCCTGATCTGGATCCGAATCAGTGAATTGGGAGGGTGGAATGGAGCCTGAGGTGGTTAAGCGAAGAGGAAGGAAAAGGAAAAGGAAGGCTGGAGAAGATGCAGATAAAACAGGTAATAAAACGGCGAAAAAGGCGGTGCTTGGGACGGGATCTTTGGTGCTTATCGGGCGGTATGTGAGGAAGGAGTTTGATGGGAGTGGTGAGTTTTTAGGTAAGATTGTTTCTTATGATACTGGATTGTATAGGATTGATTATGAAGATGGGGATTGTGAGGATTTGGAAACTCGTGAAGTGAAAGCGATTCTTGTTGGGGAGAATGAAATGGATGCTGCTTTTCGTAGGAGGAAGAAGTCTCTTGATGCATATTTATTGAAAAAAGCCAAAAAGGGGGTGGTTCAGAAGGATAAAATTGTTGGAAATGATAACAGTGTTAAATTGACAAATGCTGATAAGGTTAAAACCGTGAATACTGATAGTGGTGTGGTAGATAATGGTGTTGATAAGGTTGAAAGTTCTGTTCTTGGTGATGGATTTGAACTTAGTGGAGCTCAAGCTGAGGTGGATAATGAATCATCCAGCGATGTAAGTGATTATGAGCAGTCTACGGATGTGGTGGAGGTTGAACGTCCTTGGGTCCCACCGCCACAATTGCCGCCTTCTTCAGGAAGTTTTGGGGTCCATGAGGAGAGCGTGTCGTACCTTCTTTCTGTATATAGCTTTTTGCGGTCATTTAGTGTTTGTTTGTTCTTAAGTCCTTTTGGACTTGATGAGTTTGTTGGCGCACTTAATAGTTCTGTCCCTAATACCCTGATGGATGCTATTCATGTTGCTCTTATTCGTGCTTTGAAGAGTCATGTGGAAATTCTCTCTTCAGAAGGTTCGGAGCTTGCATCGAAATGCCTCAGGTATTATCTACATCATTTTTGTTTATTTAATTAGTGTGCCATGTAATACGTGCGTTTAATTAATGCAAACCATTTAATTTATGTTTAGAAAGTTAAAGTCACACAATCATAACAATGAAAAACTCTTTTTTTGGGGTTATATATGTAAATGTCCCTTTACATGGTTATACCTAGAGTACTTGGAAATCTTTGATATTTGTAGGAAATTTTATGGCACAAAAATAGGAAAAGGTATCTACTTTACATGTCAAGTTCGTGAAGGCTCTAGATTATATATCACACCTTTCTCGGCGTTATGATTTTCAAAATAATAGTTCCAAAATGAAAGGATTGCATTTATTATGTTTATAGATTCTTGATTTCCAATTTATCAAATTGACTCCAATATTTTTTCTTCTTTTGCTCAGAAGCATGGATTGGAGCTTGCTTGATTCATTAACCTGGCCAGTGTTCATAGTGCAGTATCTAACAACTATGAGATACGCAGAAGGACAAGAATGGAGGGATTTTTATGTTAATGTTTTGAAAAAAGACTACTGTACCCTATCAGCAGATAGAAAGTTAACCATTTTGCAGCTATTGTGTGATGATGCATCAAATTCTGCAGAATTAATTGCCGAAATAGACAACCGTGTTGAATCTGAAGTTGGCCCTGATCCTGACAAAGTAGTTGTGGTCGATGAAAATATCCCCAGAAGAGGCCGTCCTCGTAAGAATCCATTATCCAAGGATCAAGAAGCTGTTAAAGATGTTTCTGAAAGCCATATGAGAGCAACATCTTCTACACCTAATACTGATGTTTCCAAAGATACTGGATCATCAAATTCTGAGGATGACGTTGATGATGGTAATGGTGATGAATGCCGCCTATGTGGCATGGATGGGATTTTAATCTGTTGTGATGGTTGCCCATCATCATATCACTCCAGATGTTTAGGTATAATGAAAAACTTCATTCCTGAAGGGGCTTGGTATTGTCCAGAGTGTACAATTAATAGAACTGGGCCAATTGTTACCAAGAAAACGTCTCTGAAAGGAGCTGAATTTTTCGGTATTGATCCTTACGATCAAGTGTTTTTGGGCTCATGTGATTATCTACTAGTGTACGTTTCCAATACCATAATCTTTTGCTTTTAATATTTGTTCCTCACTATATAAACCTTTTGTATGATGATTCTAATTGATGAATGTAGGATGAAAGCTTCTACAAGTTCGGGCTCACATATTCGATACTATTCTCCTGTTGATATTCCAAAGGTTCTGCATGCACTTACTTGTAGGGTTGAGCATACGACTTTATACTTGGAAATATGCAAGGGTATTGTGCAATATTGGGAAATTCCAGAAAATATATTTTGTCTACCTGAGTCAATCGAAATAGATACCAAAACTGGTAGTGCAGCGGACATAGTTAATGCTGAAAATATTAATGGTGTTGCTGAAAATGACTCAAAAGATTTTGTAACTGCATGTCATGAAGAAAGATGCAAAATTTTGGATGATTCTGCTGCACGCATCTCTGAAAATGGGAATTGCAATAATAAAAGCAATATAAACAGCACGTGTGGCTTGCCTAATTTGCTCTCTCAGAAGAACGAATCTAATTTAGCTAAGATTTACATGGGTTTATCTTTTAAACCACAAGCATACTTAAATGTTTACATTCATGGAGATTTTGCTGCATCTGCTGGTGCCAGTTTAGCTATTTTATCAAGAGAAGAAAAACTGGCTACAGAAACTCAGTCTTCGACAAGCAGCCACAGGAAATTTATGTCTGCTAATTATTCACTTCAAGCAAAAGCATTTTCGCTTGCTGCTAAACGTTTTTATTGGCCAAATTACGAAAAGAAACTTGTAGAAGTTTCTAGAGAAAGATGTGGTTGGTGTTTTTCTTGTAAAGCTTCTGGTAATAGCAAAAGAGGGTGTTTGTTGAATGCAGCTGCTTCAAATGCCATTAAAGGTGCAAAGATACTTTCTTCTTTGCGCCAGTCAAAAAATGTGAACGGCAGCCTTGCATCTATTGCAACTTATGTTATGTTCATGGAAGAAAGTTTATATGGTTTAACAGTTGGGCCTTTTTTAAATCCAAGTTTTAGAGATCAATGGCAGAAACATGTTGAGAAAGCTGCAACTTTGAGTGAAATAAAAGCCTACCTGCTTGAAGTGAGTATTTTTTAGTCATAATGTTTATCAACTTAGTTTGAAGGATAATGTCACAAATTCCTCATATATTTGCACCATTTTTTTTGCCCCACAATCTTTGCGTTTGAGCTAGAAAACAATTATTTAACGAGTCATATTGGTTAAGCTATTTTTTTTTTCAAAGCACTTCTTTTGATAGGTCATTTGACCTGTTTGTGATAAGTTGGCTGAAAAGTTAGTACACAAATCTATTATTTTTTATAACCTTTTTTGGGTGAATCATTCACTTTATCCATCTTCTTGAAGTTACCCATTTAGTGATTAGACCTATTTGTATGCCTTCTTTTATAAGCAACATATTTCCAAGTAGAAGTGTTCTTATATATATAATTATATATATCCTTGACATTTTATGGAGATAGAAATTGATGGATGTCAATATTTTCCTTTTCGCCTAAATTGGGATGCTGAAACTGTTAATTGCACTTGAAATCATTTTTGTTTCCTTTCATTTAAACAACCTGAAAACCAATCATGCCATTAAGATAAAACGTCTGATTCTAAAGACGTATTCATTTTATCATTTCTATTCTCTACTTTGACTTTTAATTTCTTAATACAGACTTAGGGAAAATTTGTTTAGCAAACTATACACAATCCAAATGTAAATCTAGTTTAAACAAATTGAAAACCAAAATATTATAAAAGATGTTGTCAAATGAGAACCGAGGACGCATTTAGCTTATATTATCATCATTATTATTGTTATTATTATTACTATACATCTATGTCATGCGGTTATTGATACAATCAGATTTTTTATATCTAGTTTGAGAGCAATATCCGCAGCATTGCTTTTTCTTCGGATTGGATGAAGCATGTAGATGATGCATGTTCAGAAAGTCAACTCAGTCAAAATGCTAAAAGCGTGGTGGGGTCCATTCAAAAACGTGGGCCGGGGAGGCGTGGTAGAAAACCAGCTATAGTCCTACCGGAAATCCCTGATGTTGATGTCAAAGATTTATCAAGCGATTTTGCTTGGTGGCGAGGTGGTATGCTTTCTAAGAACATATTCCAAAAAGGGATATTACCTCAAATGATGCTTAAACAATCTGCTCGAAAAGGTAAATTTCAGTCTTGACCATATATTGAGGTGGTAAAATAGGCGGGCCAGTTAATGGGTGTTTTACCAAAAAAAAATAAAAATTAAATAGATAATGATTTAGATAATGTATTTCCTTCTAAATGCTTTAGGATTGAGAGCATTTGCATACATGTATGGCTGCTTTTGACACTTAATTCAGTTTGCCTCCCCTTTTAGCTACGTTTTTTTTTTAAATTTTTTTATCCATTTTGACCTGTTATCAAACAAATACAACACTAATTTAGCCACCTTCATATAAAATGGGTTGAAAATTTGAAACTGGCACTTCTAGACATATATGATTTGTTGCTACTTTATTCATGTTACCTTATGATTATCATTGTCATTGGTCACTAATGAAATGGTTTAAAGAGTTTAATTGATTTTTTTTTTCTATTTATTTAATCAGGTGGTCATGAAAAAATAAATGGTGTGCAATATGTTGATGGTCTTGAGGTTCCTAAAAGAAGCAGACAGTTTCTCTGGCGAGCTGCTATTGACTTGAGCCAGACTGCTTCACAACTTGCTCTTCAGGTAATTCAGTTAATATAATGCTTGCTGGGAACATAATTTTCTACAAGTCAAAATTAGTTGCACTGAATATACTTATCAATGATGATTTTTTGCTTTTGCAACAGGTTAGGTACCTTGACATTCATGTGAGATGGAATGAACTTGTTTGTCCTGAGCAACCTCTTCAAGATGGAAAAGGTCTAGAAACAGAAGCTTCTGCTTTTAGGAATGCTTGCATTATTGATAAGAGAGTTATGGGAAATAAAATCAGTTATGGTGTTGTTTTTGAAAATCAAAAGCATCTTCCTTCACGTGTTTTAAAGAAAGTGTTGGAAGTAGAGGAAACTGGAGACAACAAATCAAAAAACTGGTTTCTTGAGATGCACATTCCTTTATATCTTATCAAAGAGTATGAGATGGTAGTTGCGGCAGATGTAAAGTTGCCGATCTCTGAGATCAGGCATGTGTCAAAATCATCAAAGTTGAGCAAAAAACAGTTAAAGGCTTCTGGCAAGAATATATTTTCTTTTCTAGAGCAGAAGAGGAATATCAGGGGCAAGTGTTTTTGCACTTTCTGTCTACATGATATTGGGTTCAGGTAATGTATTTCTTTCATCAACCATAATGTCTTTTTTTTGGAAATTTGTTTATTACTCTCAATTTATGTAGTTTTTTGATTTGTTGTCTTTAGGAATGCTGCGAGGTGCAGTGTGTGCCAAGGTATGTTACTGCACAAGCTATTTTATATTTTTGTATAAGATTATTAGTTATTTACATAATTACATTCCTCTATATTGTAACCGTCTTTTTTAGATTTGGCCATTTTGGCTCATTTACTAATGAACTGCTCAAGTTGGTTCGTGTTAGATCTCTAACGAATCACTTAGAAAAAGACTTGCTAAACTACGAATGGGTGAAAGGGGTTGAACGTCAACCAAAAGTCTATTTTTGAAGCGTACAACCTTATAAAACTATCTTGTTCAAGATTTTGATTTATTATTGTAATTACATTATTTTTCTATTAATAATTATGAGTCATTATTATATTATTTGTTTATATGTTTTTTAACAGACAAAAAGTTTTTTGCTGGTCAAACCATACTAAAATCACCCAATTCACCCTGAATCTGTTATCTGACCTGCCCATCTTGCTACTCTAGTATTTTTTGCAAAGATGGAACTTTTAGCTTTTATTTCACATTTTTATATTGGTTTTATAAATAACTTTCCGTCAGATTTTAGGATAAAAAGAACGGAGTTGTAATATGTTTACACATGTTTCATCATTATATATCTTCGTATGGACGATCAAAACCAACATATTTATATATTTATCTTGTTCATGAGATCAATATTTCTGGTATCTCAGGTTACTGTCACGCAAAGTGCGCTGTTGGTAGAAATATTCAAACGGCTGCACATGTTGAGTTCTTTATCATTTGTAAACGGTGTTATGTTAAAAAGGATGTCACGCCTAAAAGGGAAATTGTTGGCAATTCTCCTACCAGTCCTTTGCTGTTGCAAGGTCAAGATAGTCAACATTCAACAACACTTATTGAAGTGGGAAAACAGAATGGTCACGAAAGACCGTTAGAATATTCAAGTCTTGCATCCGGTCAACCAAAAAAAGGTACAAGTGCAAAGAAAAACAGTAAAAATCATCCCTTACAATCTGTTGAGCGAAAGCCGAAAAGTATCAATACGACGAGTAAGGGGTCAAAAAGGAAAAACAGCAAAAGCAGCAAGTTATGTTTGGGGTTGATTTGGAAGAAAAAGAACGCAAATGACACAGGAACTGAATTCAGGACAAATAATTTACTTTTGAAGGGCAATCCAAATGGGCAATTGCTGGCACCTAAATGCCACTTGTGTACCCAGCCGTATAACTCCGAGTTGATGTATATTCTATGCGAGAAATGCAACAGTAAGATTTTTTAACCATTACTTTTATGTGTTTTTAAATATATTTCATAGATTATAACATGATTACGTGTGTTTGCAGACTGGTTTCATGCTGAGGCTGTTGAGTTAGAGGAGTCAAAAATTACGGAACTGCTTGGGTTCAAATGTTGTAGGTGTCGACGGATCCGAATACCCATTTGTCCTTATACGGATCCCGATACCCGAGTGAGGATAGAGGCAAAAAAAGAAGCCATGGCAAAGGCTCAAATGCAGAAGAATTTAGGATCTGATTCTGATTCTGATTTCAACTCTGAAACCAATGATGAACTTGATTCCACTCCGATGTTGGTCTCTGAAAAGGCAGTAAATATCCAAGAAAAAAACACTTTCCATTCTTTTCCAACGGTTGACCAAGTCAATAATGACAAATTTGAAG
Source organism: Deinandra increscens subsp. villosa (assembly GCA_039602395.1). Lineage (NCBI taxonomy): Eukaryota > Viridiplantae > Streptophyta > Magnoliopsida > Asterales > Asteraceae > Deinandra > Deinandra increscens. The sequence goes on along the minus strand of JBCNJP010000023.1, from coordinate 92,156,051 downwards.
CGGATTCCAGGCTTGGTCCTGGGCCTAAGAAGCTACCTGTCAGGAGACATATAAAACCACAAAAGGCATCGGATGCTGCTTTTCACATTCCCACCACGTACTCCGGAATCAACAACCCAAACCCAGCAGCAGGGGAACCAGCAACTCCTACTGTGGAATGGGACGTTCCTACAAACGGGGTTTCCGATGATGATCTAAACCATGAAGACATGGAATTCGAACCGCAAACATATTCTTCCTTCAATGAATTCCCTGCATCAGATGAAGGTGCCCCGCGACCTGGAGACAAAATGGGCATAGCCTATGCTCCACAAGAGCCTATGTTTTCTGTAGAATCTGGGCTCGAGATGGTGCCTTGTAATGCCTGTTCACAAACCGACCCATGCCCAGACTTGTTCTGCGAGACCTGTGAGTTGTGGCTTCACCAGAGCTGCTCACCATGGGAAGAAGACGAAGACTCATCTTGGGAGCCTGAAACAGGTTGGAAATGTGGCAACTGTCGATAGTGATGCAAGTGAAGTTCTCCTATCTCATCAAGGACAAAATCGTCTTTTCCTCTCCAAACCGCCAGCAAATTGCTGTTTATGTACATAACTGCTCATGAGGAGAAGAGGCGCGGGTTATTGAGTAAAGTTCGGTGTATCTTGAAGTGTATCCAGATGTGTGATATTGGTTCATATATACTTGTTTTAAGTTCCCTGTGGTTTTGTGGGGACGTTTATACCATTTCAGTAGCGGTATGTGATCAATGGTATACCCGAGGCTTGATAGGTAAGCGACGTTTTTGTATTGCTTATCGTATTTGATTGGTTGTTGGTTGTTTATTTGGAAGTTATTTAAAGATATTCATGCTGCTTATCTTTCTCTCTATTGTACTCTTTTTGACCCAAATCTGGTTGTTCTCCCTATAATATTGCTGTTTGAAAACTACACTTTAGAAAGACTTTCTACTCTGGGATAAGGAATTATTATTCTCATCATCTCATGGAGCTACTGGTTTTTAATGCTCTAATTTCATAAAAACAAACATAAAAATTTCTGGATCGGTTTGGGTTGGTCATGTACTAAAAACAAAAATACGATACAATAATAAAAAACATCGTTAATAAAATTTAAAAACACATAATATAAATATGATAATCATAAGTCTTTATACAGATCTTCTCTCTTTCTCCTTTGAATTTTTTACTTCAATTTGTTTCCACAACAAAACACCATACAAACATGCATGTTAGAGTTGATTCATTTTTCTGTACTTGGTGTTTTTTTATATTTCTTTCAAGTACAAAACTAAAGTGCACATGTCACAAAGTTTGTCTACTACTCTAGTCGGATTAGTTCGGATATTGAAATCAACTTATCAGAAATTTTAGATTTAGATACTGCAATCAAATAGCTAGAATTTTGGATATTCGAATTTGAACACCTTCTAGGCTTCTACATCTGAATCAAAATTTCACCGGAAACAAAATGAAAAAGAGCATCAAGAAAAGTTAGTAAAGATGCTTGAACTGATGATGTGGCAAACCAGTGTTACATGATAAAAAATATAAGGGGTTATTAGTTAGTTATTGTTAGAAAGTGGGAGGGCTACAAATGACCACTTATGGTTATAGCCCTCCCACTTTCTAACAATAACTAATAACCCCTTATATCACTTTATCACGTAACAACAAGCAAGCAAACACCTAGGAGGATTTGATTTGACAATTACTAAAGGTTGTTTAACGTATTTATTTCGAATGAATCAATGGGTTAAAATAAGTAAATAACAAATAGAGCAAACTGCAGTTTACATCTCTGAGGTTTAGCCAGAGATCAGGTTACGTCTCTAGAGTTTCATCAGATAATGTCCGTTTTTCTAACGGGCACTTAACAGTTTGGGATATAGCATAATATATGATAATAAGAAATTAGAGAGCTAAATTACAATTTTAGCCAGTTGTGTGTGTGTTTTTGAGAGAGAGGACAAAGAAACATATCTTACTATTTCATTAAACAAACTTACATGCATTGAGAAAGCTGAACATGTATAACTGTATAAGCTATAAACTTATAATTACAATTTCATCACACACCTGTAATATATACTTCAACTGAAGCTGCAGTATCTCACAAAAAGAAAACCAGGAACCGGGCTTAATTACCCGCGGATTTACACGTTTTCCGAGGGAAAAATCCATAACAGATGTCCACATCATCAAAATCCAAACATCTGGGATGGATTCTTCATTTTCTGGTGTCACAAACCATTTAAACTACTTACAAAGATTCTTGAAACATGAAACTTATGTCCACATCAGCGCTGCTTAGAATGGTGCGAGGGTCGAGGCCGGTCAACCGACCCACGTGGCGTAGCGGGACCCGTGCTACCCACAACATCTTCCTGAACATTTGATGAATCCAGAAGCAGTTTGCATTTTCCAAATGTTCTAGAAAGAGACCAAGAAGATTCTATAGAACTATGTGTTCTACTCACTCTTTTCATTTCTTCCCTCATTTTGTTAAACTCTTCTTCAAGTTCAACAACCCGAGCCCGTAATCTTTCCATATTTACCCTCATAACGTGATTTTCACGCACGACTGTCACCCACCCGTCTCTTTGTACAATGCCACCACTCGGGACGATGCTCATTGGACCAGTAGGGGCGTTTTCGTCATTTCCCACGTTAGCTATAGCTGTTCTTAGCTGCATTTGCTCAAAAAATAATACTTGAAGGACAACTCTAAGTGGGAGGTGGTTGTTTTGAGAAGCATGAGCACAAGCATCAATAGAAAGCTTTTGATAGTTGATAATGTTGCAAAGTTGTTCTTTTTCTTTCTCTTGTAACCAAGGGTGGGCCTGCATGATTAAATAAAATTTGATTTAATCAAGATTATTGTCCACAATTAACATTTGGTTGAGTGATTATTCATAGAAAGACAATTTTGAAACATTTACTTGGGGTTAATACAAATATACAATCAAAAAACCAATATAATTTCTTATTTTTCATGAAAAAAGCCATTCAACATAATCTTGGCATATTAAAGAACCTCAACATGTAAAAAATACACAAAAAGTTAATAAACTAATTATGTATAAGAAATTCCCTAAACCTGTCTAACATCCATGAACTTGTGATTTTTAAAAAATTTTAATTACTTGTTAACTGTTGTTAAACTGGTTATAATATAATATAGTGACATTCAAAAATTTTGTTAATTCTTTCTTTACCATCTTATTTTGACCTATTTAAGAGAGTTAACAAGTCATTATTTAAAAAATTCAAACTTATGTGTATTTTAGACAAGTTTAAGAACTTTACCATATGAAAATAAGATTAGTGACTTCTTCTATTTTTTTACAGGCAAGGAACTTTAACATTTGCTTATGAATGGGTCAATTTACGCTATGCGTCTATTAGCTTAAAAGGGAATTAGGTCAAACAGGTCGAAAGTCAGCAAGTGTGAGAAAGTGTTTTTTAATGCATGAAACGTCCTAAATCATTTATTCAAAAGAATAAGTTGTATTTGGAAGGGAAATTTGTGAAAAGAAAAAAAGATAACCAACTTTAGTTAAAATTTTGATATGATAACCAACTTAGAGTAATCTTCCGGTACGAAAAGGCCAACTTGGTCAAAGTTTCCTGACACTATCATTTTGGCAAAGTAACAAAGTCACATACTGTAAAACGGAATTTCCACAAGTTGGTTACTTTGGATGGAAATTTTGCACTATGATTGTTTTCTATGGTCTAAAAACAGTTGGTTACCTAATAAACAAATTTACCCACAGTTGGTTATCTAATAAAGAAATTTGCCCAAAGTTGGTTACCTTTTTATACACATTTAGCCCATTTAAAATTTAAAACTTCTGAAATCATATGATCAACCCAGCCAGACTGCCAAGTTTTGACCCGCATCAAAATCACCTGTTTTGACCCATTATGTACCCCAACATTCCACGGTAGGTTAAGTAACATACCTTGAAATATACATCCAAAGCTCTATATAGCCCATCATTCAAAGATCTTGCAGATTCAGGAAGAATCTCAGCAAGAGATTTCATCTTTTCAAATTTCAAATTCACATCAGATGCAACTTCCGCCATATAATTATCCACAATCTTCGAAACTTTTCTTAGTGGTACCGATGATGGTGATACTTCTGAAACTGTTGATCTTGGAGAAAAAGTAGTAATTTTTCCTTCAGACATCAAAAAATGATTAATAATCCTTTCAACACAGTCACTGTTATATAAAGTATCAGAATCTGAATATGTAGGAATCAAGAGGCCATCAAGTGTAGCATATTCCAACTGCATTCCTATCTTTTGTTCAAGAGAATCTTGACACTTATCATTAACACCCAAAATCAAAGCAACCCGTAAAAGTCCCAACAAGAAACGACACAAAGATTTTCCTTTTTTCTCAGGAAGGAGTTTTACAATTGTTTCTAGTAGATTCCGTTGATCAATAATCGCGGGTTTCATGCTAAAACTTGTGATTGATTTGATTTTGGTGTTTTGACTGCCTTGCCATCTGCCTAACCCATGAAGATGCTTTCTAGAATAGTACATAATAGCTCCTGCAACCAATAGGAAAAAAGCCCAAATAAACAATATTCAAAGATATTAGTTGATCAAATTTTATGCAGCAGATCAATATCAGATATAATCTGCCAAATCAAATAAGCAGAATATATGTTTTCACTATTTACAAATCTGCAATTTTATATATATTTTTAGGCTGCTAATGTGAAAAACTCCAACTTTTGTCATGATTTTTCAAGCAAAAGAGGGGGGGGGGGGATGCAAAACTAAGATGGGCAAACCGCTTATTAAATTAATCAAATTTGGCCCAATTTCTAGTTTAGGTAAGCAACTTTTTCAGAAACAACCATGAGAGTTTAAAAATATGATTTTAAGGTAAATCAGCTTCCAAAATATCCGATTCAGGGTAATCGATCAAGTGATGATTTTCTAAAACTTTGATGGTTTATTCTCTTAAAGTTGGTTACCAAAACAGAAATCAGAGCAAAGTTGGATACCTTTTTATGCAATTAGCCCAATAAAGAGCAGGTTATCACAGCACCTGTTAATTTTTCAGGGTTGAGGCCCCTAGCTTCCATAGTTTTTATAAGCCTCTCAAATAAAGGCACACTAAGATATGAAATATCTTCAAACCACCAATCTGGTTCCAAGCTTCTAATTCTTGCACCTGTATTAATTCCATTCCATAAAATACTCCCGTTCGGGCTCTGTAACCGACCATACATCATCATTGGCCACCCAAACAAACTGGGATCCGTACAAGCCATCATCGATATTGCATTCAAACATTTATAAATAATTTGCAAATTATCCGCTTGTGGAATGACATCCTCACAACTTTGAAGAGCAACCATGCAATCTTTCCAGTTTTTTAAAACACTTTTGTGGAAGTAATTATCAGCCCGCACGAATAAATTGTCATCTCCGTAGTTATCAAACATTTCAAGATAATCTGCTGCGCAATATATGGTAACTATGTTTCGTGGCGTGAGTTCCACACGAACACCATAACAGAATTTAGCAATGACTAAAAATGTGTTGGGCCCACCAGGAATATTTTCTAGTGTAATGGTGTGAGAGCCATGATCGGTAGTTTGAGTTTCTTCGAGTAGTTTTTCTATTTTTCCACATCTTGATGATAAGGGAAACTGGAAAAACAAAAAAAGAAATCTGGTATCATTAACTTGACACTATGTTAAGTTTAAAAAGCATATGCTAAGGAAGCTTAATATGATACAATTATAAAACAATTAGATTTGATGAGTCAAAGGAGTTAAAAAAAATCTCAAAGAATTATGTCCTTTGTTGTAAGAATTGAATAGAGTTCATGTTGAATTCTGATGATAATAAATGCAGAGATTTTGTGATACTAAATGAAAAATATCACTTTTACTGTTTTAGTTGGGTCAGGTTGGGTTGACCTGTAAACACTTTTTGTCCATATTTTATAGATGATTTACGTTAATTCTTACGAAAAATGTTACTATTGATTGGAATTTGGAAATAAACTTTGGACAACATTCAACAAGTTCGACCCATTTGACTTGTTGACCTTTTAGCTAAATACTTTGAGACTAACCACTAGTCCACAACCCAAACGACCCATTTATAACGGGTCAAGATGCCAACCAATAGCTTTCAATGATTCATCTTTCATAGATGAAATCACAAATTTTATTTGGATTTATAACAGAAACAAAGGAATTGCAAAATGTGGATATTTGTAAAGTGAGGAGAAGTTACCTTGTGAAGATGGAAGTTCACTTTACCAATAACAACAGTTATATCACTTGGCAAACCTGCATTACAAAACCTGGTACAAACAAACCAAAAGTTTCAGCCAAACATCCCACTTCAAGAAGGTGTTTTGATATGCATTCAAATTAATGATTATGATTTAATTCGGATAAACTATTCCAATTCCATCGAATTCCACCAACCAAAACGAAATTCAGATCCTAATTTCTATAATCCCAACAAACCAAACTCCCAAAATTTTTAATTCAAGATCAATTTGAAACATTCAGTTGTATAAAGATACAGAATTTAGTCAATTTACCAGTCATTGGCTTCATGATAGAACCCTAAAGCTTTCCCAGCAGGAGCCATGGTTGATCTTCACTTCCCCAAACCAAAACATCAAAAAGTAACAATCTTTAATCACCCCACCTATTTAATTTCAAAATTCTTGTTTGAAACACAACACCCACAAAAAGATAACACACAAAACATAAAGAATCAAGAAACTGGGTCAAGAAACCTATCCGGGCCGGGTCATCTTTTTTAAACATGACAAAGAAAAAGAAAAGCAATAATGGTGTCTTGTTCTATACTGTTTTGCCATTTGTGGGGTTCTTTTCCATAAAAAAAGTATGTGAGTGCCAAGAGACAAACCAACATCAATTAATTACAACCACCCAGCAACCAAAATGGTCCCATATATCCTTAGAAAAATCAAAATAAAAAATCAGGACGAAAAAGGTAATAAATTAAGAACTCAGGCTATGTGTAATGGTTAAAGCCCCATAAAGCCCCACAAGGGGCATTATGCGCCATGTGGACGCTGACTGGGCAAGGGGCTTTATGGGGCTTTATGGTGTAGTGGATAAAGCCCCCATAACGCCCCATAATCATTGCTTTTATCCCCCTTCTCGGCGTTACCTGGCTAACGCCCTCCCCTTTTTTCCCTGATAACGCCCCATAACGCCCCTGCGTAGTGGGGCGGGGCGTTATCAAGGGCGTTATAGGCTCTTTTTTTGCCCCATAACGCACCATTACGGATAGCCTCATAATTAAACAAAAATACAAATATAACTATCTTTCAAGATTCCTGCTTTTGAGTCAACAACACCCATTCTTCTACAAAACAAAAACACAACTAATTAAAAAGATCATTACACATGACACACACTTACATATGTGTCATATGTGTGTGTCTTTTTGTGTTTGTGTGTGTTTTAGGATGGGTTTTGAAGACGTGAGTGATAGGGGTGTTCAAAATCGGATACCCGGAATTTCGGATATCCGAATTTCGGGTATCCGAAAATTTCGGATATCAGTTTTCGTTGTCCAAGTCCAAGTCCGAAATTTTGGATATCCGAAATTTCGGACTGGACTCGGATAGTTAAAACGGATATCCGAAAATCCAGTTTTTTTTAAAAAAAAACCACAATTTAACCAAAAAAAATGAGAAAACGACAAAACGACAAAACAAATAAACATAGTCTAAGTCTTTAAATACAAATAAACATAAGTTCGACCTAAAAACGACAAAACAAATAAACATAGTTCAAGTATTCAATAATTTCTTATTTCTTTAATATAAAATTTATTTTAATTTATTTAAATTTTCGGATACCGGGTATCCGAAACTTCCGAAAGTTTTGAAAATCTTTGTCCGAGTCCAAGTCCGAATTTTCGGATATCCGAGTTTCGGATATCCGAAATTCCGGATATCCGAAATTTTCGGATAATTCGGATACGGAATTTCGGATAATTCGGATACGGATTCGGACTCGGATATTTTTGAACACCCCTAGTGAGTGATACGTACCAATGATAAGAGAGAGGGGTGAAAATGGAGGTGTGGTTTGTGTGAGTGAGGATTTTTGTCGAACAGGTGGAGTGCAGTTACCGAAATGCATTGGATCCAAGGAAAGTGAAGATTCATTTCTTAAGAATTACTCTATTTAGCAATAAAGCACCGACTATATATAACTTTTTTATGTCACGCGATAAATAAAAGAACAGATTTTCACCGTTTTAATGGTTAAATCATGCAGGGTGCTATTTATCATTAAAAAAATCTAGAATTGTTATATAATAAAAGTTTGTTTGGTCAAGGGGCGGCTCAATTGTTTTGGATTTTATTAGAGGTGTTCAGAAAAATCGGTTTGGTAACTGAAACCGTTTGTCTAAGCGGAAACCGGTTACAGAAAAAACTGGATGGAAATAAATCGGTCCCGATTAACCTAACTGTCGGTTACAAATCAATTACACTATTCATCCTCCAAACTGGTTACAAAACCAGTTTTTTACTAACCGGTTGCACAAAAACCCGCGGCATAAAACCGTTTAACCGGTTTGGTAACTGAAACCGTTCGTCTAAGCGGAAATCGGTTACAGAAAAAACTGGATGGAAACAAACCGGTCCCGGTTAACCTAACTGTCGGTTACAAACCAATTAGACTATTCATCCTTCAAACTGGTTACAAAACCGATTTTTAACTAACCGGTTGCACAAAAACCCGCTAAAAACCGACATAAAACCGGTTAACCGGTCTCAAAAAGGTCACATCGCTTACAAACCGCTTACACTAATTTTGCTTCTGAACCAGTTATTGGATTACGACCGTGGGGATGATCAAACCGTAACCGGTTAAAAAATATCAGTTTGTGCACCTCTAACCTAAAGCGGACAAAAAATAGGCCCCTTTTTCAAGGTTCAAGTTATAAACCCTTTGGGCTTAAGTTCATTACTATTTATGAGTTCTTGTACATTTAGTTTGTTACGGTTAGAGTTCGTTATCTTTTCGAGTTTACACTAGTATTCTTATGGGAATCTGACTATACAAGCCCAAATAAAATAATACATATTATACTTCTTTTTTAAACCTTTTCAAGGCGGTGGCCTAACATTTTAACTTCATTTAACTACCCTTAAGACGTCCCAATTAGGTTTGAAAAGATAGAATGAATACCTCAACAACACATAATTTTTTTTGACAACAAATATTTGGTCATCTCGGAACATCCTTGACAAATAGATCACACTTTCTTCCGAAAAATGAAGCGTGGTGACCGAGCCAGACCATTAAGAAGAAAACCCATAACTGAAAAACCCTCTTGACTCAACCTGAAACAATGAGCCCCAGATAAGACTCAAACCCAAAATATTCCATTTTGAAAGGTCAAGGGGGGGGGGGGGGGGGGGGGGTAAGTGCCCTTTTATTTATATATAACAGGATCGCAATTACAACGTGTTGACTGAGAAACAATCTTTTAATTAAAATTTTCAAATTCTTTATTTATTTGAATGGTAAAGATTTTATATAAACAAACTAGCAAAGCACTAGTAAAGAGTATACCAAAAAAGTTATGGTAAAAAAAAGAAAACAGAACACTAAATTGGGAAACAATTACATAGAAATAGAAAAGGAAAAATTGCTCCATTCTTTCCATGTGGTCTCGAGACTATTAGCTCGATTAGTTATCTAAAGATGTGAGATGTATTGATTTCTTGAAGTAGTGTTTCACCGAAGATTCTTTTTTGTTTATGGATGAGATCATTTTTCGCCCTCCATATGTTTTAGCATGTAATGACAATTATTCTTTAGATGATCTTTTTTCTTTTGGTTCATCATGAAGTTATTTTTTAACGATAATTTTTTTACACCACAAGTTTTGAACCCTAAACACTTAAAAATACAAAACCTTATTCATCAAGATAGTTTTAGGCCAAATGCCCTTTGGTGGGTTCGCCATGAATTGTTTCATAAAATTGTAAAACGTATTTGATTGCGAAAGATTCGTTATCTAAGATCAAAATATACCGGTTAATCGCATTCTACCATACGAGAACCCACTTATTTTTTTTAACGGTCAACAAACGGAAACTCCTCAAGTACTCCGTACGGGGTGACCCAATGGCAAAAGGCCACCGTCAGCTGACCCACCCGTCAACACTTGTGCGAAATCACAAAATCTATTTCAGGCTTTATTTATCAACCGGTGCACCAACTTAAAGTTAGCATTAGCAAGATTTAGACATCATCACTAATTTGTAGCTGTGTTTGACAAATTTATTCTAATTTGTTGGAGTAATGTAAGAAAATTTTGATACAAAATCAGGAGTGGGCTGAGATTTCTGCTAGATTGGGCTGCTGTTGTGATTATTTTTTTTTCTTTTCTGTTTCTCTCAAAACTTCCACACCGAGCTCCAAATCAAATCCTGTAAATTGCCTTTTAATGAATTAAAAACAATTAGATATTTTTGCTTTTTGTTGTGTGACCCGACCCGAACCAAATATCCGACCCGAACATATAACCCAATTGTTAAAACCTAACGATAGCCTAAACTTCTTTGGTTCTTTACTTTCGGTCCGTACAAAATTTTTGGTCAAACTCCGCCCCTGTATACACCCATTTTGTATGGGAAGAAAAACTTATCTTTGATTTTAAATTTTGCACCAAGAAAAACGTAAATAATTCTCAGAGCTGGCTATGCCCAGTGCTTAGGTTCGACCCCCATAGACCCCCCACCCCCCCCCCCCCCCTCTCCTTATTTCAATTTATATTTTGTTTATGTATATTAGTACAAGTTTTTGTCTAACTTGGTTAACAAACTTTATGTTATGCAAGTGTTTTAAAAAATATTTATTTTTTAAAAAATACATTCTCCTTACGAATCTAGATTTGATAATTTAAAAATTCTGTTATTCCGACATAGCATAACGTGTGTGAACTTTTTTTTAAAGCAATCTTTTTTTCTTTGTTCGAAACCTTTTTTTAATTAAGGTAACCTCTATTTATGACTCTGATTTTTTAATGACGCACAGAACACACGACTTGCTTAAAGTTTAGATACTTATAACTACTTAATTTTTTTTTTCGAATTATTTTGCAAACCTTTTTATTTCATCTATAAAATCTTTTTGTTCGCTTTATTTTGCAAACTTATTTTTCCTCTATATATTTATATAATTAATAATTAATATTTCACCTAACAAATTAAACAACCGAGGCCGACGAAATGACCGACCAAAACAAATATAAACTTTCACTAACTTCTACTTATCCAATGTCCCATGTCGTTTGCTTTTTCCTTTGCCTCTTCTCTATAAATAATTTTTATTACATTAACTTTACTTTATGTTTTTACTCCCATTTTATATCATAATACAAATTTCAGATTTCGAGACGAAAATTTTTAAACATTTAAACTAAATCCAAAAAAGTTTGCAAACAAAAGGGGCCCAAACTGTAATTAACTCTTACTTTAAAGATTAGCATTTTATTATTTGAGTATATTATACCAGAGGTCCCTGAGGTTTACACAAGTAATGAAAGAGGTCCCTAGAGTTTTAAAATTGTGAAAAAGGTCCCTAACATTTGTATTAGTGTAACAAAAGAGGTCCTCCGTTAGTTAAGCCCGTTTGTATTTAACAGAATTAACTAACGGAGGGACCTCTTTCCTTACACTAATACAAACGTTATGGACCTTTTCCATAATTTTAAAACTCTAGGGACCTCTTTCGTTACTTATATAAACATCAGGGACCTCTAGTGTAATTTACTAGTAAAGTTTTAAATGTAGTTTGAAAATATTTTCTAAAAAGATTTTTTATTGTTTAAAAATAAAACAAGAATATTTAAAATAACATCGACTAAAGAATTTAATATATTGATTCTTGTTTAAAAAATAAAACATAAAAAATAAAAATAATCATTGACTAAAGATCTTAAAATATTAATTTTTGTTTAAAAAACAAGACATGAAGATTAAAAATAACATTGACAAAAAAATTATAGGTTTATTGGATTTTAATAATCTAAGTTATGCCCTTTTGATCAATAATAATCCCAATTACGTTTATTCCCTATAATGGGTCCCTAGAGTTTAAAATTGTGGAAAAGGTACCTGAGGTTTACACAAGTAACGAAAGAGGTCCATAGAGTTTAAAATTATGGAAAAGGTCCCTAACGTTTGTATTAGTGTAACGAAATAGGTCCCTCCGTTAGTTAACCGCATTAAATACAAACGGGGTTAACTAACGGAGGGAGCTCTTCGTTACACTAATATAAACGTTAAGGACCTTTTCCATAATTTTTAAATTCTAGGGACCTCTTTCATTACTTGTGTAAACCTTAGGGACCTCTGGTGTAATTTAACTCTTATTATTTTTTTCGGTTCCACTCATCCATTCCCTTATGTAGCAGTTAATTTACAAAACTTATAATCTAGACTTGTATCTATCGCTACTAAATTGGATAAAAGTTTCTCTTAAGATTCTAAAATAAAATATTATTCTTAATTAATTTAGGAAAGGATTTTAAAATATATGGTAATAAAATCGGTTACCAAAAGCCACACATTCCCTATAAATAAACATTCATTGTATCTATCATCACTAAATTGGATTTCATTTGACCACTTTTATTTTATGAATTATTCCAAAATTAACCATTTTTATATTTTTCTTTTTTAGCCTTCAAATTTTATACACGTCATGCCATGAGTTTATATTTCCCTAAAAAAAACTGGTAGCCTTTGACTTTTGAGGTCAAGATTTTTTTTGTAAAAAATTAGTATCTAGAAACATCAGAATTAGAATTTGACTTTTGAAACAATTCAAGTTCAAGAAACAATTCAAGTTGACTTCCCAAACTTATTTTTTTGCCCGCCTCTTTCCAAAACAAGGTTTTGGCTACCCTTATAAACTTGAGTATGACTAATCATTTTAAAATTACCTTCTATTTAAATTTACTAACTTTGGTAAATTTAATTATTATTTTATATTTAATTTTATCATATTTATGTTTATGCTATTTGTTTATTTTATCAGTATGCCATTTGTTTTATTTACCGTTATACTATTTGTTTACTTAACCATTATTCCATTTGTCATATTAACTGTTATGCCATTTGTTTACTTTTAACATTTTATCATTTGTTTTTTTTTTTTCCGTACGTGACAGGTTTAGCACATAATTTTGTGGTGTAACTGGTTAATCGTGTAAAATAACTTTAATGTCATAAGTTCAACACTTTGAGCATTCGGTTTCTAATTTTAATATTATAAGGTACTCTTTTTCTTTTTGCGATTAAGTCGTTTGAACTTGGACAAAAGTTGGTGTTTTTAATGGTGTAATCATGTATTTTTTTTTGTTTAAATCGCTTTAAACATTACATGTATTTTTTCCAGTTTTCTTACGTATCATTATACAATGAGACAGTTTATGTTCCAACATTATCCCGTGGCAACACACTTCTAGAAAATCTTGTTTACTTTAAATATTAATTTTTTTATTTATTTTGCGGTTCCACTCATGACTCATCCATTCCATTATATATCAGTTAATTTACGAAACTTATAATCTAGATTTGTATCTATCACCAGTAAATTGTACAAAAGTTTCTCTTTCGATTCTAAAACAAAATATTATTCTTAATCTAGGAAAAGATTTTAAAATTTATGGTAATAAAATCGGTTATCAAAAGCCGACAATCCCTATAAATTAACATTCATTCGTTTAAATCACCATTCGATTCAATCCTAAAGAATTAACCGAAGAAAGTACCAAAAACAAGAATGTCGGACGTCAATCAAAAGATCGGTATGAAAACTCTTCAAACTTTGGTTTCAAAGTTAAGCTGCAAATCTAGTCGTCCACAGGTTGCAACTGGAGTTATTCAAACAAAAACACGGGAACAAGTTCCGATGTTTCTGCCCGATCTAACGTTTCTCCATTGTGTAATCTGTAGCCACAGACTCTGTGGCGCGATCTATCAGGTAACTATTAATTAATTAAATATCTTGATTTGTAATTAAATATTCGTTCCTGTTGATGAAGTTTAATTACTTGTAGTGTGAGAAAAAGCACGGGGCATCGTGCAACAGTTGTTATATCAAGTCGGGTTGTAAATGCGGATTGTGCCTCCTTCCACTCTGTCGAGAAGGCGGACCCGCGGAGAAGATGATTAAGAGATGCAACGAGACGGTTTTTTACGACAATGAACCGCCTTTGGTTCTCCAACCACCGAAACAAGCACTTTGTGGTTTGCTTGATCGTTGCGAAATTTGTAGCGTCTCATTGTCCGGCCCGGTCTACCACCAGGTTTTGTATTTTGATAGTTGTTTAATATTCTAATTCTAACGTTACATATATTAACACGTGCTCTTTCTTTTTCTTTTATATGCGTATACATATGCAGTGTGAGAACGGGCACGTTACATGCTCGTCTTGTTGTACAAGGTTAAGCGGAAAGTGTACATTATGCACATGGGGTTACAACAACCAAGATAAAGCTAAAGCTATGGGGACACTAGTCAAGAAAACAAAAGTCGAGTGCGAAAACAAAACTTTCGGTTGCCGCAAGACCTTGATCCACACCAAAAAAGCTGATCACGAAACACGATGTGCTCACACCCTATGTTTTTGTCCGATTTGCGAGTTTACTAATTCTTCCAAAAAGCTATATGATCATGTCAGGGGCCACCGTAATGTGATTACTTCATTCACCTACGGGGAGCCCTTCTCTGTCCCAGTCGAGAAGCGAATGATTGTTCTCCAAGAAGAGAATGAAGGTGTGGTCTTCATTCTTAAACATGACTCGGTTCAAGACCAAACCGTGAGGGTTTTCAGTGTCGATTGCATTGGGCCGCCAACACTAAACGAAACGTTTATCTATAAACTTACCGTGAGATGCAAAGAGGGACATTTCTCATTCAAGTCTAGACCAGAAATCTACACGAAACATCAAGAGGAACACATTAACAAAGGCTTCCTAATCATTCCATCAAATATTAGACACTTTCTTGTTGAAGTATGCATAGACAAAACTTCATAGTATGTCATTCATGCGAATTGTTACCACAAAAGTTTAGTATTATTGTTTGGTGTTAAATATTTAGATTATTGTGTTACCTAATTTGAGTATTAGATTATTGCTGAAATTACACAAATTGTATTTAAGAATTCACACCGGATAAACATTCAAATTAGTTACGGTATTCGGTAAAAAGTTACTTTAGAATCAATATCTCATATGATGATATGAAATGTATAAAATCGTGATCGTGTCATTAAAGTTGAATTTTAAATATTAACTATATTTTACCAGTATTACGAGAACGCAAAACCGTTTGCATTATTATAATGCTATATAAAGTGAACTTAAAAAAAAAAACATAGCAACCCGAACGCTAAAAGTGTTAGGCATATGATATTAAAATAAATAAAAACTATGTTACACGACACTCAACACAACTCTTTTGCTAAACTAAATACGACTGTATATATTAGATTGACTACACAAATCATATATTACTTTTTTTTCGCATTTGAATAAGGGACAAAAAAATAATAATGATAGTAATTAATATTAATGTCACATGACATCCATTAGGACTGTCATGTGGCCTAAGTAAGTGTCATCAATAGAATAGTTGGTAAGTAAATATATGTTTGATATACTAATATAGATTAAAACATACGAGTCAATGAGTTAAATGAGATCAATGAACCAAAACACTTAAGAGCGACACACCCAAACCCTCAGCATTTGGACTTTCAATCACCCGACGTCAAAACCAGGCCGGCCAGGCGGGTTGACATGCCAACATATCTGTTATTGTAACACCAACTCATTGAGTTAATGAGATACGTCAAAAGTTCGAGTTTCATAGTTCAAGTTCCACAACCAATCGATCGAGCAATAATGTACACAAGTTCACATATAAGAGCACTCATAAACACATTAAGTTCGCATGTAGTTTGAGTAATGAGTAAAGATCTTGTGTTTTATATCGGTACATGTTGCACCCCCAAAACGTTTAAAAGAAAGATAGGCTATGAATACTCACCTGATTCAGGAGACAGAAAAAGACAACACCAGAACGAGACAGATAGACCCGAATGCGACTTTGTCAACTAGATGAGATAGAGAAAATAAATAAATAACTAAATAAATAAATAAACTTCACGACTCACAGTGTTACAATCGACTCGACGAATATTTGGTGATGGGTTATTGTGATACGTACGATCATTTTTAAGTCATTCAGCTAATAGGCTAAAGCAACAACTATGTGACCCGAGTTCTAATCCAAGGGGAGACAGTTTTATCCCATGTGGTCCCAGGAGGGGGTTTCTGTCAGGAGAAAGCTTTAGAAGGAGGAGTCTTGGTTCTCACGGAGGTCCAAGTAATCGACCTTGGACATAGCCCCACAAGCTTGATCGATACCGTTCCAAAAAAAAAAGGCTAAAGCAACAGCTGGAAAAGGATTGGGGTTGTTAACCAACTCATGACCTCACCTTGCTTGATTTTGTTTAAACATTTCGTTTCATTCTTTGATGTGGGATCCTGAAGTTTACATTCTACTATTCTAGAACAAAAGGGTTTTTTTTTTTTTTTCAATCCCATAAAATCAAATGTGAAAAACATACCAGTTAGCAATAATATAGTCTCACGTTACAACCTTTTTTACCTTTTGTTGACTCCATTCACTATATGTATGTATGCTTATGATCATTCGAAGGAGGATAGTGTGCACGTTAAAATGCAAATTAAAATGGATCAACTACAACATGCTTAATAGAAATCATGGTACTTCTGTTTAGAAAACACGCAATACTAATCTTTTAACAAGTTGTGTGTATTAGAGAAGGGAACTTAAAAAACAAGGTTAGGATTAGATGGGTGAGATTATTGTGAGAAGTTTAGTTTGGATAACAAGGATAAGAATGAATCATAGCCATTAGATCTTCATTCCTCAATTAAATGAAGATCTATGGCTCAATGTTTTCCTGGGTAAAATAAAGAGAAAAACTAAAGAAAATAAAAGATAGAAAAACATTTTTGACTTTTTATCAAATTCCCCCAATTTTTTAAACTTTCATAACTCTTAGATACGACATTATTTTTAAAAAAAAAATTACACCATAAAACGAGTGTTTTCTTATCTTTAAAACGCGTACAGTGTTGTTATATATAAAGTTAAATGGTCATGTTCGTGTTCGTTCGTGTTCGTTTATGTTCATTCGTTTAAGACTAAACGAACGGTTCACGAACATAATTTTAAACGAACACAGATTTAAGTAAACATAAAGAACCACACCTTGTTTCCAACAATGTCAATAATCAAGAAAAACATCTAAACGAATGGTTCAAATGTTCATAAATCATTCCAAAATCGATGAAGACTCATCCAACAATCTTAAATTAAGTATTCTATTAACGTAAATGAACATAATCGAACATAAACGAACACACATAAATTAACATAAATAAACGAACATAAACGAATGTTCACGAACATAAATGAACGAACGAGACAGTTGTTCATCTTCGTTCATTCAATTAAATGAACAAAAAACTTTGTTCGTGTTCGTTCATTTAGTAAATAAACGAACATAAACGAACTTCCCGCCGAACGGTTCACGAACTGTTCACTGAACGTTCGGTTCGTTTATAGGCCTATCACCCCTAAAAGTGTGGTTAAGTTAAAAAGACTCAACCATTTTATAGGAAAAGACTTGATAAGATTTCCATCCTACATTTAATGTGGGATGAACCAATCTTTATCATTTCACAAACCAATTGGTACGGTTGAGATTTTGGTGGTTGTAGTCTCATTTATCTCATTTTATAGAGAGTGAGGATGTTCAGAATTTATCTAAGAATCAATATGGAATATGAGCAAACTCAGCTAGTTTATGCTTTATGAACTTGTACATGTGGCTTATTTAGTTGTACACGTCTTAAAATTAAGAAATTTTGCATGACCAAATACCCCTTATACCAATATGTATTATATAGTAGTATAGATATATAGGGAAAGTAGTGAAAACCCTCTCTAACTTTGAAAACCCTGAAAACACTGTGTTTACATATGTAAAAACAAAAAAAAAATGTTTTTTTAGATGGATTCTACATTCAATATTATTACTTTTGGTGGAAAAAAAACAAAAAAGCGCCTAGTGGATTTTTTTATAAACTTTTTTCCTTGTTTACATATGTATTTTGCCCAGATATATTTTTTACATATGTATTTTTCGAGAATGGAAAAAATATTTATTTTATCGGATTTTTTTTTATAAAAAAACTAACATTTCTTTCTTAACCATCTTTTAGATCCTAACTAAAATACATTTTAGAAGATTCTAATTTTTTTTTCTAATTTTTTTTTCAACGAAAGGTTAGGGTTTTCAGGATTTTCACAGTTAAAATGAGTTTTTAACGAATCCATCCCTCTACATCTATATCTATATCTATATCTATATCTATATCTATATTTATATCTATATCTATATCTATATAATAAACAAAAAGTTTGATCATACTTTAATTAGTAAAAAAAGACATTTGTCATCACCACAAAATTTTGGATTAAGTCAAAATTTGAATAAATAATTATCCAAATATTAAATTTTCATTTTGGGATTTATTTAGTTTAAACATTTAATAAGTAATTATCCAATAAGTAATTATTTAAATATAAATTTTATATTAATGTTAGTAATTATCCAAATACTAAATTTTAATATTAAGGTTAATATTTTATTTAAGATAATATTTTTATTGCATATATTTTAATACTTTAATATAATGGTAATAATACTTTGTTCATAATAATATTTTAATTAAATATTATGGATGTAATATAAAATATTTTATTCTATTTAATTTTATAAATTTTTTACTTTAGTTGAGTTTAAATTCAAATTTACCAAGTATTTCATTTTAATATAATAAACAAAATCTTTATTTACCGTGACTACATTTCTTTTTTTTTAACTGCAAACATCCGGTTACCCGGGGGTCTCATCATGGCAAAGGATGTTACCCACGACACGTTACGACCACAGTTCGTACGAGTAACCAAGACCCTATGTGTTGCACATACATCTCAGAGGTAACCCGCCGCCTAAATGCTCACTGTCGTAAAATCTCTGACCCACCTATAATTACTGAGAAATTTTTATATAGATATAAAAATACATAATTATCGTAAATTATGATTGTATCGATAGTTTTTTTTTAAAAGTCATATGTGTAACACACGGGGTTAAAATAATTTATTTCTATAATTATATAAAAAATTGTTAGTAACTAATTATAAGAATAATTAGTTATCTTGTCACGAAATAAGGATTTTGTTTATTGTATTAAAATACTATTTAAATTTAAATTTAAACTCAATTAAAGAAAAAATATATAAAATTAAATAGAATAAAGTATTATATTGTATATATAATATTAAAATATTATTTTGAATAAAAAATTATAAGCATTATATTATAATATTAAATTATATGCAATAAATATATTATCTTGAATAAATATATTATTTTAAATTTAAAGATCTATTAAAAGAAATATTTAAAAGTGGCATCGATTACATTTGTTTCGAATTCTTAATCAACTATGATAAGCATGCGATAGATATAGTGCACTCATTATCGTATGTTCCCAATGTGACTTTTGATCTTACTGTATTAGAAATTTGTTTAAATAATTTGATGTGACTATCGTATCTGTAATTTGTTTTGACTCCGATACCCGAGCAAGCCTCCGGTATGTGATTATACTGGTGCGTCATTGGGATATCAGTGGCGTAGCACTTTCCGTGATGATGTGTGCCCACAAACAGCTCACAGTCTAGTATATATATATATATATATATAGATAGATAGATAGATAGATAGATAGATAGATAAATATATAGTTTTGTACGTATGTATAACTGCATGCATTATAAAACTAGCTTGGGGTTAAAAAGAGGGCGGGGAAAAATCATATCCAAGGTGTTAATTGGATACTAACTAGCTAGCTAGACTGATCATCTGGTAATACGGGCGGGGCGGGTCGGGTAGTCTATAAAATCTGCACTTGTACAAAGTTATACTTCTTATTCACAATCTTGATCACCTCTAAACATGCATATTGTCACAAAGCGCCTAAAATTAAGTCACCACTCTCAAGTTCTGGAAGTTTTCGGACTAATTAAGTAGGATTCAGAGCCACTCGGAAAAGTTTGGAACCAGCTATAAAATTATGGACCAAAAGTGGCATCCTGGAAGTTTCTGGAAAAGTGTTGAAAACATCCATGAACACACCATAAAGATCTTGAAATGGAGGATTCTAGATCACATCTAGAAACGCTTGATATTTTAGTAGAAGATTAACATCCATGAACACACCATAAAGATCTTGAAATGGAGGATTCTAGATCACATCTAGAAACACTTGATATTTTAGTAGAAGATTCTAGATTTAGGATCTAGATATCTTGTATGGAATAATCTAGATTATGAAAGATCTAGAACTACTGAAGTAGTATAAATAGGGGTGGAATCCTTCATTTGTATGCACCCAAACACTGTTACACGCTATGTACACACTTGTAAAACACTCTTGTAATATTCTCTTCAAAGTAATACAGAGTTATCTTTGTAATAAAAGCTTGCAACTTCCGCTATAGTCGTTCTGAATCGTTACTAGTTTTGGTCAAAGGTTGAACTTAGATCAAGTCTAAGTGCCGCACGTGAGTCAAGAAAGATAACTCCGTGACAATATGCTCAAAATCATAATCTCGAGTTAGACCAATCGGATCGAAGTCCACAAATACTGCACTTGTACCCAGAGCGGACACAACAGTTATAGCAAAGAAGATGACCATTGAGGCATTGCGGCATTTATAAAAACACATCGATCGATGAGGTAAATTAATTACAACGTACGTGTTCAATTACGTACTTCAGTTTGTTAGTTTTAATTTGTAAAAGAAAGAATCATATACACATACCTGAAAAATAATGGGTCGTCTTCCCTAAGGTTGGGTGCATCCGGTACATAATATCAAGAACCAGGCAGATGGGGATGAAGTTGGTGTTAAAATCGGTGGAGGGGCAGATGATGAGGAGGAGGGCTGATCATTCAAGGCGGATGAGGAGCTGGCAGGTGGTGGTTTGGTGTATTGTATTGTGGATGAGGAGGAGGAGGAGTTATTAGACCTGCATTTAGAGCATAGAGGCTAATTCTTTTGAATCATCATCAGCAGTAGTTGTGGAGGTTGTTGAATGAGTGATTTTGGTTCATGTGGCATTCAAAGCATATGGATAAGGAAGAAGCTAGTTCAAAGGTGTTGTTGTTGTGTGTGGAGCCATCAGAGGACGTTTCTGCTGTCTCCTATAATAATATTAATTAAGAGTCCAATTAACTAGAGTCAAACATTATTAATTAATGTGAAATTAAACAAACAACTCTCACTTTATGAAATTGATTAACTTGCACAAGAAAGAAAGAATGAAGAATCACATAATCTTATTAATGGAAGTGATTATCGTTAATTACCCAAACAAACTCTAATTACTGAAAGAAATTTCAAAATGACTGAATTAAACAAATAAAAACCCCCAAATCTAGCTCTAATACACCACCTAAACAACCTGTAATTAACAACATCATCCCCTCTAACTTTCAAATTCGAGTCCTTGTATTTTCTAAACTTCATCAAATCACTCCCATTTGACTTCTAATGTTGACCACAGTTGACTTTAATCATCTTAGATTATCATTCTACAATCAATTAATTAATTTATTAGTACATTCCCTAATCTAATCTAACAACACCCAATTAATCCAACTACTACTACATGGTCAAGTTTTAGAAACAAAGAAAAATCAAATCACATCAGTTCAATTTAACAAGTTCATAATTAATTAATTAGGGTTTAAGTTACCTTGCCTACGGGTGGTGGTGTGGGCGAACTTTGCTAATGCGGTGTTGGCGCATCTTGCTCGTGGTGTGAGGGAGGCGGTGGCGAAGTGGTGGCGGACGAACGGACGCGGATGCATTTTTCCGGTGGTGTGAGGGAGGCGGTGGTGGTTGCAAAGTGGTGGTGGTAGTGGACAGGACGAATATTCGTCGGAGCATCTTGCCGGTGGCGTGAGGGAGGCGGTGACAGTTGTGAAGTGGTGGTGGTGGCGACAAGGCGAATGTCCGCCGGAGCTTCTTGCCGGTGGTGTGAGAGAGGCGACGACACCACAGTAGCGTTGTGGCCGCAGCTGATCAGGGAAATTAGGTACCTCAATTTTACTAGGAAAGCCATGTTTGTTTGTTTGTGTTGTGTAAGTTTTTATGATAATATAATAATGAAGCCATGGTTTTACTTTTCTTGTTTCATTTTCCATCTTTCTTCAAGCTTACTTCATTTCATCACTCCCATAGCGCATGTTCAAATGCCTTTAATTCTTTGGTGTTATATAGACGGCGCCTCCCCCCATTTCTTTTTCTTGTACTTTGATTGGTCGAAACTAATTAAAGAACTTTCTTTAAAAAAAGGGTAATGATTAAGGGGACAAAGTAATTACGCGATAACAATCGGTTGAGCGATAGGAACAAAAGTTCATTTAATTTGAGCGATAGGAACCAAAAGTTAGAGTTACTTTAAACTCAATAAGAAAAAGGAAGATATTCAATAGATAATAAAATTAATAAAAAATTTATTTACTTTAAACTCAATAAGAAACTAAAAAAAATAAGACATTGAATGTTTCAAAATCCGTTTTGAAACGGTGGGTTTAATCAGTTGAACCAGCGATTTTAGGCTAAGCCAGTTTAAGTGTGTCTGGTTTAGTCCAATTACAAGCTACTTTAAAAAAAAAATATTCTAAGGTCACACGTATAAATAGGCCCAAAATTGATCATGAAGCTGCTCCGAATACCTTCAAACCGCGATTTCTATCATGTGTGAGCTTTCATTTCATACCGATTCGTCAATTCTAACACCTCAAAAAAATAAACTATCTGAAGATTAAAACAAAATTGACAAGAAATGTAAATCTTTATTGAATTGGAAGAAGGAATTACAAGTGAATACATGAACTGAAAATGAATCACACTATATAACCTAAAAACTTATTCTAACGGCTATTTAACAAACTCTTAAACCTGATTAATGAAAAGTTACAATTCCAGCCCCTGTAGTATGATCAGAATTAGACTATGAGTCAAAACTTTATGTTAATAAGAAATTAACATTCCAACACTATCTATGTTTAAAAAAAGAACATCGATTAAAAATCACCTTAAATTTTCCAAACACGATTGTTAGATAGAAAAACTTGATATATGATGATCGTGGACGATTAGGAACCAGAATCTAAGCTTTCTTAAAAAATTGAGACGAATCTGAATAAATCTAGATCTAGAACCCATTTTAGAACACCACACCCCCTTTTTTTTCTTTTTTCCTTTTTTGTGTCAAAACCCCTCACTTTCAAAACAACAATGATAATTATTTTATTCTCCTTCAAAGATAAATCACTTCAATTCAATTATACAATTTTAAAACTATACTTCAAACACAGATTCGATTCCCCAGGTTTGTTCTTCAGTCATTCGTGTACATTTGATTTACTGAAAGTTAAATACTTGATGCAATTTACTTGAATTCTAAATGCTAGATAATTTGTGGACAGTGGACAAATTAGGGTGCTCAACATAATATTTAAAGCTGTTATATTTCTTATTGAACATTTTTATAAACAAACAAATCACATTGAAAGCAGCAGGGTTTCTGGAGGGTGCAAAATTGTGTGGTGCAGCTTACTAGCTGACACGAGGTTAAACCCTACCTCCATCCGTAGTAGTTATAACCCCCTCACCTGGGTAAATTACGACATATGTCGTCCTAGTCAATAGGGGGTTCCATGGTTGAAACTAATGTAATCATAAAGCCTCATAACAACCCTCTAATTATAACACAATTATATAGCATTCATAATATTTAATCCAATTAAAGAAAATGGACCATTCAAGAAGACGGGGAGAGGCGCCATCTTCACAACGCCTAGGAACAAAATTCAGCCCATAACGCCCCCAGGGGCGGTGTTAGGGCGCTATGGGGTGCCAAATCTCCTTCTTCACGCCCACTTCAAGACCACTACACATACCTAAAGAATACTACTTTCTTGAAGACCCTGGCACAAGAAAAGCCTCATTTATATCTTTTTTAGCAGAAATCCAAAACATATACATTTTATAGTGATTAATTATTATTATACTAGTTTCAAAATATTTTGGAGCGCCCCCAAAAGAGAGAGGGGGTCCAAGTGGAGGTAGCCCCTGTCGGGATCTAAGAGACAGAGCCCAATAGAGAATTGAGGGTCTAAGTGGAGGTAGCCCCTATCGGTGAATTTTAGAGACTAAATGTGTAATTTTAAATTTATTCATTAAAATTACATTAGAATTTTATTTTGTTCGAAATTTGACTAAAAATTTCAAGGGGACTAATGTGTAATTTTAAGAATTTTAATTCGAAATTCAAGATTGCAGAAAACTATTACGCTCCTCTTAAAAACTGAAAATTGATCGACATTGTTTTTCCTGGTTCAAATCTATCGCTCTAAAAAACGCTCTGATCCAATTCGTTCGTCTAGATCATAACCGAAATTGATTTCTCGAGTGAACCATGGATTCCCACCACAAGTTTGACGCGAAGTTCCAACGAAGAACCCTGGAGGTTTGTGCTCGACATGAGTTGATATTCGAACAGATCCTAACGGCTTTACAGGAGCTACGAGAGGGTGTCCAAGTCTCGCAACAACGAGACGGAGGTGGGTCTCGTCCTACTATCGGATCGAGTCCTACCTTCACCGGTGACCCCTCGACCTACCAACACCATCCCCCTATGGCTACTCCTGTTGTTCAAAACCCGAACCCCAAACGGGAACCTCCACCCCCACCGTCAGCAAGGGAACCCAAACCAACCCGAACCATTGCCGCAAATTCTCCCCATGGTCTCCATTCTCACATTTCTAAGTACAAAGTACATGTGAAACCATAATGAAGGGGCCAAACTTACAATTGCCTTACGCCCGAACTGATTTGATCGGTCTAAACCATCATTTCAAAAACATGAAAAATCTCGTTCAAGACATGTTACAAAGACTACGATGAAAACCAAAAGACATCTATTACTTATTTGTATGTGTGATTTAAAGTCAAGTTAATGATAAGAGGCCAAACCTTTCTAATGAAACCCAAGATTTAAACGTTACTAGTGATAGTAAGGTTTGATTAAACAATAGAAATTTATTGTTAAAAAAATCAATAATTCCGTTGTATGTTAATTAAACCATATGCATTATAAAAAAGGTGGAATATAAAAGTGTCAATTACAATTGGAGCCGATTGATATATAGCTAGGTTCATGGGAGGGTGAATATATCAATATTAATATTAATATTAATTAATTAATAACAGAACAAGCTAATCATAAAAATAAAAATATAGTATATAATAATGAAGGTGAACTAATAACTAATGGCCATGGCGTCCTCTGTTCAACTCTATGCATACTTCAACATGGAGAAATTGTTCATCCACATTGGTTAAGGACAGACAGGGTTTGTTGTTAGGATTGTGTTTCTCCCACTTCGTATAGACCTCCGGTACCGTTTTCATCGAGAAACGTGTCCCCCCGTTGCATCTCACGATAAGTTTGTAAGTAAAAGCATTGTCTAGTCTTGGCGGGCCAATACAATAGATACTCAAAACTCTTTCGTAGTGATGCTTGTAAAGAATGAAGATGATCCCGTCAGTCTCTTCTTGAAGAATGACACGCTGCCTCTGACCACCTATTACGACCCCAACATAGAATGGGAGCCCATAGGTGAACCGAGTAACCGTGAGTTTGTCGTGTGTGTTCATCACATGACGGTACAACTTTCTGGAAGAAGCGGCGAAGGTGCACTCAGGCGAAAAGGGACAAAAACATGGTGTGTGATGTGTGTGATCAAAACCTTGCTTATAATTACGTGATGAGGACTCCACTGATTTGCTTGTTGTTATATCCCCTGATATCTAATTAATCAAAACAACACAAAATCATCATATGTGCATGAGAAAGTAAGAGGATGAAAGAAAGCTAACGAGTAAGAGGTGGTCGAAGTAAGCATGAGTAAGCTATGGCTGCCTGATCACTTACCGGGTCAGCAGCATTAACTATATATGTAATTAAACCTGCTTGTACATTATAGACCTCATATCAACACTCTCATATCCTCCGCGGTTGGATTCGCTTGTGGTTATGTCCCCTGATATCTAATTAAACAATACACAAAATCATCATATGTGTGTTACCAAGATGGCCATGGCTGACCGAGTCAGTGGTTTTTTTTTTTTTTTTTTTGAAAAAAAATCAAATATACATGTAATTAAATTACCTGCGTGTACATGAGCGATCTCATATCAAAACTCGCATCTATGCTGGTTTGAGCAAGCCCTCCCCCGCCACGGTTGGATTCCCTTGTGGTTATGTCCCCTGATATCTAATTAATCAAAACACAAAATCATCATATGTGTGTTACCGAGATGGCCATGACCAAGTAAGAGGTTGAAGTAAGAATGAGTAAGTCATGGCTGACCAAGTCAGTGGTTTTTTAAAAAAAAAAATTAAAAAGACTGATCAATTACCGGGTCAGCAGTAACTATACATGTAATTAAAATATACCTCCGTGTACATGAGCGATCTCATATCAAAACTCACATCTATGTTGGTTTGAGCAAGCCCTCCCCCATCGTGGTTGGATTTGTAGCGTGGCATTGAAAAAATACTTTCAATCCAGTCTCCAGCCATTGCTTGGTAATTGGTTTCTTAAAGTTAATTGAATGAATGATCAATATATATATATAGAATCATTAATTTATACCGATGGATCACTTTTCTACTTTTAATTTAATTTAATTTAGTTAATTGGTAAACGAATTTTGTTACCAAAAACGTACCCTAAAAGTCGATCCATTCCTTAGAAATAACAAATCATTACTTAAGGTAATAAGATACACCATTAATTAATTATTATTATTATGGGCTAGTGAATATTGCTCATATATATCTTTTAATTATTATTACGGATCCTATATTACTTTATTATTATTTTTTTTTTGTTTATTTATTTTGTAGATCCATGGACCTTAATTAGGGTAAGAGTCCTGATCTATTCCACATGTTAGCATCCATATGGTTTCTTACGATTTATAATTACAATTTCCTAATCACTATTTTCACTCAAGCCCCGGCTAAGGCGTTAGCAAGGACACGACTAAAACATTCTCGTCTGACTTTAATGGGATACGGGACTCATTTATTGGAGAGGTGTGATAGCCTGATTTACCTAAGATCATAGTTCCAAAAACAAAAAATAAGAACGATAGTTTTTTTATTATAAAAACTAAATATATATAAATACACTAGGATATAACCCGTATATTATACGGGTTGAACCAATAAAAATATATATATATAATTAATAATTCATAGAAAATTATGTGAGTTTATATTAAAATTGTTATCTTGGTATACATTAGAAAATTTATAATTCTTTTTGTCATGATGTTTAAAATTTCTATATTAGATGAACATTAATCATTTGATATGGTAGAAAAATTATTTAATACTGTATATCATGAACATGATTTTTGTCGTTTATGAATTTCTCTATAAATAGTATCATCCACAATGTTGATTGAATTTGTAAAATAATATTAGGTATTTATTAATTAAAATATTAAATATAATTTGCTCAATTGTATTTGAAAACATACTAAATAAATGTTAAGTTTTTTAAATATTTATAAAAATGAAAATAATAATCATTTAAAAAATAATTTTAAATAAAAATACGATGCCAGTTAAATATATGATTGTCATAATTCTATAAGTATAAATAAATAAAATATATATCATGATTATAAAATAGAAAAGAATTTCCAATCAAATATAATTTATTAGGGAATAGATTTGGGAGGGAAAATTTTTGTGAGAATAAATCTAGTGTTGACATGTGTCAACAATTGTAATTGTTTATTAGAGTAGGAAGATTATACAATTTGTATTGTAGAATTTCGTTTGATTTGTAATCCTACTTCTCTATATCATATTCATCCTTACATAAAATGAGCTCTACCGATGATCAAAATGTACCAACTTCGTCTGTTAAATAGTCAAAATGCAATAAGAACAACTAATATCCGATTCCTGGTAGAGTCCTTAAGAGTTAAGACGAAACAAATTAGTGTAATAAATCATTTATAAAATTGCCATGAAGTATCGGTACATATTTAAACATTTGTTTATGTATTTCCATTAAAGTTTTCAATTTTTTTTATTTCAAATTATATTATCTACTCATATTTTAATGAAAATACATAAGCAACGGTTTAAACATGTATTGATACTTCATGGCAATTTTATAAAGTTTGCTCAATCTTATCTGTCATCGGAAATTAAATAATGATTGGGATTGAAATTGACGAAGGCCTCTTAAATCCGGTGTAGAATTAAACCAATTCAATGATCTTTGCATTTTATTGAATAATCGTTTTTAGAACTCGAGTGATGATAAATGGGAGTGGGATCTAGAAGGTGAATTATTTTTTATGGTGAAACATACCAGATAAAGTTATTGAAATGAAGTATTTTCCGGATTTAGAGAGATCGACTAGATGGAATTCGAGTATTCCAAAGAAGGTGAACATCTTTGTATGGAGACCCCTTCTTGATAGACTTCCAACCCGTGACAGTTTATGTAACAAATATGCTCTTTTTGTGATAGAGAGATTGAATCAGTGGATCATTTATTCGGTTCTTGTGACCTGGCGACTAAAGTTTGGAGATCTTTAATGGCGTGGTAAGAGCTTGATTCGCCTCTTGATTTGGCCTCCTCCTCTTGTATTGATTGGTTGTCTAATCTCAAAATTACAAAGGTTAAGAAAAGAGTGGTGGAATGCATCCTTCATGTCACTTGATGGGTTATGTGGAACTCTAGAAATGATGTTATTTTACAACCGAAATGATTTGAAGACGGCTCAAATTTACGTGTGGTATACCCATGTATTCGTTATCAAATTACAATATAATTTTTTAGGACTGAGTTGTACTAAGGGCATGTGGTATACCCATGTTGTATGGTAATGGTGTGGTTGTCACATGGAAATACCACACATGGTGATATACCCATGTTGTAACACGCGTATACAATTTGATGCCAAAACATAACCGATTAATTTATATAAGTTGGTCCCAGAAAATTGTTCAACAAAGTCATAGTGTGACGTTCACAAAATACACCATATAATAAGTTTGGCACTATAGGTTTGTTTAACAAATATTTACATAGATCATTTTAATCAAAATATGCAATGGGAACTTAATCTTCGTGTGATCGGTCCACGACGCGCTTGATGAACTACAAATTGATTTTTTTTGTTCCTATTTACAACCTAATGAAATGAATAATAAACACTACTGTCGTAAATTTGAGCCGTCTTCAAATCATTTCGGTTGTAAAATAACATCATTTATAGAGTTTCACATAACCCATCAAGTGACATAACAATAGATAAAGAACACTTAAGAACCATGAAAAATAAAATTCGAAACATATTATCATGTAAGACAATATACCTTGGCCATGATCTTGATACATTAATAATCGACGGATTTAACCAACCCGTTTGACCCAATAAGGAATTCATTGTATCAAAAATTACATTATGACTCGGGAAATATGTCCCATTATCAGTTGCTAAATTTTGATTAGAAAGATGAAACTGTATGCTAAGCCTGATCCGTAGCTTACATGTCACAGCTACTAATTTGGCCAGAATGATGAAACTGTAGACTGCACCTAATTCGTAGCCTACAGATCACAGATTTTGATCTGGACAGGATGATGAAACTGTAGGCTGCTCTGATTCGTAGCCTATAGATCACAGATTCTGATCTGGGCAGAATGATGAAACTGTAGGCTGGTCTGATTCGTAGCCTACAGATCACAGATTCTGATCTGGGCAGAATGATGAAACTGTAGGCTGCTCTGATTCGTAGCCTACAGATCACAAATTCTAATTTGGCCATAAATGATGAAACTGTAGGCTGCTCTGATTCGTAGCCTGCAGATCACAGATTCTAATTTTTATCTTTCCATATAGTATATTCACAACAACTAATATAACGATTTGACTAAGGTTCGTAGACCCAAGTCCTATAACCATAATTGTATAGTCCAGTTTTGTCATTGGATTGTATTCAACAGATTATTTCATCTCTTTAAGTTTTTTCAACCCGTTTGACCTGTTAACACGGGTTCATGCCTTTGATGCCTTCCAATCCACCGATTGACCAACAAATCAACAATAGTTATATACTTGATGATCTATGGTTCTACAAACCATTTATGATCTATGGTTCTACAAACCATTTATGATCATTCTATACCCGTTACATGGTGATCATTTTTCACACCTTAAAATGTGTCACATGTCCCTTAAAAACTTGTGTTTAATACGTATATAGATTCCCGTAATTTACTAAAAAAACTATTTGAAGAAAGTGAAGTAAGTAAAAACAAATACTTAATAATTTATTTATTTTATAGAACAATAAATTGGATAGCCTATGAAAATAGATCCCCGGAAGAAAATTCAATACTTTGTTTAACCGCCAAAAACTATGCTCTCCGCCGGACTTCCTCTCGTCGGCGGCGACCACCTCTTTCTCCACCGTAACAACCCCATCCTACTCTCCCGACCTTACAGACCAATCGCAACCAGTTCCTTCACATTTCGATCGCTCTCTTCAAGCCTCAAACAGCTCGACACTTCATCATCTTCATCAACATCTGCAGCGGATGATGATGATCGGAAATTGAGCTCCACGCTCAGCGGTTCAGCGTCGTTTCCTCCGGTGAAGGTCGCAAAACGAGTGGTTCTGGTGAGGCACGGATAGAGCACGTGGAATGCGGAAGGTAGAATCCAAGGGAGCTCCAATTTCTCGATCCATACGCAGAAAGGAGAGGCTCAAGGCGAGACTTCGCGCCAAATGCTCATCGAAGATTCGTTTGATATATGTTTCTCCAGGTTTATGCTCTTTGATTTCTCTGATTTCAGATTCCTGATTAGATGATGATAGATTTATGAAATTAGGGGCTGGTATGGTAAGTAATACTGGATTGGTTATGAAATTGGAAGCACTTTTTGCTTGTAACTGTAATTAGTTGAAGCCCTATGATTGAAGTTATTAGTAATAATTCGTTCGATGTATGCTTATCCAGGTTTATGCTCTTTCATTTCTCTGATTTCAGATTTCTGATTAGATTATGATAGATTTGTGAAATTAGGGCTTGGTGTTGGTAAGTAGCTAATACTCGATTGGTTATGAAATTGGAAGTACTTTTTTATTGCAACTGTAATTAGTGGAAACCTATGATTGAAGTTAGAGTAAATTTCAGTCTAAATATATGAAATTATTGGTTGTTGTGTCCTTTAAATTCATTGATTACTGACTCTGTCATTTTAACACTCGTTAAAAAAACCTCCTTAAGTCCCATCACGTGCCCTGCACGTGAGGGCATTTTGGTCTTTTTACCCATAGATCGTGAAAGGGCAGAGAACGTGGAGATGAGGGAGAGTTATATAAGGTTTTGAATCTGTTAAAAAGTGTGGGTAAAAAGACCAAAATGCCCCTCATTGAGGGGCATCTAAGGTGACTTAACTAGGTTTTTTAACGTGTGTTAAGTGAAAGGACAATGTGCGTGCTTAATCTTAAAAAAAGAGGAGTAATTAGTGAATTTAAAGGACACAACTAGTAATTTCATATATTTATATAGGACATAATCAATAATTTACTCTTGAAGTTATTAGTAGTTATTCGTTTGGATCTATTTCAATTTTAAATTCTAAAGCATAATAGTGGATACAGTCCCTTGAAAAGATTAAAAAGAACTGCTGAAGTCATATGGGGTTCTTGGAAAGAGGATATCATTACGGATTCTGACTTGAGGGAGATAGATCTATATTCATTTCA
This sequence comes from Deinandra increscens subsp. villosa, assembly GCA_039602395.1. Classification (NCBI taxonomy): domain Eukaryota; kingdom Viridiplantae; phylum Streptophyta; class Magnoliopsida; order Asterales; family Asteraceae; genus Deinandra; species Deinandra increscens. The sequence continues at coordinate 92,123,920 of JBCNJP010000023.1, read as the reverse complement.
AGTTAGTTTTGAGATTATTTGAAGATGCAACATTTGTCATAGTTATTGTAATACTTAAACTATAGCTTAGTGTCATATAATAGTATTTTTTGTGTACTTTAGGGTCTCCTATAGCATGAAGGTATAGCAAAGTATGGTACGCCTTTTCGTCAATGGCAAAAAGATGCTCCAAATTTTAATATAGATGGTCACTATCCTGTGAGGGAATTACGGGATCGTGCTAGTAGCTGCTAGAAAGAAATTATTAGTTCATGATAGCAGTTCTGTTCTTGTGGTTGCTCATAATGCTGTTAATCAGGCTCTTGTTGCTACAGCAATGGGTAATTTCCTTTCTTTTGTGTGTGTGAAGTGGTAGGACATGAATCTATATATGAGACAGTACAACTTTATTTTTATAGGTGGAAAAAAAGGACGGTTGGGTAACATGTACAAACAGGTCTGATCAGTTTGACATGTTTTTGCTTATTGAAATATTTACATATAACTAATGTAACTAATTAACTAATACCAAAGGGCTTGGAGCCTAGTACTCTAGTAGTATCAAGGAGTGTACTAAAGGTATCCCTCTGTGAAATTTTGAGAGATCTACTGGAATTGAAGATCGAACAATATGAACAAACAATCAAGACCACAAACAACTAAAGATCTCGGAAAAATACAACCAAATGATTACAACAAAGAAACTGGATCATAACAACATGATCCAGAACTCATACAACAAAATCAGAAAGAAGATGAATCTTCAAGAGGAATTGAAAGACTCAACAATCAGAACTGAAATGATTCACCAGATCTTCGAGAAAACGAACAGACGGAGAATAACCAGAAAACTCTCGAAGACAAAATGAAACCCTAATCCTTATCGCTGTTTTTATAAGCTCCAGCTGCTCCACTTATCCTCGACCCGAACTGATATCTTCGACCCGTACTCAGCCCATAAGCTCCTGACCCAGCTTCTCTTGTAAGCCCAATACCTTAAAAGCCCAAAGATAACAAAAAACAAATTAAATCAAAACTACACAAGTGTTTGAATGAATTTTTATTTTATATTTTTAACACGCCCCCATCATTCAAACACCAAATGCATCAAACATGTTCAACTTATTACACATTAAAGAATGTTGAGATACAAGCAACCCTTTTGTAAACATATCTGCAAGCTGATTCACAGACCTTATACCAATCACTTTAACTAACCCCAACAGAATTTTTTCTCTAAGGAAAAACAGATCAATCTCAAAATGCTTGGTTCTATCATGAAACACTGGGTTTGCAGTAATTGACACAGCAGCCTTATTATCACAATACACAGGAACAGGTAATTTTAAAGACACTCCTAGTTCTTGAAAAATATTTTTAATCCACATTAACTCACAAACAGCAGCACTCATAGCTCTATATTCAGCTTCAGCTGAAGACCTTGACACAGTACTCTGTTTTTTCGATTTCCAAGACAACAAGGAATTTCCTAACATTATACAAAAACCTGTTACAGATCTTCTAGAAACAAGACATTTACCCCAATCGGAATCAGCATAAACAGATAAACTTAACTCATTTTCTTTACAAAAGAGAATGCCTTTACCAGGAGCAGATTTCAAATATCTCAGCAATCTAAGAGCAACATTAAGGTGACCTTTGCTGGGACTATGCATGAATTTACTTAAGAACTGAACTGAATAAGCAATATCAGGCCTAGTATGAGATAAATAAATGAGTTTCCCTACAAGTTTTTGAAACCCAGTTATGTTCTCAAGTTTAGACTCATTTCTGTTGCAGCTTGTATTCACAATGGAGCTTTGTTCAATAGGTATATTTACAGGTTTTGACCCAGTGAGACCAAACTCAGATAGTAATTCAATACAATACTTTCTCTGACTCAAACATAGACCTTTTTCAGTTTTAATTACTTCAAAACCAAGAAAATACTTCAATTCTCCTAGATCCTTAATTCTGAATTTTGACTGCAGATCTATTTTGACTTGTTTAATACTTTCAAAACTACTACCAGTAACAATTATATCATCCACATATACTAACAAGATGGTAATGTCAGTTTTACTATTTTTGACAAAAAGGGAATAATCACTTTTACTTTGAACAAAACCTGATTCAGTTAAAGCACTAACCAATTTTTCATTCCACATTCTTGGTGCTTGTTTCAAGCCATACAATGATTTGTTTAGTTTACACACCTTGGTTTCATTCACAGAAAAATAGCCTTCTGGTAGAGTCATATAAACATCTTCATTTAGGTCTCCATATAAAAAGGCATTATTAATGTCTAACTGATAAAGGGGCCAAGACTTAATCACAGCAAGATTTAACACACATCTAATGGTAACAAACTTCACAACAGGAGAGAAAGTCTCCTCAAAATCTATGCCCTCTTTTTGACTATACCCCTTAGCCACTAACCTAGCCTTAAATCTATCTATCTCACCAGTGGATTTGTACTTTATCTTAAACACCCACTTACAACCAATAGCCTTCCTATTAGCAGGCAATTCACAAAGAGACCAGGTATTATTTCTATGCAGAGCTTCCATCTCTTCATCCATGGCATTGACCCAATTTGGATCATGTTTAGCTTCATTAAAGGTTCTAGGTACAACACTTTTATTTAAGGCAGTAGTAAAACAGAAATTGTCTTTTGACAAACCAGAGTAGCTAATAACCTTCTCAAGACCATACATACACCCCCCCCCCCCCACATAATCCTTAAGATTAGGAGGTAGTCTAACTGGTCTTGTAGAATGCCTTGTGGCTATGCTGGTACCCTCAGAGGATGGGTGATGTTCACCCTCAGTATCACTTCTACCAGGCTCAGGAGTGGCATCACTAGGATCAGTGACAGGTGTCTGACTGTCCTGTGTTTCACTCTGAGGCTGATCAGAGTGTTCTGAGTCACTACGGACCTCCCCTTCATCATCGGGTTTTTCACTTGAAGGGTTTGAAGAAAACACAGTATCAGAAGAATCAAAAAAGGTTAACCAATCAGCAGAAACAGAAGTATCAGAAGAAGTTTTATCAGACCTAGATAGTTTGAAAGGAAAAACAGACTCATAAAAAATAACATCTCTTGAAAAGAATATAGTTCTCCTATCCAAACTCCAAAGTTTATATCCTTTCTTCTCATTTGAATAACCAATGAAAACACATTTTTCTGCTTGACTCCCAAACTTATCATTATTATCTAAAATTGTTGCAAAACATAAACATCCAAACACCTTCAAGTGATCAAGAGGAGGTTTAGAACTAAACATTAATTCATAAGGAGACATGCCATGAAGTACAGAGGAAGGAAGCCTGTTAATGAGATAAGTAGCAGTCAAAACACATTCAGGCCACATATTTAAAGGAATACCAGATTGAAAAAGAAGAGTTCTAGCCACATTCAGCAGATGTCTGTGCTTCCTCTCAACAATACCATTTTGTTGAGGGGGTGTGAACACATGAAGTTTGGTGTAAAATCCCATGAGAATGCATAAAGTTTTCCAAATATGAGTTAACAAAATCAGTACCATTATCACTTCTAAATATCTTAACACATGTTTTAAACTGAGTTTGCACCAAATTATAAAAGTTTTCAATATATTTTCCAACTTCACCTTTATGTTTTAAGAGATATACCCACACAGCCCTACTATAGTCATCAACAATGGTTAAAAAATATCTAAACCCTTCCTTACTACTCACCCTATAGGGACCCCACACATCAAGATGTACAAGGTCACCAACCTTATTAGATTTATGAGAACTTAGAGGAAAAGGTTGTCTATGCTGTTTAGACTTATGACAGACTTCACATATGGAAGTGGACTCAAAACCTTTAATTTTTAACTCATGTTGAAGCAATTTCAGAACAGGATCTGCTGGATGCCCCAGTCTAATGTGCCACAGGTTAATTACATCTAAAGAGTTAAAACACACCTTGGAGCATACAGGTATATCCCCACACAAATACAACCCATCAAGTTGTCTACCAGTCACAATTATCTGGTTTGTATACAAATCCTGAAGATAACAAGAATTTTCATCAAACACAGACCTAAGTTTATTATCTTTGGCAAGTTTGTGGACAGATATAAGGTTGACAAAGTACTCTGGAACAACAAAAACATCTTTCAAAATAATTTTGTCAGCAAACCTTAGATTTCCAATTTTTGAAACAGTGGCAAAAGTTCCATTTGGATGCTTAATCTTAATTCCATATTCTGAAACATTTACAGAATTAAACAATCCTTTATCTGAAACTACCATATGCTGATTTGCTCCAGAGTCTATGACCCAACCAGCCCTATCCATTCCAGTGCCAAACACATAAACACTATTATCACAGGCACTCAAACAACTAAAAGACACATTATTATTAGTTTTACCTCCCACATTATTGCTTGAGGGAGTTTCACCAGTCCTTTCATCCAAAAGTTTCAACAACCTACATACTTGCTCATGACTCAAAGAACTAGAAATAGATGAATTATTTAAACCAGTTCCAGTTTCCCCCAAAGACCCATTAGAACTAGCAGGTCTTGACCCCTGATTATTCCACCGATTGTTTCTTAATTTGTATCCAGGTGGGTAACCAATTAATTCGAAACATTTATCCACTAAATGTCCTACCTTATTACAATGTGTACATCTAACATTGGTATTAGGTCCTTTGTTAGGTCTTTTAGTGTTATCAGAAAAAACACCACCCTTGGATACAAATACAGACGACTGTCCTTTAGAACCACCATTACTAACTCTATGTGATTCTTCCCTTGAAATGGTTGAGAAAGCAGTTTTAAGAGAAGGTAAAGGATCTCTAGTTAGTAGATTGGTTCTAACAGGCATGTAAACTTCATCCAATCCCATGAGAAATTGCATCAATTTTATAGAATTATTGAAATCATTGTAACTCTTTGATGCATTACAAGAACATGCAGGCAGTTTTATCATATTATCATATTGCTTCCACATAGTGTTGAGCTTGTTAAAATACTCAGACACAGATGAACCACTTTGTGTAACAGAGTTTATCTTTTGGTACAGATTGAATATAACAGAACCATCTATCTTGTCATAAGTTTCTTTTAGATCATTCCACACAACAGAAGCTAACTTAGAAAAAACCTGACCTACATACAGTTCCTCACAAATTGAATTCAGAATCCATGACAACACCACTGAGTTACATCTCTCCCACTGATTAGCCAAAACAGGGTCATCAGACGATTTTTCACAAGTACCATCCAGAAACCCAATTTTATTCTTCACTTTTAAAGCCAGTTCCATAGCACTTGCCCAAACCGTATAATTTTCAACCCCTTTTAATTTGAAACTAATCAAAGTAAGAGTACTGGTATCACTAGCATGCAAATATAGAGGATCACTGGCCTCAATCTTGCTAACAAGAGTAGCAGGATTGGACGTGTCCCCTTCTATAGTCATTCTAACAATCTTCACGTTAACAAACAATCAGCAATATACCACACAGAGGTCTAAACACAGAATTGGTTTAAAAAAAAACGCAGCCCGGCCAGAGCCAGGATTCCACACCACTTTCAGTGGTAGTTCAAGGAATAACCGAGCGCTCAGGGAAACAGGACACGAGCAAATACGTACGATATGAACAATTTAAAACTAAAAGAGTAAAGCACGAAACGATCTCACCCTTTGCGCCTGAGTAGTAGTGACCTTCACTTAGGGTCAGAACCACTCAGGCAAGCATGAACAATCCTCGAACACTGAACTGCACCTCCAAGCTTCCTCACCTTCACTTAGGGTGAGGTCTTGAGTCTTCAACCAGAGCCAAACAATCACGTTCTTGAGCGAGACCTCGAACACACAGAATTAGGGTTTTAACACCGAAACCCTAGATCTGTTCTTCTCAACGCAGCGGAACACCCAGAATCAGAGCGATTCTCAAGAACAAGAAGAATAGACCAGAGAAGCGAAAAAGACAAACTAAACCAAACTCGGGTTCAAACCCTAGATCTCAACAACTAGGGAAACAGTAAATATCAGAGCCAACCTGGCTCTGATACCATGTGAAATTTTGAGAGATCTACTGGAATTGAAGATCGAACAATATGAACAAACAATCAAGACCACAAACAACTAAAGATCTCGGAAAAATACAACCAAATGATTACAACAAAGAAACTGGATCATAACAACATGATCCAGAACTCATACAACAAAATCAGAAAGAAGATGAATCTTCAAGAGGAATTGAAAGACTCAACAATCAGAACTGAAATGATTCACCAGATCTTCGAGAAAACGAACAGACGGAGAATAACCAGAAAACTCTCGAAGACAAAATGAAACCCTAATCCTTATCGCTGTTTTTATAAGCTCCAGCTGCTCCACTTATCCTCGACCCGAACTGATATCTTCGACCCGTACTCAGCCCATAAGCTCCTGACCCAGCTTCTCTTGTAAGCCCAATACCTTAAAAGCCCAAAGATAACAAAAAACAAATTAAATCAAAACTACACAAGTGTTTGAATGAATTTTTATTTTATATTTTTAACACCCTCTCCAAGTGGTTGAGGGTTCTAGTCTCACGGTGGACATTAGTGTAGACTTAGTAGTAGGTTTATTGAGTGTGTGAGTTAGCCATTCTAAAAAAACTAATGTAAATAATACAATTACAATAAATGTTTTAATAAAATAACATGTAAATAGTTTGAATACATGGTGCTGAAACACATTCAAATAATATTCTGGGGGACTTGATAACCTGCTTGACATGTTTCATTTTTTATTTACCTTTTAAACTTCGCCCATTTGACCCGTTAGAGTTATTACATAACCCAAATTGACCTTTTTTTTGTGAGGTGGTATAAAATTGAAAAAATCCATGGTTTAATAGACAAAAAATTAGTGTATCATTTACTCCTGTCCAGTTCCTTTTATTATTATTAAAATTCTATGCTTTGCTAGTTGCTACATGCACGCTCATTATCACTTAATCTCGCATTGTTTTGCAATTTTCCAGCCATTATTATCGTATTGTAGTTAAAGAAAAAAAAGTATATTATGCACAGACTCCAAGCTCTCCTATTTCCGCTGGAAGCTCTGCAGGCAGGAAAGCTCTGATTGAACATTGATATCTTACCCTTCTTTTTCTTATGAAATTTTTATTTATAGCTTGCGGACATATAAGGTTAGTTTTTTGAAAGAACCAGCAAACAAATCAAGAAACTTTAATCTAGCAAGTAGCAACCTAGTTTCCCCCCTAAAAGATGCATTTTTGTGAAAAACTAAACTGTGAGATTATAAAAACTTGTCCAATTACATCACTATCTATTCCTTTGGGCTGGTGTTTGACTGTTTGACCAAGCTCATTGGTTTTAAATGTGGTGGTCTTGACCCATTTATTCTTGAATATGTCAGTTTAGGTTATGTTAATGGGTAAACTAAGAAAGCGTTTTTACACAGAATACCAATTTACTTTCCCATTTGTGCTAAATGGGACAACTGAAACTGCTAATACAATTGCTCGTGTAAGTCTCCTTACCATATTTCATGTCTTGTTCATCAAATTGTTTGTTTTTTGTATCATTAAATGTCTAGTTTTATAATATTGAAGGTTCAAGAGGGTGCTGATTGTCTTGGTGCTGATTGCGTGCCACGATATGTGAAAGAAAGCAGATGAAAGACCTTGATGTTTATGATATTCTTAATCGTTCAGAAAAGGTGAAAAGGTAAGGAACATACATTTTTCATTCTATTAACTGTTAGTTCATTTTTTGGTGTGCATTATAGTGGGTCAATTTTGACTCATTTACTTGTGACCGGGTCTAGAATCTAGCTGGGTTATCCATAACGGGTTAAATAGCTCAAATAGAAAAACTTGGCTATAAGGGAAGAAACTTGCGAGCATGTATTCTTAATGCTTAAAACCTCCTAAATATAGTTGTAGTAAACCAAGTTCATGTACCCATTTCAACTAGTACAGGAACACAGTTTTTTAACCTGAACATTTTTTGACCCATTAACCAACCTGTCACACCCGCCCATATGCCACCTCTCGTGTGCTAGGAGTTTGAAAAGTTGACTGTGCGTCGAGTAAATCTTTGTTTCATTAGGGACGAAATCACGAAAATAATCAGGTTATTGGTTGGCTAATATAACTATATATAACCTGTATATTAAACAGGTCAGCCTGAACAAGACGTGTTTAATATATGGGTAAACGCGAACATGACCACTACCCATTCTCACTTTCATCTAATACCTCTAATCTCAAGCTAAATATATAAACCCAAGTTAGTTACCTAGGAATGAGAGGTAAGGAACAAAAAACTATTAAAAAGACACCAATTAAAAAAAGTTCCACTTAAGCTGGAGTCATTGATTGTTTAAACTTTAAATTCTTACTAAGTCAGCATGTATTACTCACATTCGCAAATGAACTTTAAAATTAAATGGGTCAACCGGAAATGTGACATGAGCACAACAAAATTTGAAGTGTGTTCAGGTTAGGGTTGGTGTCTTTAAACTGAAAAAATGTATTAGTGGTGTTCCGGATCACGTAGTCAACCCGCCAATCAAATCAACAAAATTTACATGCTTAATTGTGACTTGAAAACGTAATCAGTTTCCATTTTCGGTTTCTCTAACAAGACTCAGTTAACACATTAAGTCTACAATCTGGGTGGGTGAACGAATTTGAAGATGAATTATTAACAGAAATATGGGACCAAAAAATCACTATTAGACGAACAGTCTAACGATTCTGAACCAGACAACGTCATTGTAACAGTTGGTCATCCGATCATTAGCACGTTGCCTGAATCTAACAAAGGATTGGATGGGATCATTTTATCTGGATGCTGGTAGCATTACTGTCATTGATTTTCCTGATGCCCCTTTTGACAGAGGTGTAGTTCGATGCGTAAATTATTCGGCACATCAAGGAAGGTGGTCAATACCGAGGTGTAGTTCGATGCGTAAATTATTCGGCACATCAAGGAAGGTGGTCAATACCCATTACTAGACTAATACAAGATGATGAAGACTTTTAGTTCCCGGACCTAGACATAAGAATCCGGTATTAAAATTATGTTATATAGTATCCGATACTCCCTATATTAGTTATGTATCCGAACATTATTATGATCCACAAGTTGCTACCCAGATCAAAGGCAAATCTATTAATGACTGAACAATATTAGAAAGTAGAAACAATAGTAATACCAAGTCGATCTTTAAAAAAAAGGATTGATGAAATGAAAAAACACAAATTCTAGCTCGTTCCTTAATTTGTTCCTCCTCGATCTCTACATAACACAGCATGCGTTTGGGTTCTCCTCACTGAACAGTTGAGGAGTCTGATCATCATAGCTCCGGGACTGAATGTCGAGCTGCTCAACACTGTCCCCGTAAGGTGGGTAGCTGCCCAGCCCTTGAGGTGCATATCCGTAACATTCACAACCCGGGCGTACAAATTTTTGTGCCCCCGGGAGTACAAAATTTTGTGCCGAACCTTGCCACAGAGGGGAGCCAAGCTCACTGCTACTACTACTACTAGTTACTGCCTTGGACACCGGAAAGGTTGCAGGTGGCTGCTGGTTAACAAAAAAAGAAAGAAAAAAAACACACTATTTAATAATGAAAAGTTAGCATTTTTTTATAACAGCTCGTAAATCCTATCCTATCTATATCTATATCTATCTATATTTATATCTATCTATATCTATATCTATATTACCCTATAAACAATAGAGAGTTAAATGAATAGTAGTTCAAGTGAATACTAACCATAACTTATCTCCAACCAAGCGTTTTGTACAAGTATTTTAAGCATGGGAAGCTTTTTGTTGATCTTACCTTCACCCAAACGGTGAGTACAAGTTCTTTAAGCTGTTAAAACATTTTCAAAACAATGTTACCTACCGTTGCCGTTCATGGGGTTCATCTCCGCAAGCACGCAACGCACGCATCCCTCCAACTAGTCTATCTATCTATATCTATATCTATATATATATAATAAAAGAAAAGTTTTTGGCACCACAATTTGCCATGTGGCACCACCACATTCATCCTCAACAATTTTTCCCGCCAATACTTATTTACCAAATTAATTTTTAATTAATGTTTTTTTCTTTTATACAAGGCATAATCCAATTACATTTTATGCATTCTATTACCGTGATTAATTGCTTTAAACCCAAGTCGTTCGATGAATATTTTTTTAAATCTCAGCCATGCGATGCACGAGGTATAAAAACTAGTATAATATATATGATATAACATAGGAAGGAAGGATTGTTTTTGGGACGAACGAGACAACTCAAAACCGAGAACCACGGCTCTGATGCCAGTTGCTAGGTCACACCGGGTATCGATCACACACAAGAGAAACAAAGATAGTAATGAACACGAGAGTTTTAACGTGGTTCGATCAAAACCGATCTACGTCCACGGGTTGCACTAGGATATTCAAGTTATTACAAGGTGCTCAAGATTACAGTTACAATATGAGCTAGTATATATAGACTAAGAATCAGGTTAACTGGTGGGCCGGGCTTTAACATAGTGGGCCAAGCCCATGGGCCACTAAAAGCCTTCACAACCTAACAAGGTCATGGGTCGATTGGGTTGCCAGGTCTCTTCATCCCCTTTGAAAAAATACTCGACCTCGAGTCGTGAGAACATCGAACATATCAACTCCTTTCTTCTTAAACTTACATTCAAACCATGCTTGATAATACATATAGATATTTTTAAAACCACTTAAATAATGATAAGGATACTTTCCGCAATTATCCACTAATTTTTTTTTTTGAACGGCAAATTTAGATCACTAACGGGAATATTATATCACCACCCGATCATCTCCAATCTCTATCAGGAGGAAACTTACCACTGGTGAGAAACCCCCTAGCCCATCTTGTAACGCCTATTTTTTATTCTTATTGTTACAAGTGGGACTTGAACTCAAGACCTCTTGATAAGGGGTCGTACACCTTTGCCACTAGGTTAACTAGTGGTGTGTAATTATCCACTAATTGACCAACTTTTTTAATCGCAAAAAAATTGAAACTCACTTTCCATATATATTACGAAATTTGAGTATTTAAGATCAGGGATACTTCAAGTGGTGTGATTGTCATGTAGGCATTAACTAGACCACACCACATTTATCACATATAAAGGATATACTCAATGTAAAGTGGTGTGGTGTGAAGGATTATTTAATTATTTTATACTTTTATAAATATTGAAATTGTAAAAAAAATTAAACTGCATTAATGTTCAAACTACAAACACTGAAGAAAAATTAGAAAGAATAAAAATTACAAATACTATAAACAAATTAAAGAGTTAATTACGGAATGCGTCCCTGTAGTTTGCAAATTTGTTTGGAATGAGTCCAAACGTTTTAAAATTTTCATTGCAATAATAACAATATCAACAGCTAATATTCTAACGTTCAATACCTAAAAAAAAGCCTGGTAAATACTACTAATGTAAACATAACAATCCGTGTAAATTAACACTATGCAGTCTTGTCTATGCATACTTCAACAAGGAAGTGACGAATGGTGGATGGAATCATAAGGAACCATGCCCAAACTCACACTAAAATATATAATCATCAAAAGTATTTAATCTATCGATCGATCAGGGTGTATATATGATCATAGACAGTGGCGGGCCTAGCATAGAAGCAGGCCCTAAACTTTCACCGCATAGTGTTAAAACTTGATACCGCCTAGTGAATTTTTTTTTTTAATTTTTTTATGTATTTCGTTATCCCTGAAACGATTTTTCGAATTCATACATACCTGGTAAATCGGCCCGCACAGTCGGTGGCCACAGACTACACAATGGAGAAGCGTTAACTCGGGCAGATACATCGGAGCTCCTCGTGGTTCTCGTGTTTTGCTTCGAATAACTCCTGTTGTAACCGGACATTGAATTGAATCGAGCAAATGTGGTAACAACCGATATTATTATTACCCTAATGATAAAATTCTTTCCTGAATTAAAAAAGAATAATATTTCAATATTTTTTCTAAAAAAAAAAGCAAAACTTGTCCCACAAGTATTCTGGCTCGATTATAAAATTTATCGGAAAATAAAATAAATAAATTCGATGATATTTCAAATCTTTAATTATGTGCCACTTAGGTCAGAGGTTTATGTTTCTTTGTTTAGGTCTCAAACTTTAATTTTGTGTAATTGGTAGTTTATAGAAAGGTGAAATATATAGTTAATATTTTTTTAACAGGGGGATTATGTTATTGGTAGTTAAAAGAAGGAGAAATATATAAACTTTTTGTTATATAAATAGCCCCTCAATTATAAAATGACTGAAACGCCATAGACTTAACAAACTAGATCTAACATAGTCAATGGATTATAAAGGGGAGGTCTTGGGTTCAAGTCCCACTTGTAACAAAAAATAAATAAATGTGGGTTACAAGTTGGGCCAGGGGGTTTTCTCACCTATGGTGAGTTTCCTCCTGATGGGGATTGGAGATGATCGGGTGGGTGGGTAATGCCCCCGTCAGTGATCCAAATTTGCCGTTCAAAAAAAAACATAGTCAATGGATTGGACTAAAATGGTTACAAAATTCAAATGTTAGGGGTTTCTATGTTAATTTTATTTATTTTATTTTAGACTATGATTATTGGATTTCAATAATCTTAAATTTAATCAATTGGTAGACAATAATCCCAAGTCACGAAGTGTTTACTATCAAACCCAACTTTTAACATGTTTTACTACAATGATCACTTAACGACGTTAATTTTTTTTATGAAGCCTTGAATTTAAATAATCCCAATTTTCATCAATTGACCTACAATAATCTCAAGTTTCATAAAAAAACTAACGTCGTTAAGTTTTTATTAGTTAGGGTCTCTTGTAGGTAATAGGTTGAAAATTGGCTTCGGTAGTAACATTTCGTGACTTGGGATTATAACCGGCTGATGAGTGGTGTTTAGATACATATTATTCGTATTATCGTTTAAATTTAGCAATAAGTTTATGTTTTCTTAGTGTAATACTAATAGGTACAAATGTTTTAGGTACGATCGCTGACATAATGTTTTTTAAACACGCTGGTTACGTATTTGAACCAGTTGAACCTTAAAAGCCGTTACGTCAAAAATTAACTCGAAATAAGACTAAATCGGACACATCCACAAACGGTTCACAACATTGTCTCGCGGGGAGGACTACGACGGATAAAAGGTCCCGAACTGTAGCCTTATCGTTACTCTTACCCTAAGGTCCATGGATCTACAAAACAAATAAATAAACAAAAAATAAAAAATAATAAAAAATTAAGTAATAAAGGATCGGTAAAAATAATTAAAAGATATATATGAGCAATATTCACTAGCCCATAATATATTAAAGTATGTAATGTAATTAATTAATGGTGTATCTTATTATCTTAAGTAATGATTTGTTATTTCTAAGGAATGGATCGATTTTTAGGGTACGTTTTTGGTAACAAAATTCGTTTACCAATTAATTAAACTAAAGGTAGAAAAGTGATCAATCGGTATAAATTAATGACTCATATATATATATATATTGATCATTCATTCAATTGACATTAAGAAACCAATTACCAAGCAATGGCTGGAGACTGGATTCAAAGTATTTTTTCAATGCCACGCTACAAATCAAACCATGGGGGAGGGCTTGCTAAAACCAACATAGATGCGAGTTTTGATATGAGATCGCTCATGTACACGCAGGTAATTTAGTTACTGACTTGGTAACGCACATATGATGATTTTTTGTTTTGTTTAATTAGATATCAGGGGACATAACCACAAGCGAATCCAACCGCGGAGGGGGATATGCGAGTTTTGATATGAGATCGCTCATGTACACGGAGGTAATTTAATTACATATATAGTTAAGTGGTCAGTCTGTTTGATATTTTTTTTTTTAAAACCACTGATTCGGGCAGCCATGGCTTACTCGTGCTTACTTCAACCATCTCTTACTCGGTTAGCTTTCTTTCATCCTCTTACTTATGCACATATGATGATTTTGTGTTGTTTTGATTAAATAGATATCAGGGGACATAACAACAAGCAAATCATGGTACGGAGACAAGAAACAAGCAGAAGAAGGTAGAGTGGAGTCCTCATCACGTAATTATAAGCAAGGTTTTGGTCACACACCATGTTTTTGTCCCTTTTCGCCTGAGTGCACCTTCGCCGCTTCTTCCAGAAAGCTATACCGTCACGTCATGAACACACACGACAAACTCACGGTTACTCGGTTCACCTATGGGCTCCCATTCTATGTTGGGGTCGGAATAGGTGGCCAGAGGCAGCGTGTAGTTCTTCAAGAAGAGACTGACGGGGTCATCTCCATTCTTAACAAGCATCACTACGAAAGAGTTTTGAGTATCTATTGTATTGGCTCGCCAAGACTAGACAACGCTTTTACCTACAAACTTGTCGTGAGATGCAACGGGGGGACACGTTTCTCGATGAAAACGGTACCGGAGGTCTATACGAAGTGGGAGAAACACGATCCAACCAACAAACCATGTCTGTCCTTAACCAATGTGGATGAACAATTCCTTCATGTTGAAGTATGCATAGAGTTGAACATAAAGGGATGCCATTGCCATTAATTATTAGTTTACATTCATTATTATATATATACTATTGATGATGATTAGCTTGTTCTATTATTAATTGGCATTTTTATATTCCACCTTTTGTTATAATGCACATAGTTTATTTAACATACAACGGATTTTATTTTTTTAACCCAAAATTTCTATTGTTTAAGCAAATCTTACTATCACTAATAAGGTTTAAATCTTGGGTTTGATTAAAAATGTTAACCTCTTATAATTAGACTACAACTTGATTTTAATTCACACATACAAAGTAATAGATGTCTTGTGTTTCATCATAGTCTTTTGTTGGGTGTTATTTATAAATTTTTAACCATTAATCATTAATCCAATTGGTTAGAGGTGAGGTGTCCAAAGTCATCAAAGTTTAAAAGATTTTGGGTTTAGCCACCACTTGTGACATAACATAGCGAGGGTTTCTCATCTATGATGGGTTTCAAACTAATAGCATGTTCTCGAGGAATGAAGATGATCCGGTGAAGCCAATAACCCGTCAATGATCCTTATTTGCAATTCAAAAAAAGTTACAAATATTTAATTTATTACACTGATAAAATAATTTATTTATTTATTTATTTATTTTTGAACGGCTAATTTTTTATTCTTTCATATTTTTTCACCATTGCTAAAGTTTGAATCTTGTATTCCACTAAAAATATTTTATCCCTTACCCGTAGGCTACAATTAAGTAATCTAAGGGGACCCGGTATCGTTTACAAGCCGGCACCCGGTTCCAAAGGGAGCCGGGTGGCTTGCCCGGCTAACCACCCCACCTCACGCGGTTCACTGGCCGGCTCCATCCTCGGCGGTTCCCATCGGTTTCGAGAAGCCAGCCTAAGCCCGGTGGAATGTACCGTTGGACTAGCCGTTACAACGGCTAGTTTGTTTTTTTTTTTTTTAACCTTTTTTAACACATTTATAAATACCACCATATTTCACCTATTTTAAACACACAAACATTTCTTTCTTCTCTACAATCTTTCTCATATTTTCATTTTTCTCAACCCTTCACCATGGATAAATCATCCAAGAAAAAACCCGCTCTTACCAAAAAGTCACCCGCTCCTCCTAAAAAATTTAAACCAAAGGTACGAAATGCCGGTCAAACCTCCAACTCAACTCCTCCACCACAATCACAACCGAACTTTTACACTAATCAACCGCATCATTCTCAACAATCGTTAGTTGATCTTCTATCTGGGCGTTACGGGGTTCAAGGGGAGTTATATCCCCCACATTCAACACAAGTGCAACAATTCTCCACTTCAAACGCCATGTATCGAAACACGCAATATCGTGATCCAAGGCGTGCAATCGAGTCCGAAACCGACGAAGAAGAGAATGAAGAAGAAGTTGAAGAGGAGGAAGGTGATGAAGTTGCGGTTGAAGAAGAGGAGATTGAGGTGATGGATGAGGACGTCCATGTGATTAAGAAAGGTAAATTTCACTCGCGAGCAAAAGGGAAAAATTGGACGTCGGATGAGGAGCTAAATTTGACTAAAGCTTACATCCATTGGACCGAAGATGGGAAAAAGGCGGATCAACAAAGTCGTGATTCGTTTTGGGGTAAAGTTCTTGCTCACTTCGACGGATTGATGGGTGAACCTAGTGGGCGAACTAGGGACCAAGTAGCCTCAAAGTGGAAGAAGTTGAACACCAAGTTGTCGAACTTCAACGCTCTCTACATCCAAACGGTAAAAAACAACTATTTTTTTTATTTTTGTAAATGTACATATCTTAATTAAATTTTTTTTATTGTTTTTTGTAATAGAGTAACACTTGGGCAAGCGGGAGTGCGGATGTGGATATTTTGTTAAAAACCCAAAACTTGTATAAACAAATATACGAGAAAAGTGGGTTTTCTCATTTGGCGTGTTGGCTCGAGGTGAAAGACCATCCCAAGTGGGCTTCGGTTGCGGTCGTAGCCGGTCAAATACCGGAACCGGCTAAAAGGACCAAGACGTCCGAGTCGGGTCACTACACAACTTCAAATGAAGTTGGGTCGACTCAATTGCCGGATTTAAATGAGAACTCAACCCCTACATACCCAAAACATAAAGGGAAAAACAAGTCGGGGGATTCTTCGTCCACCGCAAAGAGTTCGGCTTCGGAAAGGGCGTTGGAGATGATGTCGGATTTTCAAAACAATTGGATGAAAGAAAGGGAGATGCAGTCAAAGATTCGGGATGAAACGTTTAGAAAGAAGCAAGCAATGTACGATGAGGTGAAAACTACAATGGCGGCTCAACGTCAAGTGATCGAGACCAAACTAGCACGTGAAAAAAAAGAAAAAAAGAAAAGTGATCTCGAGTACTTCATGAAACCGCACGACGACGTTGATCCTCAATTCCTTCCACTTGTGCTTCAACAAAAACGAGAAATAGCGGAAGAATATGGATGGGATTGCCCATTTTAAGTTTTTATATTTTAAAAAATCTAGTATTGTTTTAAGTTTTTTTTTTAGGTTTTTTATTTTAAATTCCAAGTATTGTATTGTTTAATTTCTAGTATTAAAATGTTTGGTTTTTATTAGAAATTGTTATTTTATTAAGTTGTTTAAATAAAAAAAAAACAAAAAAAAAAGGTGGAACGGCTTGGGTTTGAAGCCACACCACCACCATACCATGTGGTGTGGCTTCACATGGCTTCATTTTGATGGAATTTGAGTTGGCGACTTTTTATTGGTTAGGCAACATGGCTTCTTGAAGCCACACCACCACCATACCTCCTCCCCTAAGTGGCAAACGATTTATTATTGTTTCTCACTATGTTTTGTTTTCAAGACTCTACCATTGGTTTGAAATTCATTAAATCATTATGTGATACTTCATACTTCATGACAACTTAGAAGGAAATTAACACAAGTTACTAAGTGATGAAATTTGTGTTTATTTCATGTTTATTCATTTCTCCTTTGCACAAATGATAACCGCCCAAACCAATTACCTTTTTTCCAATGTTTAAAAAACCGGTTTGAATCGGCCGGTTCGACCGGTTTAACCGTCAACTGGCCCTCATATCGGTTTTTTTGTCCTCGATTTTTTTGGACATAACCGGACCGTTTCGAACCAGGCGGTTTTTCAGTTTTTTCCGGTTCAACCTCTAACTTTTTTTCTGAATTATATTTTAAGTTTATTGTTATTTTTTATTGTTTTTTAAAGTTTAAAACTTATATTTTTTCTCGTGAAATACCTATTTGATATTATTTTTGAGTGGATTATAATTGTATTTTAACTATTTTTGTTGGAGTGTACAAGTTTATTATCATTTTTATAAAAAATATATATAAATCCCCTAACCGGTTCAACCGACCGGTCTAACCGGTCCAACCGACCGAACCGGCCGCAGAAGGTTTTTTTTCGGTTAAAAAAAACCGGTTTTTAAAACATTGCTTTTTTCCAGCACCAATTAAGGACGAGTAGTGTAAATCTAACAAATCTTTAACTAAAAAGCAAAGATTTAAGAGATTTTACACCATTAGCCGACCAAACTCCAAACATATGAGGACAGAGAGCAAGACGTTAAGACAAAACGAGTGGTAAATTGAAACAAAACTAAATAAAAAACATACAACGTGGATGTCTTAGATATAGAAAACAGTTATTCGATGAAATTTAGTACAACTCGGTCCTAAAAGTTATATCTTAAATTTGATAACCAAAATTAGATAAAATTATCTATCATCAATTTTACAAATGTTGAATAGTAATGGTACATTTATAATTATGATGAACTTTGAGGGTGTTTTCATTTGTGTCTATCTTTATGGTCAAAAGGTTAATCAGTGATCAATCAAAGTTGGTGCAGTGGTTAATTTTAAACTTGTGGTTGAAGAGACCCAAGTTTTAGTCTTAATTACACCACTTTGTAAGATATTGATGAGCAATGAAGGATTTGAGCTTGTTTGATCATGAGTCACAAGGGAGGGTTTACGGGCTTGCCCGGTTCTCGTCCGATGGTGCAAATGGGGGGGGGGGGGGGGTGAAAAAGGAAAAAGTGTCACTATGAGCACCATTGCCACCAAATCAGAGAGGTGAGGTAAAAGTGAGAGAGGTCTGAGTTTAGAGAGAGAAAGTAATGTTTATTGATTGCGAAAGTTACAAGTGATCGAAGTAAAATGATACAAGTCTCCCTAATCTAAATCTAATCTCGAGTATTTATAGGCTTCCAATTCCGCTTCTCCAGCTCTTATCTCGGATCTTGACTCAGATCCTCGCCTTGCATTCACCTGTAAAACCACTTACAATATTTTGAGGACTTAGATGTCCGATGGTCGGATATTGATGTGTTGCAAACACATCCGATTTTCCTAAGTCTTTTGTTATGTATTTGAGTCCATTTGAGTCAGTTTCCATTTGTTTTAAGTGCTTTTATTAAAGTTAGAGTCCTTGAGTCTGTTATTTATGTTTTTGCAAGTTTTGTAGGTTTTTAATAAAGTCCCGAGGCCAATATAAGAAATGTTGAAGAAGGGCTGAACAAGCAGTTCCAGGCGTATCGCCTGGAACCTGATGACTAGTAGGCGATACGCGCGAGAAGGAAAGTCAACAGAAGTCAAAGTCGGCTAAGCCCGACTAATTTGTCGCCTTATGGGATGTAGGCGTATCGCCTAGGAAGATAATACCTCCAAGCGATACGCTTGGAGGTCCAAAACCCGCAGAAAAAGGTTTCTCGATATAAAATCGATTTTAGGGTTCTAGTTCGAGATAACTCGACTTCCAGACGGCTAAGGGCGATAGAGAGGCGATTTCAAGAGCAGAGAGAGCAAGGATCAAAGGGGAAATCAACGGTGGATCAATCTTTCATCATCAAAGCGATATCGGTTTCATCTTTTCTCGTTGAATTCGTTGCTATTATCATGTTCAGTGTTCAAGCTTTAAACTTTATTATGATTTCTGTAACTGAGATGATTGTTGGCTAAACTTTGATTGCCACCTAGACTCGTATGATGAATTTGACCTTTTGACTATTTTATTCGGTTTTTGACTAATTGATTGATGCTACAATTCTATTCAATTCCAATGATTATTATGATTTGATGCATATATGTGTTATGATCAGTATATTAGTTAACTGTTAATGCTTAATTTACCCGCGAATGTCTTTCGATTTAGGTAGATTAACCAAAGTAGTTAACTTTAGGGTTGATTGCTAAAGTGTAGTTTAGGGTTACCTTGAACTATTGCATTTTCGGTTGGTTGATTATTTGATTGTAATGTGCTGCTAAACTGAAGACTTAAAAGGTATAGGTTTAACGGGTAGTCGGGTTGGTTGAAGTCTTAGGGTTGCATTGTCTCAAAAGGAAGTGTCCTAGGGTTTTGTCTAGCTTGCTATTTCGTGTCAGTCATGATAGTTGTTGGTAGCTCCGGCTAGTCTAGGTGTGCCTTAGGTATATCCGAGGGTGGCTAGGGTAGTTGAAGTGGGAAGGACTTAAAAGGTGAACCCTTGTTCGAGCGTTAGGATTGCATGCTAGGAAGGACTTAAAAGGTGAACTAGCCACCATCAGATTAGTCAAGCCGAGTGAAGTTGTCATTAGTGATTAGGATTCTGAGTCTAGGTGGTATCTTTCTCTGTCTCTGAAGGTTGTTACTTGATTGTTTGCTGCTCGTTTGCTAATTGTGTGCTTTAGGTAATTTTAGTTAATTCAAATCTCAAATCAAATCCAAAACCAAATTACTCAGTATTTCCATTTCTTAGGTCTGGGTTAATTCTTGTCTAAAATAGTGTCCTTAGGTTCGATAATCCGGTCTTGCCTTAGCTATTCTACTATCCGATAGGTACACTTGCCTTAGGGTTCGGTTTAGTTTAGGTAGTTTCGGTAAAATTAGGTGTGTCTAGGTCTAGGTTTTTATAGTAGTTTTTAGAGTCGTTCCGAACACATCAAGTTTTTGGCGCCGTTGCCGGGGACACTTGGTAATTGGCAAGATTAACTCTGGTCGTCGTGAGGAAATTTTGAGTCTTTTTGGTCTTTCCGTGTCTAGAGTCTTAGGGTTTTCTGATTTCGAGTCTAGATTTTTAGGTTTAAATTTTTTCTTAGTTTTCTTCGAGTCATTCCGTCGTTTTATGCCACACACTCGTTCACGGGGTCCACCTGAGCTGTCACCACTTTCTGATCCCGACGCGGATATCCGTGAACGATTTCGCCTTCTACGCACCGAGCTAGAGGCATTCATCATTTCCACCGCTCAATCCAAACCATCCTCTTCATCCACACACACCACACGCGACACCAAACCCATTCCATTTCCCGATCTTTCATCCATGGCGGCACGTCGCACCGTCCACGAGCAGGCTAGCGCCGGAGTCACCGAGGCCCGGTTTGCTATTGCACAGCCTTCGATTGCCAACACCGCGAATTGGCAAGTTCCGTCCCACGTCATCAACGCTTTGACGCATTCGATCCAGTTTCATGGACGTGAGGACAAAGATGCACCGATGCATATCTCCAGGTTCACGCGTATCTGCAACACGTTCGGACTCACCGGAGTCGCGAACGACACCATCTATTTGCGTCTTTTTCCATTCTCCCTTACGTCTCGAGCCGCCGAGTGGCTTGAGACGCTTCCACCTAATTCGATCGCCACCTGGGACGATCTCACCGCCAAATTCCTGAAAAAGTACCATCCTCCAGCTAAGGCTGCACGTACGCGGGAGGAAATCCATTCCTTTAAGATGGATTCCGATGAGCCGTATTCTGTAGCGTACGAGCGCTTTAACACTCTTCTGAGTAGATGTCCGCAACACGGGTTGACGGAATGGGCTATCATCGAGAAGTTCTACAACAGACTTCCATATTCTGTTCAGAAAGAGTTTAACATTTCGGCTGGAGGACACATGATGGAGAAGCTCACGGTCGATGAATGCAAACAACTGTTTGAGAGCTTCGCACTCGCTGAACAGCAGACCCCCGGAGATCGGAGAGCCACCTTGGCCCCGACTCGATCCCTTGTTCCTTCTACTACCACCCGGGGTGTCCATCACATTGGCTCAGAGACCATACCACCTAGGGAGTTAGAAAACATCTATAAGACCTTAGAGGAAATCAAACTCCATATCAAAGCCAAATGTGAGCTGTGCAGAGGCGCTCACGACACCCGAGACTGCCCGCTTGCTCCCGCTGAGCAAGTGGATTATATTGGAAACCGAAACCAGTTCGGTAATTCGTTCCAGTCTGGGTGGAGGCAATGTTGCAAAAGACGCTAGGCGGTACCTAGGCGGTCGACTAGGGAATTAGGATTAATCGGCCTAGGCGGGGATTAATCGGGGATTAATCGGTCCTAGTAAATTACAAAGATTTATAGATTTTCTAGAGATTATATATTGTAATATGTCAAAATACTAAAAACACTTCAAAAACTAGTAGTAATAAAGACTTCTAATATAAATATATAAGTGAAAAAAAGAAATTAATTTTTTTTTTTAATTTAACCCGATTAATCCCCGCCTGGCCGCCTAAAACCCGCCTAAAACCCGCCTAGAACCCGCCTAGCCGCCTAGCGCCTAGCCGAATTTGACCGACTTTGATCGACTTCGACCGACTTTGACCGATTTTGACCCAGGGCGCCTAGACAGCCCGCCTAGCAAAAAAGCACTACGGACGATGCCCGCATAGCGCCTAGGCGCCGATTAATCGGCCGCCTGGACCGCTTTTTACAACCCTGGGTGGAGGATTGGCCAAAATTCAGGATGGCGAGAGGGAGGAAATCCACCTGGTTTCCAGCCGAGGTATAATCAGAGTGGTGGAGGAGATGCAGGGCCAACCATGAAGGAGCTTACGGACTTGGTGATGAATCAAACGCAAATCCTACAGCAGATGAACGCGAGAGACGAGGCCACACAAAAGAAGCTGGCGGAGCATGACACGTTACTGAGAAATCAACAAGCCTCGTTCTTAGATTTGCAGCGGTCGGTGGGAGATATTGCAAAGCAGTTAAAGGAGCTCAACAACCGAGGGGGTCATTTTTCCGGTAGCACCTATAAAAACCCCAATGCGTCGGTTAATTCTGTTACCACACGGAGTGGTCGAGTTCTGGAGAGTCCATCGCCGGCGGTAGTTGATGAAGAGCCGGTTGACGAAGAGATCGAGTTGGAGACGCCGGACGGGAGGGTGCATGAGAGCGTAACGCCAGCAAGTACCGCACCGAACGTCGAGGCTGAGGTAGTGCAAGAAAGGCCGCTGAAGTGGGAAGCGGTGAAGGAGAAGAAGAGAGTAAGATTCGCGGCCCAACCGATCACTGCTGATGATTTGAAGAAGGTTCCGTATCCTGAGAGGTTGGTTCAGCAGAAGAATGCGCGTGAATACAACCAGTTTTTAGAGCTTCTTAAGCAACTTAGGGTCACATTGCCTTTTACTGATGTCATTAAACAAATGCCTAAGTATGCTAAGTTTTTGAAAGATATGTTAACTAATAAGAAGAAGCTTGAGAACTTTTCTGATGTTACCCTTGATGCTAATTGCTCTGCTGTTGTCCAGAATAGGTTACCTGAGAAATTAACTGATCCTGGCACCTTTACAATTCCGTGTTCTTTTGGTGATTCATCTGTTACTTGTGCTTTAGCGGATTTAGGTGCTAGTATTAATGTTATGCCCTATTCTGTTTTCATGCATCTAGGTTTAGGAGAGTTGGAGCCGACTAGGATGACTATATCGTTAGCTGATAGGTCGGTAGTTAGACCCAAGGGAATAGTAGAGAATGTGCTTGTTCAAATTGATAAATTTTTATTCCCTATAGACTTTGTGGTAGTTGACTGTGCATATGATGCTAGTTGCCCTCTGATATTAGGTAGGCCTTTCCTTAGGACCGCCCGGGCACTAGTTGATGTTTTTGCAGGCACGATTACATTGAGGGTTGAGAACGAGAGTGTGATGTTTGAGATAGGTCGGAAGAAAGATAAGGGTCCCGAATCTGTTTGCTTGATAGGTACTTTTATGTCCTTTATAGATTTGGTGGTTGTAGGTAATAGGTTCGAGGATGAGGAGATTGTAGAGGATGAGTGTGGGGAGGACACCAGGGGGTTAGTTGAGGTAATTGATCTGACTGATATTTTTGACCCGTTAGTAAAACCCGGTGCGGAAGAGAGTGTAGATTTGGTTGTCGAGTTAGCTAATGAGGTGTTGAGTGACCCATTAGGAGAACCCGAGAAGTTGGTGAGTGTAGAGAGTGAAATGGTGGTTGCTGAGGTAGTTAGAAGAGCCACACTTGGAGATTTAGGTATTTTGGATGATAGGATTGTGCTTAGTTCAAGTGTGGGGAGGTTAGATGTGATTGTTGCTACCCATGACCCGGGAATGAGTTTTCTTGGTAAATGTCAATTTCTTCCGGGTAGGTATAAGCATTGGAAGGTTAAGAGGTTGTTGAGAGCAGAAAAGTTTAGTGCTTTATGGGATAGGAAGTTGTTAGGTGGTTGGTTGATTAGAAACCGGGAGCAAATTGGTAACTTGGTGTTGAGGGATGTGAAATCGAAGCCTCCGGATGGTTTGGGAGGTTTTGGTTCAGTTTTGTGCTAATTGGTGAAATGCCCGGTTTGTATATTTGTGTAGATGTGTTTTACATTTCTGCAAGTTTTCGTTTTTCGTGCATTTGCGTCTTTTGGTTTTTGTGTTTTTGTGTTTGCAGGTTATTTTGGAGATTCGAGCTATGGGGAGTATGAGATGTGCAGGTCTAAAACTGCAGTTCTGGACTGAGTTTTTGACAAGGGAGCTGCTGGAGCATAAAAGAGATAGAAAATTTTTGGGGTCAAATTCCAAAAATTCTCTGGAAATCACGTTCCAAGCGTATCGCCTGGAGGTTGGTAGGTTATAGGCGATACGCCTGGAAGTCTCAGGCGGGCAGATGGTTGAAGTCCTAGGCGTATCGCCTGGGAAATGCAAGGCTGTAGGCGATACGCCTAGGGGAGGTAAGTCAGAAATTTTTCAAATTTTTAATTTTTATTATTTCTGTTTACCGTCTTGATGGTGGTTCGCTGCGGCTGATGTGCTGAGTCTCTGGAGTTTCAGGTGAACACGTTTCTACTTGTTTTATTTTATTTATTTTACTTCTGCTTTATTTTTGTTCCATTCCACATTGAGGGCAATGTGTGATTCAAGTGTGGGGATGGGATACTTTCGTATATAGTCTTGAGTCTTTTATTTTTAGTAGTTTTAATTCAGAAAAAAATTGAAAAAAAATTGAAATTTTTTTTTCAAAAATGTCCGAGGTTCTGGCTGCACTTAAATGGGAAATGATAGTAAAACCAGGGATTGATGTCTATCTTGTGCTTAAATGTTTAATTAATAATAATTTGGGAAAAGTGGATAAGTTTGGATGAATGGAAAACAGTACTAGTCTATGATGTGTCGGTAGGCCCAGCTGACCTAGGAGTAGCTTAAATTGCCTATGTGTTTATTGTTGTATAAATATGCTAATCAGTCTGCTAGTGGGTTCCCATTTTAGGAGTGATAGGGATTCTGAATCTGATGATTAGGAAGAAAGAGACCCCTTTAGGCTAGATACTCCTATGTCCTTAGAATTTCAAATGAGCATGTAGTTAATAATTTGGCTAATGAATTAGAGTGAAGAGGCAAAATACTCATGTACAAACTAAGGATAGTATCCCGTGGTAAGTACCTCTGATGATGTTTCGGATCTCGCGGGTAAAATACTCATGTATGATTTCGGGGGTAAGACCTTGTGGAAGAATACCTCTGGTGATGTCCGTTGGTAATTTTAGGTAAAAGTAACCAATTATAAAAAAAAATATATATATATATATATATGAAAAAGAAAAAAAAATGGAAAAAGAAAAAGAAAAGAAAAATGATAAGTTAGGGAATAAATGCTCAAAAGAAATAAAAATAAATAGTTATTCTTTGGACATCTTAGTATCTCTTTTAAAGTGGGGTGGAGAAAAAAATAAATTCGAATCATTTATACCCTTTGCTTTGACTGAATTTGATTTGGTAGGAGGTTGAACTAGATCTTTCTTTAGTGGGATCCATAGGCAACTGAACTTATATCTGGTAAATTTATAAACACATGGGGGCGAAAGAAAAGGTTGGTGGTTGGGTTTAGTCGGATAGAAATATTGACAATTGTAGTTAGTATGTTATTACATTATGGAATGTGGAATTGTATGGTGGTTATTGCATTTTGAAATGTGAAATGTTTAAAGTCAATTTCCTGGTTGTGATTCCATTGCAGTATTTTTCGAGGACGAAAAAAGAGTAAGTGTGGGGATGTTTGATGTGTTGCAAACACATCCGATTTTCCTAAGTCTTTTGTTATGTATTTGAGTCCATTTGAGTCAGTTTCCATTTGTTTTAAGTGCTTTTATTAAAGTTAGAGTCCTTGAGTCTGTTATTTATGTTTTTGCAAGTTTTGTAGGTTTTTAATAAAGTCCCGAGGCCAAAATAAGAAATGTTGAAGAAGGGCTGAACAAGCAGTTCCAGGCGTATCGCCTGAACCTGATGACTAGTAGGCGATACGCGCGAGAAGGAAAGTCAACAGAAGTCAAAGTCGGCTAAGCCCGACTAATTTGTCGCCTTATGGGATGTAGGCGTATCGCCTAGGAAGATAATACCTCCAAGCGATACGCTTGGAGGTCCAAAACCCGCAGAAAAAGGTTTCTCGATATAAAATCGATTTTAGGGTTCTAGTTCGAGATAACTCGACTTCCAGACGGCTAAGGGCGATAGAGAGGCGATTTCAAGAGCAGAGAGAGCAAGGATCAAAGGGGAAATCAACAGTGGATCAATCTTTCATCATCAAAGCGATATCGGTTTCATCTTTTCTCGTTGAATTCGTTGCTATTATCATGTTCAGTGTTCAAGCTTTAAACTTTATTATGATTTCTGTAACTGAGATGATTGTTGGCTAAACTTTGATTGCCACCTAGACTCGTATGATGAATTTGACCTTTTGACTATTTTATTCGGTTTTTGACTAATTGATTGATGCTACAATTCTATTCAATTCCAATGATTATTATGATTTGATGCATATATGTGTTATGATCAGTATATTAGTTAACTGTTAATGCTTAATTTACCCGCGAATGTCTTTCGATTTAGGTAGATTAACCAAAGTAGTTAACTTTAGGGTTGATTGCTAAAGTGTAGTTTAGGGTTACCTTGAACTATTGCATTTTCGGTTGGTTGATTATTTGATTGTAATGTGCTGCTAAACTGAAGACTTAAAAGGTATAGGTTTAACGGGTAGTCGGGTTGGTTGAAGTCTTAGGGTTGCATTGTCTCAAAAGGAAGTGTCCTAGGGTTTTGTCTAGCTTGCTATTTCGTGTCAGTCATGATAGTTGTTGGTAGCTCCGGCTAGTCTAGGTGTGCCTTAGGTATATCCGAGGGTGGCTAGGGTAGTTGAAGTGGGAAGGACTTAAAAGGTGAACCCTTGTTCGAGCGTTAGGATTGCATGCTAGGAAGGACTTAAAAGGTGAACTAGCCACCATCAGATTAGTCAAGCCGAGTGAAGTTGTCATTAGTGATTAGGATTCTGAGTCTAGGTGGTATCTTTCTCTGTCTCTGAAGGTTGTTACTTGATTGTTTGCTGCTCGTTTGCTAATTGTGTGCTTTAGGTAATTTTAGTTAATTCAAATCTCAAATCAAATCCAAAACCAAATTACTCAGTATTTCCATTTCTTAGGTCTGGGTTAATTCTTGTCTAAAATAGTGTCCTTAGGTTCGATAATCCGGTCTTGCCTTAGCTATTCTACTATCCGATAGGTACACTTGCCTTAGGGTTCGGTTTAGTTTAGGTAGTTTCGGTAAAATTAGGTGTGTCTAGGTCTAGTTTAGGTCTAGGTTTTTATAGTAGTTTTTAGAGTCGTTCCGAACACATCAGATATGCAGACATATCCGACAAACTCATCTACTCATCAGGGGGCGCTCCCCGGTTCCCTCGCTATGAGGTTCGGACTCGGGACAGTGGTTAGGTCCAGGGTAACCAATCCCGATACACCGCTGAGCCAAATTGCCGTTAAAAAAAAAGGTTAATCAGTGTGTACGACATTATCTTCTTCAACAAACACATCACTCCTCTTTCTTTGCTCCGCCATGTCCGCTCTCTTCTTCAACAAGCAATTGGGTTTGGGTTTGTATAGGCGAAAGGCAGAGTTTTTTTACAGAATTGAAGAACACAATTAGGAGACCAAAATTGAAGGAATGCGATGGGCTTAGGGTTCTGACCTCGTGCTCATTATCCATGTTACTGGTTTTTTTAGGGATTTAAGAACACAATGGGGCACGAAGAATCTAATTAAATAGGAAGCACGGTATGATTCAACAAAGTTTTTTTTTTCTTTTTTGGTAATCCATCCATCTCATCTAATATATCGCGCTCCTAACTCCCACATAATTTGTTTTACAGGTTATAGTCGGGTAATCTTGCTTTATTTAACGCATTACTGAACAAAGGTGTCGTCAATTTAAGGTTTGCTCTTGATTGTTTATATCATATCACTTAATTTATCCATGTAATGTTAGCTTAACTTCGCCAAGAATTCTTAAATCAGTGTTTATTATTAACTTGGTCTTCCAACATCTACTCCATAGTCCATACCAATTATCTTGACTCCCTTCAATTTCAATTGGTCTGATAGGGAAGATGTAACTACATTTACTAAGGTTAATTTCTTTTTGGGCAAATAAGGGATCTGACATATAAGGTGCAACCTTATTGGTTTATTTTCTTTATTTTTTCAGTTGATAGTAGGAAGTTGACATGGAAAATTTGTATAAATTTCGTGACAATATAAACCTTTAGCTATTCAGATTAGAACTAAAGATAATTAGAATTTCCTTGAATAAATGTAAACTGCCCCAGTGCTCTATTAATTACAAGACTAACATAAGGGAATGTATTCACTAAACATGAAGGAATGTTACTAATAAGATGGAGGTCATTCCAGATCCAAAGGTATGTGCTTCATCTACTAATGAGTTGTGAACAGGGACTATGGATGATTGATGGTGTTTGATTTGTGTTTGTCAAGTATTTCAAATTGCACAGGTCTGAGCATATTCAGAGTCAGAGATGAATGTGAGTTTGTGTTATATTAGTTTATGTTATTTTAGGGTTCACATTCTATTAGTCATGTTGAGCTAAACTTATATATTAAATTGTGTCTTAAGCCTTTTATAATGTTTCTTTGTATCGGCTTCTGTTTCATATTTTGTTTGTTATGTGTTCTTTTACAGATGCTTTTGGTTATTCATGATATAGTGCAGTATGAAATGGGTTCCTTTGAATTACTTGAAAGTAAGCATATTTTGTTTCTTTTTTCATTTTCCTTCAAATTATAAACTCTATATGATTCATGAGGTCGAAAATTAGCCAAATTGTTGCCCAAAATTGAAATACAGTTCTCTTTAACATAAATGAAGTATGTCTCAGAAACACTAAATAACAACATAATAAAAAACTAAAAAAAACAGATCTCGCGTCGTATTGATTATTCTTTGTTCTTTTTCTATGTTCATCACTAAATACCAAAAGTAGATTCATTGTTATAGTAAATACATTATGCATAACTGTTGAAGGTTAGTAGAATGATGAGTTCTCTACCTATAACTTTATAGTAGATTCATTGTTATTTGATTATGGCTCAAACATGTCCAAACATGTTGAGTATTAGCTTACGCGCATATTTCTTTATCTCTTGCTACTACTTCCTCAGATGTTATGAAGTTATTCTGACTTTTAAGGTCAAGGGAAAGAAAGCTGAAAGAAAAGCAAAAAAAAAAAAATCTCTTGAATACCAAAATTCAGCTTAAAATACCTTAAATTTTAAAAGAACACAGTCAAGGGATGAGGGTATGGAGGCAACAGAAAGAAACTAAAAAGAAGTTGCAAGTTTATGAATAATTTGATATAGAAAAAGAAAGCTACCGGAACAAAACCTCCATTAAAGTCATATCTTTTGATATGCCTATTTTTTTGCTGCGGAACAAAGCTTTCAAAGGTGCAAAAGATGATATTGATTGTACATCTCCTAGGAACAGGATAAAGATTGACAGCAAACGTCTTGCTCCAGCCATAAAAAAGGTAATTTTTTCTGCAAATCTTTTTTTAATACAAACTGATAGATCCGAGTTAATTGTTGATGATGGCTGGATTCCAGCCAACATTCCACACGATTTCGAGAATAATTGTTGATGATGGCTGGAGTCCTGCAAAAAATACTCAAGAAGACACGATAGGATTGGTGTACGATGATACAGGTACGATGAACGTGGCAAGGTATGAACTCATTTGCAAGTAATTTATTACTACTGATTTGAGTTTTGTATTTATAAAAATTTTAGACACACAATTTATTGTGAATGTCATGTCAATATTTAATACCTATGAATGGTTTTTCTTTGCAGATCGATTATCGAATTCGTTTGATGTCTTACCATCTAGGTTAAGAGGTCGATGACTATCGAATCACCATAATATTTTGTAGAACATTAATCATATTTTTGGTTACATGTTTTTGGAGTTATAGATGTAAGGATACTGTGTTCTACTTTGTGATGGTTCGTTTATTTACAAAACCGGTTGTAAATACAAAGACTAGCGCCGCCGCAACACGCCACGAGTGATCTCCACCTTGTTAAAGTTAGAAAAATACCACAACACACATTAATTATGCAAAATATAAAATATAATAGAACCGAGAACAATGGCATTATGCGGTAGATATCCACCCAATTTATTTTTGAATTTTATGGAAAAGCATACCTAACCGTTCAAATAGAGTAACAAAAAAGTTTACAAAATAAAACTTGTTTAAAATCCTTAAGCGATGTTGGCATAATATAATTTGAAATTTAAAAAGAAAAATTGAGCAAACTTTAATAAAAATGCATAAACAACGATTTAAATAGCATAACAAAACAATTCAGAAAATGAAATAATTAATTACGCCTCACAATTCAGAAAATGAAATAATTAATTACGCCTCTTTGATAGAGGCTAGCGTTCAAACTTGAGCTGGAGTATTAATTAAGTGTAACTAGCTTTATATCGGGTCGTTGACCGAGTTACGCAGTGTTAGTTTTTTTTTTTAATTCAAATCATAAGATAAAGAATATATTCCAACAAACGAAGCAAACATCAATGCTAACAATAAGTTCCTTCTTAAAATAACTATAAAAAGTTAATATTACATCTAAAAAAATCGATCATAAACATTTGAGGACGAATGGCCATTGCGCCGCCTCCCTCACATCGACAAGATGCCCGGCGACTATTCACCCCGTCGTCACCACCATCTCCTCCCTCACACCACCGGCAAGATTAGCCCAAAACATCTAATGGACCACAAATAAACCCTAATTAATTAAAACTTCAAAATGTAGCAACTATTCAAACATTGTCGTTTATCATTAAATCGTGGACTTCAACGTCTTCGTCTCCAAACTGGTTTTGCTACTCAACTTCAACTGCATCGTCGGTAGACTCGTTCTCCACCTCGCCTTCGATATCATCGTCGATAAAGTCGAGGCAACTGATGTGTTTTCTCTTCGGGTTACTAGAAACATTGTCTACGTCGATGATGCATTTCCTAGACGTTGAAAGCCACGATTTCATGATATAACGGTAATGTTTGAACAGTTGCTACAAATTAAAATTAGTTTTTATTTAATTTACTTTATTTATATTGAAAAAAATATATATAATTGAGTAATGATATCAAGGGGTTATTGGCTTTAAGACTACATTACATTTTGGTATAAGCCTTTTGTCATTTCATCTGTCATGTAACATAAAATGTCTAAATGTAGGGTTTTATGACTACACATAGTACTTCATCCCCTCCATATCCCCCCTATAACGCTGGTAACACCACCCCCGCTGGCGCCATGGCCGGTTTCTCCCCCCTCCGACGCTACCACCATCACGCCTCCTCCTATCTGCTAAACACAAAAAGAAACAAACGTCGTCAAATGAATCTGCTTAAATCTAAGGAACTTAGCTATTAATCAATCTATATAATTAAGTTGATTTAAAATTTAACTAAATATCGTATTGATTAATTTTAAAGACTAGCATAATAATATATATAAAGTTATATCCAAGCGTAATGTCACGACCCGTTTAAAATTCACATCATAAATCTCGGGATTTTCGGAGGCTATCGGAATTATCAAGAACACTTAAGAAGGTTCTAGAAATACGAAGAAAGTATGAGAATACTACTACCAAAATATCTATGGAATGGTGAGGAATTATCTAGAAAGTTTTACATGTAAATATCTTAGATATTATCATAGAAGACTCTAGAATCATGTAGAAAGCTCAGGAATAGTTAAGCACCCTATAAATAGGTGAAGATGGCCATTTTGTAAGGCACCTCACAAACTTATAATCAAAAGTTTTCTCTTGTAAAGCACTCTCGTGTAATAAAACTGTTCCTTTGTGTAAAACAATCTTGCGATCCATCTTCTAGTCGTCGAATCATCGTTCTCGACTTGCTTATAAGGCTGAACTTAGTAGGGAAACTAAGAGCCGTACGTGAGTTAGAGATTACTCCGTGACGGTAATCTACCTCTACCTTTTTACTTAATAAAGCACAATCTCCATAATCCCAGTATGCCACGTGTCCCTCTCAGTTGACATACAATTTTGTTGATGCACATCCTCCCTTCATTCAATTGCCCCTCTTTGGAATTCAACATGGAATCTAAAATACACAACCGTGTATATTGGGAGTTCCATCTCCGCTCCCCATATTCAATCGATCATATCAACATTCAACCGCCGCGAAATGTCAACCGGATCTTTCGATTTGGAAGTTTCAATCGCATGTCTTCAACTCCTAAATGAAAATTTTAATCTCCAATATCCGAGTAAGACTTTGTGAGACGGCATTGCAACCATCCATACTAGATTTTGCACTTCAAGTTTTAACTCACACATAAACACCATCAAAAAGAAAAGAGTGCACCACTCGGAAAACTCGTTGGTTGTAAATAATGACAAGTTAAATGTGGATAGTATATTTAATTATTTATAGAGGTTGTGGCTCACATATACAGTTAAATAGAGAATATTAAAAAACTTAAAGTTAAATAGATTTCATAAAATGTTACATGTTAAAAAAAATTCGTCAACACTACAAACCAAATTACTTGAAGTTAAAATTTCATAAAATGTAACATATGACAGAAAATTAACCTACAATTAAAACTTAAACTTCGTAACAAGGTGAAGTTCTATTTACATATTAATTAATTAGGTTTGTAACCCGTGTGTTCATCATTCTTGTAATATAAATGAGATTTGAGGAAATCTTGAAATTCTTGGATCGTTTAAATTAATGTGTACAGGTCACTCTTCTATGAAGATAAACGATGGTCACATGACGATCCCTGTTGCCGGGAGGCTCCGACAGGATGGAATGAAGAGTAAATCCGGCGATGGCGGAGGAGGCTGAGGACAGAGAGACAACGACAAGAATAAGCAAGTTAGTTAATTTATTAATTAATTATGGGGTTAATTTAGTTATGGCTTAATTAAATCGATCGATGATCTTCTGGGTTTATTTGACAGAAGAAGAAGAAAGCGAAGATTTTAAAGGTGAGCCGGTGGTTTGCAGGTTGGGCCCATAGAATTGTTAAACTGATCCGAAACGACGGTACAAGTGTAATTCCGGCCGGTGGTGTTTTTGTTATATATATATATATATATTGCGAAATCTTGATCATTTAATTAATTTATTCGTACAGGAGGCGTTTAGGCAGTTAGGATGAAGGGCGGTAAATTGATGATTACCATCACCGGTACCCAGGACCCGGTGACTCTCAGGCAGAAGCTTGAAGGGCTATTGAATGATAACGGTGGCCGTGAAAAGAGAGACACAACTCACGTGAAACAATCATCGTCACTTAGGACTGACGACGGAAGAAAAGGCAAAGAAGGCATCAACAAGGAGGAAGTCAGTTCTTTTTTAACACTTTCCATTTCCATACATACATACATTATGATGTTTAATATAAAATTCATCATACATGCTATATACTACCTAATGTATGTATGTATGTAAATGAAAAGTGTTAAAAAAGAACCGACCTCCTCACTGTTGATGTCTTCTTTGCCTTTCCTTCTGCCGCCGGTCCCAAGTGGCGGTGATTGTTTCACGTGGGTTGTGTCTCTCATTCCACGGCCACCGTTATCATTCAATAGTTCCTTAAGCTTATGCCTGAGAGTCACCGGATCCTGGCTATCGGTGACGGTAATAATCAATTTACCGCCCTTCATCCTAACTGCCTCAACGCCTCCTGTACGAACAAATTAAATGAAATGATCAAGATTTCTCAATATATATATATATTAATTTATAACAAAAAGACCACCGGCCGGAATTACGCTTGTGCCGTCGTTACGGATCAGTTTCACAATTCTACGCACCCAACCTGCAAACTACCGACTCACTTTTAAAATCTTCGCCTTCTGTAAATAAACCCAGAAGATCATCGATCGATTTAATCAAGCCATAATTAAATTAACCCCATAATTAATTTATTAATTAATTAACTAACCTGCTTCTTATTGTCGTTGTCTCTCTCTCCTCCGCCTCTGTCGTCGCCGCCGGATTTACTCTTCATTACATCCTATCGGAGCCTCCTAGCGACGGGGATCGTCATGTGACCATCGTTTATCTTCACAGAAGAGTGACATGTACACATTAATTTAAACGATCCAAGAATTTCAAGATTTCCCCAAATCCTATTTTTATTACAAAAATGATGAAGACCACCGGAATTATGTAGGTGCCTATCGTCGATGTTACGAAGCAATTGAAGGATCCTACCGGAGCAACCTCGGCACTGCAGCCGAGCTTTAAAATTCAAAACCACCACATTACCACCCTTGTTATTTTCCATCGTCGTCTGATGTCAAAATTAAACCCACATGCAGAAAACCTTGGATGGGGTTAGGTATGTATCTGACAATGGTTCAACCAGGATTCAAGGCGGAGTTATATATTTGATGAACTACTTTGTTATGTATGTATTGTAAACAAAAGATTTATTTTGTTTTACTAATTATTTTAGTTTATTTTCCTACTAGCCACTTACCCGGGTAAATACCCGGGCTAGAACAAAATATATATATATATATATATATATATATATATATATATATATATATAGTTGGGTTATAATACAAAGTATTTTTTACGTGAGAAGTGTGAGAAGTGGTTGATATGTTAATTTTTAACACATGATATTGTCTTTTTATTATATTTTAGGTAAATATATGACAATCCTAAAATAAATACACCATCCATTGAATTCCAAACACTACCAAACACCATTTATTAAGAATTATTAAAAGGGCACTGTGTTAGGATATTATTACACTATGTTTACATTGTGTTATCCTTTAACTCTAATTTTGATAAACATATGACATTCTAATATGGAAAAAACAATGTATAGTGTTATATATTTACCAAAAACATAACTAAAAGATAACACAATGCATTAAAATCTAACACATCATCCACTTCTCACACTTCTCACGCAAAAAGTACTTTGTATTATAACTCTACCCTATATATATATATATATATATATATATATATCCTATCCAAAGAAAAAGTTAACGGTAAAAGGAAATTCTATAATAGTAGAAAAAGTCAATAACAATTACAAATTCGAGAATATAGATTTATACACTATATTTCTTGTTACATTGGTTGAACGACCGTCTTCATCCAAAATCAAAATCTTCAGGCCCTTCTTGCTCTTCACCCTTGATAACGCAACGTACAATTGACCATGAGAGAATACGGGATCTTTCAAGTACAATCCAACTCTCGAAAGAGACTGACCCTGACTTTTGTGTATAGTCATAGCAAAACAAACCGAGATGGGAAACTGTCTAGGAATGAAAGTCCTGAATCCGATATTGCTTCCTGAGATAACCACCGCTTCAATAACATGCTTCCCTAGAGATACGATCTGAAGACGTGTTCCATTACATAAGCCATTCCTCTGATCAATGTTTCTTAGCAACATAACAGGAACACCAACTTTAAGCACAAGACGATGATTAGGAATGCCAGATATATGTAAACAATTCAAGATATATAAAGACTAAAGCATAATAAAGGTATATTTGAAAGAGTAACAATACTTACAAATCGGTCCCGGACAACAACAACCGCATCAAAGATCACATCAGATTGAGGCTGAACAGGATTATGATGATTAACTGGGTTCTGAGCCTCAAATCCATCTATCTCAATAAGTTCATCATCATCATTGTCTTCAATTGCCTGATCTACAACATCATGAGGAACATCTAGCATCTCCCGATCCGGAACAGACACACCTTGCTCATCTTCAAGTTGAAGGTCTACAGCTTCATTGACTTGATCTTGAGCTATCACTTCAGGTTCCTCTGCAACAACATGATCAGCTACAACATCATCAGCTTCATCTCCATCATCATCAGTATCATCTTATTCCTTGACACTAATGTCAAGGAGATTAGTGCCATCTGGGCGATACACTTCCAGTTCATAATTGGCCTCGTCACGTATTGTAAATAACAGAAAATAATTCTGTAATATGGGAATTTCCTGAACCATATTAGACCACCCATCTGCGATACACAACTCATCTTCTATCTTTCTGATACGGACCGTAAACTGTTTACGATCAGTAAAAATGACAGTTATGTCATGAGTGGGTGGGACATCATTAAAATTTTGAGAACTTCGATCGGGTGGCCAAGGCTGGTTAGAAAAAGGGAACACAAAAAATGTAAGTTAATACCATAAACAATAAAAAGAAATTAATTAAACTGAACATATGATGATGTTTTAATGAAATAAAACTAACCATATAAGGCATATCGGGAAATAGAACAACTCTGTAGAAACAATGAACCATTCTTGCAAAGCTAAAAAAAAATACAGTTCATCATCCAGAAGTTAGTTACCAAATAAAAAACATTCAAGAAACCATAAATACAAGATCATTAAACCAAAAAAATTCTCCAATACTTGCTAATGTGTAGGTGTAATCTAATTAACAAATCAGAAGATCACCTAAATTTGTATAGTCTTATCATTTTTCTAAATAGCATTAAGTATTATAGCTATAACATGTAAAGAATATAAAACATTCAAGAAACCATAAATACAGGATCATTAAACCAAAAAAATTCTTCAATACTTGCTAATGTGTAGGTGTAATCTAATTAACAAATCAGAAGATCACCTAAATTTGTATAGTCTTATCATTTTTCAAAATAGCATTAAGTATTATAGCTATAACATGTTAAGTCTTTAACTCAAGAAAAAATGAGCCATTAACTTATTTGTGTTCCCTGTTTTTAAAATATGAGCAGAAAGTATTATAGCTAT
The DNA here is from genome assembly GCA_039602395.1 of Deinandra increscens subsp. villosa. Taxonomy (NCBI): domain Eukaryota; kingdom Viridiplantae; phylum Streptophyta; class Magnoliopsida; order Asterales; family Asteraceae; genus Deinandra; species Deinandra increscens. The sequence goes on along the minus strand of JBCNJP010000023.1, from coordinate 92,086,940 downwards.
AATCGACACCGGAAACAAACAAAAAAAAATAGAAATCGTAACAGGAGACGGCTTACCGGAAAATACCAAAAAAATAATCGACAGAATAGGAGATGGCTTACCGGAATTCGTCCTTCAACGGAGGAAGGAGCGGCGGAGATCTTGAATTGCGGCCAAATAATCGACATCGGAAACAAACAAAAAAATTAGAAATCGTATAAGAATGATGGCTTACCGGAAAATACCAAAAAAATAATCGACAGAATAGGAGATGGCTTACCGGAATTCGTCCTTCAACGGAGGAAGGAGCGGCGGAGATCTTGAATTGCGGCCAAATAATCGACACCGGAAACAAACAAAAAAATACGAAATCGTATCAGAAAGATGGCTTACCGGAAAATACCCAAAAAATCATCGACAAAACAGGAGACGGCTTACCGGAATTCGACCTTCAACGGAGGAAGGAGTGGCGTCAACGGAGGAAGGAGCGGCGGAGATCGAGAGAGGGTTTCTGAAAACCCTAGTACGCTTATGTCAAATGAGCTATCGACCGGTTATTTTGGTTATATAGTCGGGTCAAGAAACCCGTCTAACTTGACCCATACCCGCGAGACTTAGTTGCGTAACCCATTTTTTTTTTAATATAATTCTGGAAAATTGGTATAATGACACATAGGATTTGAATTTGGTTAGAGGATGCCATGTCAGCATGTGATGATGTGGACACACTTAATATAAGCCATCTCAACCTAATAGGTTTTGTTTAATATATAGGTAGATTATATATGATTGTTTTTCTAGGCTAATCCACATGATTTAGCTGTTTTTTTTCATCTAATGCCCCGAGCATACATAATGTTTTGGAGATGGGGATATACATGTTAGGTAATACGCACGCGGAAGCAACACACACGATCAACGAACACTGCAGAAAAATAAACGAGCACGAGAACACACAAGGATTTACGTGGTTCGGTCGATGTGACCTACGTCCACGGGCTGCAACCAGGATTTTTTATTGCTTTATGCCTCACACCTCTCGTGATACAGGATTACAAGTACTAGCCACTATATATAGAGATACAATTAGGGTTAACAACTTAATCCCCAAGAAAACTACTAACGGGCTATAATTAAATAAAACGGGCCATGTCTTCAATTTAATTAATCTGCCACTGAAAGTCTTCTAAACCGGATTAGGCCCAAACCAATCGAGCCTCCACAAACCCAACAATCTCCCACTTGGAGGCTTGATCATCTTCAACTGCCGTCCACTGTGAATACCTGTACGTCTAGTAATCCTTATCAACTATCCTGGTTGCATCGGCCTTTTCATCAGTCAACTGAAAGGCCCGTTGAAGCTCCACCGAGCTCCAACACATCAGTCACGGCGAAGTATGCCCCTGACTCATTCTCCATCCCTACCGGCTCCCACTGACACGCACTGCCGGATCCTGGAACACCATGAGAATAAACACTCTCCGAATAAAGCAGATAATCGTCTGGAGAGACTTTTACAGCTGGAGTACTGGTTCTCGCAACCCAATGTCTAGTAACTCTGGCTGAAGCTTTGACTGGCTGACTACCAATGCTCCCACTGCCATGAAAACCCTTGACACGTTTTCTTGAACCTTTCCTAGCACGTTCAACCTGAATCTGACCTGTGGCTCTGGGTTTGTCATCTGCAAAACAAACCTTCTTCTGCCCACGAGACTCTGTGAACCGGATTTTGTTTTTCTTCCGATCTGGGACGGTCACTCCCTCAGATGGTAAGCTAACCATATACAACGAACCTTGTTTCTTTCCTCGAGCAATAACTAGATTCCCCTTAACAACTTTCCACTGCCCGTTTCTGAACTTAACCTCATGTCCCTGTTCATCCAACTGCCCAACAGAAATCAAACGTTTCTTCAAACCTGGAATAACTCGGACATCCTTCAAAGTCCATGAACCGGCTGAAGTTTTTAGATCTATGTCACCCATGCCTGTCACGTCAAGAACCTCATCGTTCGCTAGCCTTACCTTTCCAAAATCACCATCTTTTAGATTCTGCAATGCTTCACCGCTGTGGGTAGCATGGAATGAAGCACCAGAATCCATAACCCAGGAATCCACCATGCTCTCTACACTACAAACCAAAGCATCATCTTCTTCATCAGTGTAGTTTCCTGCATAGTTTGCTTGTTTCTTTTCATTTGGACATTGATTCCTAAAATGCCCCACCTCCTTGCAGTTCCAACATGTTACCCCAGAGTGATCCCGAGTCTTTGACTGACTCCTCTGTCTGTTCCTGCTCCCACCACCTCTGCTATTTTTCCTGCCTCTACTGACATTTAACAACCCACTTGATGATTCCCCAGAACTCTTTCTTCTGACATCCTCGCCCAGAATGAGATCACGAATCTTCTCAAAAGTGAATTTATCGGTTCCTGAAGAACTAGTAACCGCTGTAACCGTTCCAGACCAACTGTCAGGCAATGACGATAACAGTAGCAAGGCTTGAACTTCATCATCGAACTTAATGCCCACGGACACGAGTCTGGCTAAGATCGAATTCAACAGATTAACATGCTCGGTAACTGAACTGCCTTCTTTCATCCTTGTGTTAACCAACTCACGAATTAAGAAGACCTTATTTGCGGCCGACGGCTTCTCGTATATGTTAGAAAGAGCCAACATCATACCACTAGCAGTGGTCACCTCCATGATGTTAAATGCCACACTTCTAGTCAATGACAACGTGATAACTGCCCTCGCTTTCTTGTCTTTTAATTCCCACTCAGCTGGTTCCATCTTTTCTGGTCTCTTCCCCGTTAACACAACATCAAGATCTTTTTGACACAGTGCAGCCTCAATCTGCATCTTCCACCAACTAAAATCCGTACCGTTAAACTTATCGATTGAAAATTTCCCATCCTCTGCCATGTTAAACACAAACACGACTAATAGAAACTGAATCGAAAAGAGCAAGAACAGAACTGAAACACTAGAAACAGAAACACCTGATTCACGTTTTTCTGAACTCCACAAACGATACCCGAAAATCACTGCTGGTCAAATCAGTCAAATAAACTAATCTTGAACAATACTTGTGTTCCACGAAAAAAAAAAACTCTTTGTTTTTCTTTCTCGTCCGGCGTGCCAAATCAAATAAGCAAAGAAAACAAATTAAAAAAAAAGAACACCACGTTTGTTTTCTTTCTTCTGTTGCGACGTCACACAAAAGACAAAATCAAAATAACAATTAGAAGGATTTTGTGATTAATGTGCACCTGTCTGCTTCTTGTCTTCGTGGACTATTGAGAACCACACAAAACAAATTCTTTATTTTTAAACAGCAACGAACGGACCGAATTCACAACGGGGAACCAATTTCGATCAATGAAAAAAACGGCGGCTAATCTACCGCGATCAAACCCTAGATTGATCCTTTCTGCTATCGGATTTCGGTGTGTAAATAACGTAGCTCTGATGCCACTTGTTAGGTAATACGCACGCGGAAGCAACACACACGATCAACGAACACTGCAGAAAAATAAACGAGCACGAGAACACACAAGGATTTACGTGGTTCGGTCGATGTGACCTACGTCCACGGGCTGCAACCAGGATTTTTTATTGCTTTATGCCTCACACCTCTCGTGATACAGGATTACAAGTACTAGCCACTATATATAGAGATACAATTAGGGTTAACAACTTAATCCCCAAGAAAACTACTAACGGGCTATAATTAAATAAAACGGGCCATGTCTTCAATTTAATTAATCTGCCACTGAAAGTCTTCTAAACCGGATTAGGCCCAAACCAATCGAGCCTCCACAAACCCAACAATACACACCCATACTTTAGTAATTGGCTTTTTCTATTCACGGCGTCTCTGGACGTAGGTACGTGCGGCTTGAATATATGTTTTTATGTCTTATTTTGTTCTGGGTTTTTAGTTGATTTGTTAATATATATTGTATAGGTTGAGGCTCATGAATATTAATTTTCATTTGTTAACAGATTTAAAATCCTTACATAACATTGTGTTTAGACTAAAGATTATCTGCATACTACTTGAAAGACCCAATGGCGGCCGGTCGGGTCCGGTGGTTCGGTCCAAGAGTCGAGTCTAGTTGGTCGGTTCAAGAGGTCGGGTCCGATTGGTTGGTTTTGGGGGTCGGGCCTGGTCGGTCTGGTCCGGGGTTCATGTCCAGTCGGTGGGGTTAGGTCGATCCGACGATGGGGTCCGGTCAGTCGAGTCCGAAGGTCGGGTCCGGTCGGTTGAGTCCGAGGGTCGGGTTCGAGGGCGGGTTAAGTCTGGGGTTCAGGTCCGGTTGCTCCGGTCTGAGAGTTGGGTCCGATTGGTCAGGACCGGGGTCGGGTCCGATTGGTCCAACTCCAAAAATCAAATTTATAGAATAATATTTTTGAACTTTTTTTATAGATTTTAGTTTTAAATCTAATTATTTCAAATTCCAATTATTTTCAATTTCAATTTCTTAGAATTCCAAAATTTTGACTTCAGATTCTAATTTCAATTCCAATGAATTTTATGAACCCTTTATGATATTTCATTTATTGTAACTTCAAGGATTATTTTTCTAACGCCTATATTTTTCAACGACTATATTTCCCATAACCCATATGTAAAATATGTATAAGTCATGAATTGTCAATGCCAAACCTTTCACGTGAAAAACAAATATTGGAGAAATACCAGACCACCTCACAATCCATTGCCCCGCCAAGACTAGATAAAGCTTTTACCTACAAACTTATCGGGAGATGCAACGGGGGGACACGTTTTTCGATGAAGACGGTGCCGAAGGTCTATACGAAGTGGGAGAAACACGATCCTACCAACAAACCATGTCTGTCCTTAACCAATGTGGATCAACAATCCCTCCATGTTGAAGTATGCATAGAGTTGAACATGAGAGGATGCCATTGCCATTAATTAGTTCACCTTAATTATTTATGGGTTATTGGCTTGTATTAATCCCAACTATCACATATTGGCCGATAACACTCCCAACTTCACTTCTTCCATCTACCACCACGAACTATCATCATATTTTCCTTCAGCACTCCCCTCGTTAAATTTACTTAACCCCGTTAAGTAAATTTGTAGATACGTGACCATTTTTTTATTTATTTCGTTTAAAAATTCTGTCACGTGGGTTGCCACGTAGGAAATTAATTAACGGGCTTAAGTAAATTTAACGGAGGGAGTGCTGGAGGAAAACATGATGATAGTTCGTGGTGGTAGATGGAAAAAGTGAAGTTGGAAGTGTTATCAGCCAATACGTGATAGTTGGAATTAATATAAGACAATAACCCATTATTTATTATATACTATTGATTGATTAGCTTGTTTTATTATTAATTAATTAATAATTAATATATAATTCACCCTCCCATGAACCTACCTATCTATCAATCGGTTCCAATTGTAATTGGCATTTTTATATTCCACCTTTTGTTATAATGCACATGGTTTAATTAACATACAATGGAATTGATTTTTTTTAACAATAAATTTCTATTGTTTAATCAAAATCTTACTATCACTAATAAAGTTTATATCTTGGGTTTGATTAAATAATTTGGCCTCTTATCATTAGATTACGACTTAGACTTTAAATCACACATACAAAGTAATAGATGTCTTGTGGTTTTCGAAGTAGTCTTTTGTCACGTGTTATTTATAAACATCTAACCAATGATCATTAATTCACTTGGTTAGAGGCGAGCTAGGTATTCAAAGTCATCAAAATTTAAAAGATTCTGGGTTCAGCTACTATTTGTGATAAAACATAATAAGGGTTTCTCATTGATGATGGGTTTCATACTGATAGCGTTTTAAGCCCATTGTCTCACGACCAACATATATCAAGTTTTCCTATCTAACAATCGGTTTTTAAGCCCATTCACCATGTCGTCGCCACCACCCCTTCGTAACGGCCACCGTCTCCCTCACACCACCGGCAAAATGCGCCGGCGTCCCTTCACCGTCCTGTCGCCACCACTTCGTCACCGCCTCCCTCACACCACCAGCAAGATACGTCAATGGCCATTCGCCCTGTCGCCACTACCACCACCACTTCGCCACCGCCTCCCTCACATATCAGGCAAGATACTCCGGCGGACATTCGTACTGTCGCCACCACCACCACTTCGCAACCGCCTCCCTCACACCACCAGCAAGATGCCCCCCGAAGGCTATTCATTATGTCGCCACCGCCACCGCCCCCCTCACACCACCGGCAAGATGTGCCACCACTCGTCGATAAGGTAACTTAAACGCTAATAAATTATGAACATGTTGAATTGAATTGAATTGATTTGATTTGATTTGGGTTTGTTCTATTTAATCAATTTCTTTCTAAAACTTAGACAATGCACTGGTTGGATTAATTGGGTGTTGTTAGATTAGATTAGGGCATTTATTAATAAATTAATTAATTGTAGAATAATAGTTTGAGATGATTGAAGTCAACCGTGGTCAAGATTAGAAGTCAAATGGGAGTGATTTGATAAAGTTCAGAAAGCACAAGGACTCAAATTTGAAAGTTGGAGGGGTTGATGTTGTTAATTACAGGTTGTTTAGGTGGTATATAATTGGAGCTAGATTTGGGGTAATTGAGTCATTTTTAAAATTCCTTTCAGTAATGTGTTTTTGAGTAGCAATAATCACTTCCATTAATAAGATTCCGTAACTCTGCATTCTTTCTTGTTCGTTAATCGATTTCATACGGTGAGAGTTGTTTGATTGCGCGTTTAATTTCATATTAATTAATATTGTTTGACTCTAGCTAATTCGACTCTTAATTAATATTATAGATAGGAGCTGCAGAAACCACTATGATGGCTCTGCACGCAGCAACAACACCTCTGAACCAACTTCTTCCCTATCCCTACGAAGTGAATGCCACATGACCCAAAAACGTCATTCAAGTGGTCGTGCAACAACCTCCACAATGCTGATGATGATTCGAAAGAATTAGCCTCCTCCTTCCCCTTATTGTCACGTCCCGCCTAAATCTCATATTGCTACACTAGGTTTCCGGAAATTTCTACTACATTCAAGAGGCATTTGGAGCTACGGAAATTCTCTGGAAAGTACTACAATGTTCTAGATCATTCGTGAAAGGTCATAGAAGGATCTATAAAATGCTACAAATTTAACCATGGAAGAATATAGAAATGTCTAAAAGGATCTTGGATATTTCCTTAGAAATATCCTTGATATTTTGATAGAATGTTCTAGAAACAAATATGTAAATATCTTATATGGAAATCTCTACTCTCTAGAACTCTATAGAACCTAGGAAACTAGTATAAATAGATGGTGAGGGTTCATTTGCACCTCACCTAACAATCTAGCAACCTAGCAACCTAGCAACCTAGCAACCAAGCAACATAACAACCTAGCAACTTCACAACTCACATGTATACTTGTAAACCATTTCAAGCAATATAAGCATCCTACTTGTGTACTTACAATCTTTGTTCCCCTTTTCAATCCGACGATCATTGAGTAGTACTTAACCAATCAAGAAGGCTTGCTTAGATCAAATCTAAGGCCACAAGTAAGTTAAAATAATAACTGTGTGACATTATGCTCTGAATCCAGGTCTGATAGATCCTCCTCCTCATCCACAAAACATAATTATATATATTAACAATTGTGATTTGTTTTCTGTAAGTTATGTTACTGTACTTCATTTTCGCAAATCAGGTTGTGCCATGTTTGCAACTTAAGCACGTGGTTGGTGGTGATTTTTTTTTTTTGAGTTCTGTGTTTCTCATTTAGGTTACATGTTTAGTTTCCCATTTTTCTCAATTGTTTCTTTGTCCGAGTGGTTTGTTGTTTCGTATTTAACATGGAGGTCGCCGGTTCGAAATGTTCTGGCTACCTTTTTTTTGTTTTTTTACGTGTTTCTTTTCTTTTACTTTTAATTTCTCGTCTGCGTTGTCATGTGTATGTTTCCTTCTTAGACACGTGGGTTTTTTTTTTCCTTTTGACAAGTAGTTTCTTCTTCATTGATTATAAGTTTGAATTTTTTTTTCTTCCCTTTCCATGCTTTTCTTCAACGTGTTTTTCTTCTGTTTCACTTAAGTTTTCCTCATCAATTTCATCTTCTATCTTTCGTTTCATTTAAGTTTAGTAATTGCTTTCGTTGTTTGCAGGTTCTTATCTTAGCAGCTTTCACTTGATCTTCTCTTTGTCAGCGGTATGTAAACTTTATATGAAATCGACTATTGTTGTTTGTGTCTTGGTCGTCTCATGATTCAATTGTTTGTTTTTGCTCTTGCATGTTCCGATTCTCTTCATCTACAAATGATTGTGAGCTTTTAATTTCTGAAATTTTTAGGATTTTCTGTTAATGTCATTACCAAGTTAATTGCCACTGGAAATTGCATATGAACTGTTTGATAAAATGCTTGAATGACATTTTTTTTTCAATTTTTATTGTGGTACACTGGTGCTGTGCGGGGTTGTGTTTACTCAAAATAAATAGCACAGTGAATTTGTTTAGGTTGTTTTATGCACTTTTTTTTTGTTTTTTAGCATGTTTTCTTCTCAGATATGTAGCTATAATACAGTCCATATTGACTCATTTATAAGTGAAATATAATATCAAGAAGTAAGCCTATGTTTTGAAGTTATTTAACTTCCACCTAGATTTGAAGGTTACGTATTACTCATACCTGTAAATAGGAGGATTGATTTAAAAATGTGATTGATTAAATAATGACCATATTGAATAAAGGGTCCATGAATTTTAAAGGAACTGTCCAAGATATATTATTTCAGTGAATTAATATAGGTTTTTAATGCACCTTTCTGTTTTTTTGCATGTTATTTTTAAGGGTATGTAGATATAATAGAGTCCATATCTACACATGTCAATGTATTAACACTCCGACATTGAATTGTCATGTAAATTAACTATGATGTTGCTGTTTATTATTGTGTTATTTATGTGATTGTAGTAGCTTTGTTGTTATGTCTACGTTTTGAACTAATAGTATGATAATCAATTGGAGATGGACATGCCGACAATCTAAAAAAATGATTTGTCCAGCAGTAGAAAAACAGTTTGATATGTATTAGGCAACTAGCCATTATTTTGTACAGCTAGGGGTTAAAAACCATATCTAAATTACCCCTACTAAACATCAAACTTATGTTATGCATGTGGTTGTGTAAATGTTACCTGGGTTTATGTAAACAGTGAAAATGCCAAATTAATAGCTATAATACTGCATAGGAAAAAAACAAATAAAATGTTACCCGCCGCAACGCACGGATTACTAAACATCTCGTTATTTAATAAAACCAAAACCTAACAAAACAAATAAAACTAAAAACTCTGCGCGTTTTTGGAGAGGAATACAACTTTTTGGAGAGCCAAAAGATAGGTGTATACATAATCCTAGCTAGTAAGCCATACAATTTTGTTGACGCACATCCTCCCTTCATTCAATCGCCCCTCTTTGGAATTCAACATGGAATCTAAAATACACAAATGTATATTGGGAGTTCCATCTCTGCTCCCCATATTCAATCGATCAAATCAACATTTCAACCGTCGCAAAATGTCAACCGGATCTTTCGATTTGGAAGTTTCAATCGCATGTCTTCAACTCGTACATGGAAAATTTAATCTTCAATATTCGAGTGAGTCTTTCTGAGACGACATTGCAACCATATATACTGAATTTTACACTTCACGATTTGACTCACACATAAACACCGTCAAGAAAGAAATGCACCACTTGAAAAACCCTTGGTTGTTAGTGATGACAAGTTAAATGTGGATAGTGTATTTAATTATTTATAGAGGGAGTAGGTAAGCAATACAGTTAAATAGAGAATATTAAAAAAAAAACTTAAAGTTAAACAGATTTCATAAAACGTTACAGGTTAAATTTTTTTCTTCACCACTACAAACCAAATAACTGAAGTTAAAAATTTCATAAAATGTTACATAGGACGAAAATTAATCTACAACCAAAACTTAAATTTCGCAAGAAGGTGAAGGTCTATTTACATATTAATTAATTATACGGCGAACCTCATGAGTTGAATTTCCGATGGGTTTTTTTTTTCCAATGTTTTCATGGAGTGGCCGGTTTAATTTTTTCTTATGAACGGTGATGCATTAAAAAATACCAAACCGTTAGCAAGGAGCTAGAAACGGCCAAAAGAACACATTATCATGTTAGAAGGAAAATGAGGTCCAATCATTCCATGAAACGAACCGAGACTCACAATGATTGCAAAACCAAATAAAGCTTCAATTCTTGATCTCGAGCAGAACTCGATGAAGCGATGGTAGCCGACTCTCGAATGGTCTTGTTCCTTCCCATCCAAATAAACCAACACGCCGTCAAAAAGATAATGTTCACTGCCTTAACTTTCCAAGGTGGAAAAGAGCCCATATTGTGAATGTTAACCACAATCGTAACAGAAAACACAAACAACGGAGGAATACGACACCATTCAGCCACCAATTGCCAAATCATGTCCGAGAACGTGCACCCCGTGAATATGTGGTAAGACGAATTCACCTCGTCCTCACAGAGAACGCAGTTTGTGGCCTGAATGGGGATATTTCTACGTGCGATGTCATCTCTCGTTGGCAGCCGACCCAGCATCGCTTTCCACGCCAGAATGTTGACTTTAGTAGGGCGGGCGGAGTATCGAGTCGACCCGAACCGGAACCATAAACCCGTGAAACCGTAAACCTCTTGAAAGTGGGAATCGGAACCGGAATCCATGAAATCGGTTCGGGTCGGTTCCTTTTTCTCACTCCAAGATTTTAGCAGGGACTCTTTACACCATTGAAACTCGAAATTCAAACCTTGGTTCAAAGCAGAATTAAAACCCCTCTCAGAGATTATACCAGCCGGTTTAATTACAACAAAGTTGTGCCGTTAACTAATCTGTAGAGCGAGACGTCGATCCTATATATAATTGAAATTTAATTAGCAGGTTGCATTTTCATTCCTTCATGTTAACCCTAAATCAACTAAACTCCCTCCCACACCAACCGGCAATATTAAATTCTAATGCGGATCATCGTCATGTGAGTTCTAATTACACGTACTTTTCTCTCAATTCAATCTAATGCGGGAGTTTTAATTTCTTCTTCTTCAATTAATGATCTTGGTTTGATTTTGAATAAGGAAGAAATATAAAGTGGCCCATTAGTGATGAATCAAGATGAAGCATAGTACGTACGTGGCATATTGACTAATGTGATCGGTTATTGATACTTAGGGGTTATTGATCAATAGTGAACCATAGATCTACTAAGGGCAAATATGGTAAGTTATAATATATATGTAAATATGGCATAATTGAAATTAAATGGGTGAGTACTTTGGTGGAACCCACACCACGCATATTATCTCTTTGTTGAATATATGATTTATAATTTCTTATTGAATCTTTTTATTTATTACTTATCATCTTTTATTTATTACTTATCATCGTGTAAGTTATGAAAATGCATATAGATCTGAATGGAGCACATGCGTAATTATAATAGACTTTCAATAAACAAATTTTTGGTTGCGATCTATTAGCGACTGAATATAGGAAACAATATTAACCAACACATATTAAGTCGATTTAAAAAAAAACACAAGAATCGAAATTCTAGCTAGCACGCTACATAAGAAGGCACGTGTTCAGGTTCTCCTCAGCGAACCATTGAGGAGTATGAACCCAATGACTCTGATCGTAGTAGCTCGGTGACTGGATTCGGAGCCGTTGCTACACAACATCGCGGTCACCGACAATGTCGTCCTCGTAACGGTGCATCCCTTGAGGCGCATGCCCGTAAGGCCCACAACCCGGGCGTACATAAGGTACCAAACCCGACCAGCCAGAGGAATGCGGACCGCGGCGGCCATGCTCCACGGGTGGAGCTTCTCGGTTTTGTTTGTGATTCCAGTACCCTCAGATTGGGTGGTTTTTGATGGTATGATCAGTTGCACCTTGTTAGTTAATTTGATTTTTATAGGCGGAGGTGGCGTTGACTCGGTGAAGATGAATGGCGGAACTGAAAATTACTGTCACCGGTAACGACATTGATCCGCTAACATTCAGGCGAAGGGTTGAGGAAGCAATCGTTACTAACAGGGTGCAGCTAATCATACCTCCAAAAACCACTCAATATGAGGGTGATGGAAACACAGACAAAACCTAGAAGCTACCACTCGTGGAGCATGGCGACCGCGGTCCGTATTCCTCTCACTGGCCGGGTTTCGTACCTTATGTACGCCTGGGTTGTGAGCCTTACGGGCATGCACCTCAAGGTTTGCACCCTTACGAGGACGACATTGTCGGTGACCGCGACGTTGTGAAACAGCAGCTCCAGATCCAGTCACCGAGCTATTATGATCACAGTCATTGGGTTCATGCTCCTCAATGGTTCGGTGAGGAGAACCCGAATGCGTGCCTTCTTATGTAGCTCGCTAGCTAGAATTTCGATCTATGTGTTTTTTCATTATATTTTTTTAAATCTACATAATTGGTGTTGGTTAATATTGTTTCCTTATCCAGTCGTTAATAGATCGCAAACAAAGATTAGTTTTAGAGAGTATATTATAATTACACATGTGCTCCATCCCTATCTACGTGCATTTTCATAACTTACACGACGATAAATAATAAATAAAAAGGTTCAATAAGAGACAATAAATCATATAGATAATATGTGGTGTGGCCTCCACCAAACTACTCACCCATTTAATTTCAATTACGCTATGCATGTATATATGTAGTATATATTATAATTTACCATATTACCATATTTGCCCTTAGTAGATATATGGTTGACATTTATCAATACTAACCGTAAGTGTCAATATGCTTCATCTTGGTTATCACTAATGGGCTACTTTACATTTCATAGGTCATAATAATCCATGGTCTCCGATGACACCTATGGGCTATGGTCCCTTTGTAGGTTCGCCTACAAGTCTTAGTCCTAAGTCTTGATTGTTATTCGAAACCAAAAGCTTTCATCAGTGTTTAATCTACGAGATGGTGACCCGCCCGTATTTTACAACGGGCCATCTATTTGTGAAATTCTTTGTACATGACATAGTGTAGCTTGTAAATATTAGAGGGTGATAATATAATTAACCCATTGACTACCGTTGTCAATTGCATTGTGAAGTTTAGTACATGTTTGCTGCCATAGATTGATAGGCTAGCTAGTACATGTCAAATAGTCATGTTATCAAAACTTACTCCCTAATACTATTCTTCTAGTTTCTTCTCGTTTCTGAACGTGGTGTGAGTTGGTATTAACCATAGTTTCATTTACAAAAGATAAATGGTAAGGCACTGATTTTCAAAAGCTTCCTCTATGTTGCATCAATCGATATGGACTTGAGTTACTACTCCTTTTTTATCCTTTGCCCTTTTCGGGTACGGTTGTTTTTCCAGTTTTTTTTAATTTTTTTATAGTTGTGTAAGTAAAGGATCCTCAATTGACATACGGTAGTTATTGAACTTAGACTGTACTTCATTCTATGTTTGTTTTACTATGCTATCTAATCATCATAACAAACCTTTCCTGATGTATTATATACTAAGCAGGTCATAGACTATCCTTAGAAGTATTGATGATCTAATTCATATACTGTCCTTCAAAGTATTAATAATCATGTGTATAGTGTTTATGATCATTTATACAATATTTATAAAATTCAGATTAGTAGTGGAACGGGTAAACTCTTAATTTTATTCACAAATACAAATCGTAAATCCGAAGAATTATAGTCACGCTTAATGACTCCAGGGGATTGTAATATGTTCATATAAATTCATACAGAGATCTGTTCCTAAATTAATATGTAACAGTCACATTTATAGGGTGTTTATTCAAACAAAATTATGTCTACTTTCCGTAGCTCAGAGTTGCAAACATCGGCGGATTTAGGGGAGGGTCCGGAGGGTCCGTTGACCCTCCAGTTGTCGGAACCGCCTGTTAACCAGAACCTTCAACTGAGAATCATCCTTTGAGGTTGACCCTCTGAATTATCTCTCAATGAGCTTTAAAGTTAAAAGAAAAAGGATAAAAATATGATTTTCAAAGCTTAGATTTCGTCGTCGATGGTACTTACGGTGAAACAAAAATGAAGAAAAGAATGTTTGGGAAGAAGATACATAGAGATATGTGTCAATCAATAAATAAATTATATTTTATTATTTCTTCTAATTGGTTAGTACTTAACGTCCTTTCATGTTCAATTTTCTTTTTCTATGAACTACATATTCAAAATAATTAAGTTTACTTTTTTTTTCTTTTGCAATTATTCTTTTAAAATTTTTAATGCATATTTCATTAAGATTTTTTTATCTTACTTATTCTATATTGTTTAATTTAAATGTTAATTAATAATCGATATGAATTTATTTTTTTTATGTTACTACATCATTTGCTAAGTCATTATATATTATAGAATTTATTTATCACTTTATTTGAACTTTATTATTTCTTATAGTTCTTTACGATGTGTAAAAGTACATTAAATATTATTAAAATTAATAACAAAAAATTGTAGAAAAAAGTTGAGTTATTAAAAGTTAAAACTTTACTAAATCAATTGATAATTACTCAATAATTTTAAGGGTGAATATGCTGAGAAATTCATTTTTGTAATTGTTATGCAGTAAATATTGAGTGTGATTAAGGAGATTGTCCATTTTTGTAAACATAGTAATTTTTATTGTGACCCTCTAGCCGAAAACTTCTAGTTCCGCCACTGGTTGCAAATAAGCATAGACATTTTAATAAGTGAGTGCTTACAGGTAGTTTGGAGAGGTCACACATCTTCAAATATTAAGGACGATCTCTCTCTGTGCAGTTGCTTGTTACAAACGATGTTTGGGCATTTTGCAGCGAACTATCCTCGATAAACCTTCAAACTCTTTCTTTCAAAGAAAAAACAACAATTAACTGTTTGGCATTATTATATCCTCTTTTTCGGATGATTTATTTTACCTTTGTTTCATTCTGTTTTAGGATCTTTCAAACAGAACTTCTGTGAAAATGCAGTGACTGTTAGAAAATATTAATATGGCCAGGCCTGGGTTAAAGAAAATGAAATTCGATAAGATAAATGCGAATTAATTTTCCGATAAGTTTAACCGCCCTTTGACCATAGTCACCAATAAAATGTTAAGGAATAAACCACTTTTCATCTATTGAAACAATTATATATTCGATACTAAAAAATGGCAGTAACAGACCTAGAAATCAAAATAAACGAAACCTAATACATTGATTTAATTATATATCAGATATTAAAAATGACAATAACATATGTAGAAATCAAAATGAACAAACTAACTTTTGCACCGGCACTGGCCTTCCTACTGACCAACAACACCCACAGCGGAACGACAAGAGAACTACAAACATGGGCCAACAAAATCCTATTGATAAGAGAGAATTGCATATATCCCCCTACTTTGGAACAAAATTGCATATTTTTCCAAAATACAAGTTTTTAATGCATAATGTACAATGTTATTTAAGCTTGATTTGGATATATGCAATAATGCTCTTTAAGCGTGCAATTTAGGATAAACAGTTTAAGTTTTTACTTTCTCCTACATAAGAAAATGGCAACTGTATAAACGAGATGTTTACCACCCCGCGTGTTGCTGCGGGGTTGGATTTGTATGCTGAACGAAAGTTAAAATGTTAAGGGGTATAAAATGTAAAAATCTAAAAGTCTCGTGGTGAAACTATAAAACTATAAAAGTATACTAAAAATGAAAGTAAAAAAGCTAAGAGTTTTGTAGCCAAAGTAGAAGACAACAAAACTTAAAACGAAAAAAAAACTTTAAAAGTTTGAGCATTAAAAAGTTAAGGAGTATAAAACGTAAAAGTCTAAAAGTCTCGTGGTGAAAGTATAAAACTATAAAAGTATACTAAAAACAAAAGTAGAAAAGTTAAACGCTTCGTGCCGAAAGTAGAATACAACAAAACTTAAAACAAAACAAAAAACGTTAAAAGTTAGAGGGTTAAAAAGTTAAGAGGTGTAAAACGTAAAAGTCTAATAGTCTCGTGGTGAAAGTATAAAACTATAAAGTATACTTAAAATGTAAAAGTTTAAAATTTATGTGGTCAAACTTCGAAACCATAAAAGGTGGTATAAAACGTAAATTTGTAAAAGTTTCGTGACGAAAGTATAAGAAGACAAAACTTAAAACTAAAAAAAACAACGTTTAAAAATTATAGGGTACAAAATGTAATAGTTTAAAACTTATGTGGTTAAACTTAACTTTAAAAAAAACAAAGTTCAAAACTAAAGGATATAAAATGTAAACGTTTGAAACTTAGGTGGTCAAAATTTAAAAACATAAAATATTACTTAGTGACTAAAATAGAAAAATAAAGACTTTGTGGTCAAAATAAAAAAGTTAAAAAGTTAACTATTCCTTGAACGCAAAAAAAAAAACAAAGTAGGAAACTTAAGGGGTAAAAAATGTAAATATATAAAACATTGGTGGCCAAAGTAGGAAACAGTTAAAGTAAAGTATAAAACTTCAGGGGTAAAAATGTAAATGTATAAAACACTGGTGGTGAAAGTTGGAAACACAAAAAAAGGTAGGAAACTTAAGGGTATAAATTGTAAAAGTGTAACAGTTTCGTGGCCAAAGTAGGAAACACAAAAGTTAATAAAAATTAAGTAAAAAACTTTATGGGTAAACAACGTAAATATATAAAACGTTGGTGGCCAAAGTAGAAAAATATCAAAGTTGAAAACTTAAGGGGTGTAAAACGTAAAACTGTAAAAGCTTTGTGACCAAAGTAGGAACAACAAAAGTTATTCCCTTCCATTCTAGTAGAAAACTTTAGGGGCAAAAACGTAAATGTATAAAACATTGGTGGCAAAAGTAGGAAACCACAAAAGTTACTAAAAATAAAATAAAAAATTTTAGGGGTAAAAAAGGTAAACGTGTAAAACTTTGGTGGCTAAAGTATGAAACAAAAAAAACAAAGTTGAAAACATAAAGGGTATAAAGCGCAAAATTGTGAAAGTTTCATGGCCCAAATATAAGACGACAAACCTTAAAAAAAATCAAAAGTTAAGGAGTATAAAATGTAAAAGTTTAAAATTTATGTGGTCAAACTTCGAAACCATAAAAGGTGGTATAAAACGTAAATTTATAAAAGTTTCGTGACGAAAGTATAAGAAGACAAAACTTAAAACTAAAAAAAACAACGTTTAAAAATTATAGGGTACAAAATGTAATAGTTTAAAACTTATGTGGTTAAACTTAACTTTAAAAAAAACAAAGTTCAAAACTAAAGGATATAAAATGTAAATGTTTGAAACTTAGGTGGTCAAAATTTAAAAACATAAAATATTACGTAGTTACTAAAATAGAAAAATAAAGACTTTGTGGTCAAAATAAAAAAGTTAAAAAGTTAACTATTCCTTTACCTTTATAAATGTAATATATATAAATGACCATAGTTCTCCTTAAAGTCTATTTCATTGAAATAAATGCTCAAAGCAGTTTGTTTTACCACATTCACATTTTAGTAGTCAAAGAAAATGTAAAAAACAAATGAAGACAGTGTTGCTTCTTACAAAATTAAGATCGAAAAATGGCAAAAGACAATTGGCATTACATTAAACAAATAGTTAAGTAAGAAAAAAGGGTGTCCACAGAAGGTAAGCTTGAGAACAAAATTGTTTGAACTCTGCTAAAACCGTAAACTTTAAAGCAATTAGGCAAAAAATGACAAAGGCAATATGTGATAACATGCACTAAAGACAATGGCACTTCCTCCTTTATTGATCAAATTGCTATGTAAAAAAGAAGTAGAATGTAAACAAAGATGGATAAGTTTATGGTAATCTATCTAAGAGACTAAGCCTCTAAACCATAAGATACAATCTAATCACTCAGCATAAAACCTTGTACAACACATACCATGTAAGAAAAATAAATTGGTAATCGTATTAACAAAGAACACAAATAGATAGATGTCATTCTCCAACACATGAAACCTTAAGGCATACATGCGTGTATGGGCCTGAAGTGAATGTTAGGCCACACCGGGTATCGGTCACACACAAACATACAAGAGGCCACACCGGGTATCGGTCACACACAAACATACAAGAGAAACAATGAAAGTAAAGAACACGAGAGTTTTAGCGTGGTTCGATCAAAACTGGTCTACGTCCACAGGCTGCACTAGAATATATTCAGTATTACAGAGGTTCTCACAAAGAACTACAAGATGCATATGCTCTATTTATAGAGCTCAATCTAGGGTTTAGAATGAAACGGGCCATAATAAAGTGGGCGAAGCCCATAGGCCACTAAAGTTTACATGTGGGCCTAAAGTCCATCTCAATTGGCTTAAAGCCTTCACAAGCCTAACAATCTCCCACTTGAAGGCTTTCGGTTCTCAAGAACAACCTTCGAGTAAAACAGCATCTCCTAACTCCAACCATCTTCAAAACACGTCTTCTAGGTAGAGGTGTACAAAACCGGTTTTTTTACAAACCGGTTCAGGTTGTGAATCGGAACCGGTTTGGTCATAATCGGTTCAGGTTATGAACAGGTTTGAAGCAACAAAAACCTAAACCTATAGAACCGAATCGGGTCAATTTGGAACCGGTTTGGGTTGAACCGGTTTGTAAAAAAACGCTTTTTTTTTATTCTCTCAAGTGATCAACTAAACAAAGCTTAAGACTTTTTGATATAAGAGAAAAAGGTTGGCTAAAACTAAATTACAAAATATTTTAAAGCTTGTACAAAACCTAAGAGTGACTAAAAACCTAAAAGCAACAAGGCGGAATCATCAAAATTTCAAATGTTGCGGAAAATATAAAGCCATATTAGAATGGTAAAATACTCAAATTACCCATCGATGAAACACTAGATATAAAAAGCAAACAAAGTGGAAACAAAAAAACAAATTGGAAACAGTGAGTCAATCGTTGCTTAACGTCTTAGATTCTTAGGTGAGCAAATTGGAACCAAGGGAATTCAACGGCTATCTCACTAGAATCCACCTAATTTACAGCTAATGGCATTTAAGTGATTAGTGGCTAATTGGAATTTTGAAAAGCATATACCTATAATAAACCGGATTCTAAACCAATTCCAAGCCAGTTCTAAATCGGTTCCAAAGCGGTTCTAAATCGGTTGAGACAACCCCGTTCGGAATTTGTTCGCCAAAGGAGAATTCCAGATTTATGGGGAACCACCAGTTTGTACTTGAACCATACCGTTTTTTTAACCGGTTCGGGTTTTTATACCGGTTTGGTTTGCAAACCGGTTTCTTTGTATACCTTTACTTCCAGGCATCTAGTTCCCAAGAACAAGCCAAGACTTCATCAGAGTAACCGATCTTCATTTTCTAGTGCAGCGGCCCTCTTCATCAGTTTCCTGAAAGGCCCGTTGAAGCCCCCATAAGCTTCAACACATCAGTCTTCACACACCTAGTCGTGACTGTTACCATCACCGACTCATTCACTGTCTCAATCGGTTTGCACGCTCAACCGGCTCTAGAGATACACCATGACCTATTAACACTCTCCAAGCTCAGCAAACTTCCCACATGAGAGATTTTACCATTCGGAATACTAACATTATAAACCCAACGGCGACTTTGAACTGTACCCGGAACACGTCATGTGCTCCCACTGTTCCCAGATCCCCTGACCGGTTTAAACCTCCGAACTCGCTTAGCTGACATCTGCATGGTTCTGATTATTAGGGAAAAATAACCGCAAGGTTCAGTGCGGGAAAAGGTAAAATCGGTAACCGATGTTGTTACACGATTTAAACCATATCGACTCCTCTAACCATTCGAGATGCTTTTAACGACTCAGTAAAGTTTTAAACACTTTCCCAAGCGGTTACTAGTAATTTGAGTCGTGAATATATTTTTGTTTGTGAAACAAAGTTAAACAAGGCACACTTTGGATACACGCTTCTTACCGTACGTTAAACATTTTAATATTATTTACAAGGGTTCTATATTATCTAGGTCATGATGGGGTTAAGCCGGCTTGACATGTTGAACCGGTGATCGGAGGCTAAGCCGGTTCGGGTTTACTCGATTTAGTCTTATTTCGAGTTAATTTTTGACGTGACGGCTTTTACGGTCCAACCGTTCAAATCCGTAACCAGCTCGTTTAAAAAATACTATGTCAACGATTGTACCTAAAACATGTGTACCTATTACACCACTAACAAAACATAAACTTATTGCTAAATTTAAACGATTATACGAATAATATATATCTAAACACCACTCATCAGCCGGTTATAATCCCAAGTCGCGAAATGTTACTACCGAGGCCAACTTTTAACCTATTTCCTACAAGAGACCCTAACTAACAGAAACTTAACGACGTTGGTTTTTTTTTATGAAACTTGGGATTATTGTAGGCTAATTGATGAAACTTGAGATTATTTAAATCCAATGCTTCATAAAAAAACTAACGTCGTTAAGTTTCTATTAGTCAGTGATCATTGTAGTAAAATATGTTAAAAGTTGGGTTTGATAGTAAACATTTCGTGACTTGGGATTATTGTCTGCCAATTGATTAAATTTGTGATTATTTAAATCCAATAATCATAGTCTAAAATAAATAAATAAAATTAACATAGCAACCCCTAACATTTGAATTTTGTAACCATTTTAGTCCAACCCATTGACTATGTTAGATCTAGTTTGTTAAGTCTATGACATTTCAGTCATTTTATAATATAATTGAGGGGCTATTTATATAACAAAAAGTTTATATATTTCTCCTTCTTTTAACTACCAATTACATAATCCCCCTGATTATAAAAAAAATAACTATATATTTCACCTTTCTATAAACTACCAATTACACAAAATTAAAGTTTGAGACCTAAACAAAGAAACATAAACCTCTGACCTAAGTGGCACATAATTAAAGATTTAAAATATCATCGAATTTATTTATTTTATTTTCCGACAAATTCTATCATCGAGCCAGAAGGCCCAGAATACTTGTAACTTGTGGGACAAGTTTCGTTTTTTTTTTAAAAGAACATATTAAAATATTATTCTTTTTTTAATTAATTTAGGAAAGGATTTTATCATTTAGGGTAATAATATCGGTCGTTACGACATTCGTACTCTATATAAATTAAGAGTCGCTCGATTCAATTCAATCAATAATGGCGGACGTGAATAGCAGTAAGATGATGCGTATGAGAAGGCTTAAGAGTTCAGTTTCCTGCTTGTTGTTTTCAGGATGCAAATCAAGTGGCCGATCATCACCGGTAATTACAGCAGCAGCAGAAGTTATTCGAAACAAAACAATCGAACCACCACGAGGAGCTCCCATGTATCTGCCCGAGTTAACGTTTCTCCATTGTGTAGTCTGTGGCCACCGACTTTGCGGGGCGATCTACCAGGTATCTATGATCATATATGTGAATTGTGGGTTTATGATCAAGCAATGTTTAGTAGAAGTTAGAACACTTTTGTTAAATGAGTCATATTAGCATAAATACTTTGTTATTGGTTTGTCACATTAGCAAGTGTAAATCCATTGGATCCCTGGCTTGTGATGATGGTAGATCAGTGATTAAAGTATTTGATTTGTTAATATGAGAACTGGGTCAATATGGTTGACTATTTTCGGGTTTAATAAAGTTTGGGTATAAAGTGACAAGATCAGTATAGTTGAAGGTTGAAGGACTTAAGTTGACAAGATTAATAGAAGTTTCTGATTAACGAACATTTTAAGCTGGTATTTAGGCGCCGAGAAAGAGAAGGGTTTTCAATTCTTCCATTTCTGTTGTAATCTCTCTCAAATTCCTTCTGTATTTTCTTTCGTTAGTTGTTAATCAAATAATGATGATCTTGATTATCTTGATTGCCCGATTTCAATTGTGTATCTCTTAATCTCATTCTTGTTCGATTACGGTAATTAGCTCATAATATATATGAAGGGTATAATCCTAATATATTATAAGTAAAAGGGTTTTTTGACAAATGTATCAAAGTTTAGTTTATTCATCAAATATCAATTGTCCAACAATATACACACTCATCGATCGATAGATCATATATTTGTGATCATAGATTAAATACTTTTGAGTTTTGATGATTAACTTTTAATTAAGAATTTATTATATATTGTAGTGTGAGTTTGGGCATGGTGCATCTTGTAACAACTGTTACATCAAGTCCCGTGGTAAATGTGGATTGTGCATCCTTCCACTCCGTCGAGAAGGCGGACTTGTGGAGAAGATGATTAAGAGATGCAACGAGACGGTTTTTTACGACAACAAACCTCCTTTGATTCGTCCCCGACCATCAAAACGACCTTTGCTAACTGATCATTGTGAAATCTGCAACGTCTCATTGTCCACCCCGGTCTACCATCAGGTTTATTCGTATTTTGATCAGATACATACTATTAGCCTGTTCCGCGCACATTCTTAATTTATACGTGTCGTTGCAGTGTGAGAACGGACACGTAACTTGCTCCGCTTGTTGTACAAGGTTGGGTGGAAAATGTAGATTATGCACATGGGGTGATCACAACTACAACAAGCAAGCTAAAGCTAAAGCCATGGGAACCCTGGTCAAGAAAACGAAAGTCGAGTGCAAAAACAAAAGTTTCGGTTGCCGCAAGACGTTGGTCCACTCCAAGAAAGCCGATCACGAAGCAAGATGTCCTCAGACCCCATGTTTTTGTCCCGCGTGCCCCTTCGCTAATTCCTCCGACAAGCTGTATGATCATGTCAGGGGCCACCGCAACGTGATCACTCCATTCACCTACGGGAACCCCTTCTCTGTCCCTGTCGACAAGCGGGTGATCCTTCAAGAAGAGAAAGAAGGCGTGGTTTTCATCCTTAACCATGAGTTGCTTCAAGATCAAACCGCAAGAGCCTTCAATGTGGATTGCATTGGGCCTCCAACACTAAACGAGGCTTTTAGCTACAAACTAACCATTAGATGCAAACAGGGGCGTTTCTCATATAAGTCTACCACGGAGGTCTACACGAAACTTCAAGAGGAGGAGCCCGCCGACAAAGGCTTCCTTATTATTCCATCTGCAGTTCGTCACTTCCTTGTTGAAGTACGCATTGACAAGACTTCGTAGCGTCAATTTACACGGATTGTTATCATTACATTAGTATTTACCTGACTTTTAGGTATTGTATGTTGGACTATTAGCTGTCGATATTGTTATATGTCTATTTGAGTCAATTAATGAGCATTCACTCCATATTAAAGTACGTAATTAGTTAGTGGTAAAGTAATAACTTCCTAACCAAGTTATTATCGTGGGTTCAAATCCTAGTGCAGGTAAGATGATTTTTTATTGTGGGTTCAAATTCATGTGCATCTAAGATGATCTTAACCGTTTAAAGAAAGTTAGTGATGTATTTCATCTTAAAGTAGTGATTTGTTCTATCAGGGAATATGGATTTTGAAGTTTTTAGTAAGAAATTGCGCGGCTGTAAAGTCTTGAAAAAATTACCTTAAGAATTTGTGTCAAGAATCGTTCACATGACATGAATGAGGTACTTGATAATTTAACATAACATGCATTCAATCCGCCACAAAAAATGACATGAATGAGGTACTTAACAATTTAACATAACATAACATGCATTCAATCCGCCACAAAAAACACATGTACCGATAATTTATTAAATTACGACAAGGCCCAGAGAGACCTGATAAAAGAATACGACAGTTGCTCTCGAGCAAAACATAACAGACGAAAAACACTCTCTCCTTAGCACACTGCCAGGAAAAGTAGGTATCAAGCCAGTTTCTTTTGTGGTGTACACAGCAGCATTATACAAGCAGGGTTTCCTTACTACACATTACAGGTGCAAGTCTCTCCTAGCAACTATCGACTACTTTGGACGTGCAAAACAGAAGGCGTAAATCTCACATGATGAAGATGAAATGAACAAATAGACGATAAACAGTTTCTTCAAAAGTTTTACAGTAGGACTGCACATAGATTGTGAGAACCATGACCAAGACCCGACCAGTTTTTCGTACCTTTAATTGGCCAATGGTTTTGCAATGGATTGCTTGACTGCTTCTGCATATGTCCTGTGTTGGTAGGTAAGTGTCGATTCCAGCAAGTCCCAAAGTGATGTCTTTGGATCCCAACCTGTGCCATTCAAGTTTTCAAATTATTATCTTAATTTATTGTTTTAAAGTCGGCAACCGCCTGCCTGTTTTGAGCTGTTACACGCAATCCGCTAGACCCTTTCAAACCGTTACCACCCATCTGACGTTTGGAGTGTTAGCCAACCCATATGATGTTTTGACCCGTTAACCAACCCACCTGCCGTTTAGACCCGTTAACCAGACCTCCAGACCATTTCGGCCCGTTAACCAACCCGACCCGCCCATCTATTTACGGGAAACAAGGATAAGGTGGGCATAGACCCGCCCATCTAATTACAGGAAACAAGGATAAGGTGGGCATAGTACCTAATTGTTTGTTGATAATGGTCATGTCTGGAATTCTCTTGTCACTGTCATCATAGCCTTCACCATAGAATTCTTTAGAACTTACATCAATAGTTGGGGTCTCTATTGAATCTTCTCCGCTTACTTTTGAATATACCTGCCATATTTGACCGTGGATTAGGACATGTAGAATAAACCTTCTATAAGAACATTTCATTCTCAATACCCTTTTGACCAACTCATATTCGAGTAAAAAGATAATAATGTTTACCTTGGTCATCATTTCAGCAAGTTGTCTTACTGTAACTTCATTGTTAGGGTTACCCACATTAAAGATATGACCATTAGCTCTAGCAGGATTTTCCTGATAATGACGCCATCAATTGTCAAGAATTCTATTTATTTATATTTAAAAACTTAAAATGAAATCAAGTCTGTAACATACGATCATCAAATGAACAGCTTCAATAGCATCCTTGATATAAACAAAGGTTCTCTGTGATTCACCGCCGTCCACAAGCTTCAAAGGTTCACGCCTGAGCAGATTCTGAAAGGATTGCCATGGACAATAAGATCAAAAGGATTTAATTTATGAAAATTTGGACTCAAAAGGCTGAAATTGAACGTACATTGCTAAAGCATGCAAGAACCCTTGGAACACCCTCACTAGGACCGTCAATCCCGGGAATGAAATCCATCCTAGGGCCAATCCAGTTGAAAGGCCTTACAATGGTGAACTCAAGACCATTCTCTGCACCCTCGGCTGCAACGAAAATGAAAGTAATGACAGTGTGTCATGGAGAAAATTATCACTAAATGAGCAGAAGGCGAGTGCCTTTCAAAAAAAGAAAAGAAAGAAAGAAAGAACAGAAAGAGAGTATGCTCACCATAGATTAGCCTCTCAATCAACTGTTTTGCACATGCGTAAGACCACCTTTGTTTCTCAATTGAGCCAAAAATGCAAGGGGATGTGTCTTCTGTAAGAAGATAATAAGCAGGATCCTGTAAATGGTTATAACATAACCAAAGAAGAAAAGACTTGAATAAGTACTTAATTGATCAAACATCTCACCATAACACCCTAGAACAACAATGTAAACAAACATGTTTCAGAAAGAAGGGTTGGCAGCATCAAGCCATAAACTAACTTAGTAACTTTAACTACTACACATCTAATCAAATACTCTGTGGAAAGTTTCTACCCCAAACAGATATTCATCAACCAAGCAAAAGATCTATAAAAGAATCAAAGTATTCTAAAATCCCAAATGTAAAATTTTGGGGGTGTTTGGGTGTTTAATATATATTATCTAATTACTCTATCCTAAGCCAACAGCCCCTTGAAGCAAAGCCCTAATTCCATACAGAACACTTGTTACATCAACATGCATGAAAGTATACATCTGAAGTCTTACCTGTCGCAGAGGGCTATCTTGGGGAAGAAAGCTACCAATAGTTTTCCCATATACTTCACAAGTGGAAAAGTGGATGAGCCGCTTGTTATTCTCTGAACAGTACTTAACCTAAGGACAAAGATGACACAAACGATCCATTGTAAAAGTACTTCATATGATCAAGCTTCAAGCATACATTAAACATAAAGAATACATACCACAGGGAGCGCATCTATGAAGTTGCTGTAAATCGTGTCAAGGGGACGGGTATTATAATCCGCCGGTGTACAGATCGCAGCTAGATTTACTGTCTAAACATCAACAAAAGTCAAAATAAATCAAATGCTGGTACAGATGTGCTTATTAAACATTATCTCCGCAGTTAACTAACTGTTAATTACGCACTCTAATGCATCATTTCAGTAGCTTACAGTTCAAGCAAAACAGAACTACAGAAGCAAGTTTGAAGACTTAAAACATTAATCAATTAACAACGAAAATGCAGATCCAAAAGGATCGCAGCTAGATTTACTGTCTAAAGATCAACAAAAAACAAAAATAAATTAAATGACGGAGTAGATGCTTATTAAACAGGATCTCCGCAATTAACTGTTAATTACGCATCCAAATGTATCATTTCAGTAGCTTACACATCAAGCAAGGAACAGAACTACAGAAGCAAGTTTGAACACTTGAAACATAAAACAACTGAACAGCACTCAGATTCTCACTCTTAAATGAAGAGTTGACCGATTAACAATGAAAATGCAGATCCAAAAAGATCACAGCTAGATTTACTGTCTAAAGTCTAAACATCAACAAAAGTCAAAATAAATAAAATGCCGTAATAGATACGTTTATTAAACAGGATCACCGCAATTAACTAACTGTTAGTTACGTATTCTAATGTATCATTTCAGTAGTTTACACTTCAAGCAAGGAACAGAAGCAAGTTTCAACACTTGAAACATAAAACAACTTAACAGCACTCAGATTCTCACTCTCAAACGAAGAGTTAACCGATTAACAATGAAAATGCAGATCCAAAAAGATCAAACCTAAATTTACTGTCTAAACATCAACAAAAGTCAAAATAAATCAAATGCCGTAATAGATTCGCTTATTAAACAGGATCTCCGCAATTAACTAACTAATAAATCAAATGCCTTAATAGATTCGCTTATTAAACAGGATCTCCGCAATTAACTAACTGTTAATTACGCATTCTAATATATCATTTCAGTAGCTTACACTTCAAGCAAGGAACAGAAGCAAGTTTCAACACTTGAACCATAAAACAACTTAACTGACAGCACTCAGATTCTAAGTTTCTCACTCTCGAATGAAAAATTAAGCAATTAACGACGAAAATGCAGATCCGAACAGATCAATAGCAGTAAACACAAATGCTCACAGCGAAACAAACAGAAAAATAAACAAATCTGTAAAGTAATGTGATGTTTTACCAGATCAGAACACTTGATGAGACCTTCGAGGCGAGAATCGTTCTTAATATTAAGTCGGTGGAACTGGATGCGCCCGGCCCAAGGAAGAGAGTCCGGTTCAAGCAGATGCTTGATCTTATCATTGTAAACATCCACCGCCAACACAGTGTGCTGCGTCTCCGTCATCAATTTCTCGCACAAGTGCGAGCCGATGAATCCTCCGGCGCCGATCATGCATATTGTCAACGGATTTATCGGATTTCCGTCCAGATCTACCCTCGCCGACGATGACGACATGCTATATCTCCGATAATCAACACCTTTCTGTGGAGTTTTTTTGTGGATTTGATCGGATATGATATGGGTTAGAAGGTGGGGAGGAAGGTATATAAAGCAGTGAGAATATATTAAGCAGGGGGAGTGGGGCCTACCGCTGTTAATTTGGGTAATTTTTTTTTTGTAATCCAAATTTACGCACGTAGAGAAAATGAGAAATAAATAAATAATCCATCTGTTGATGGCTTGATGCCACGTAGATGTTGATGATGACGTGTTGATGTGAATCACGTTAAAGGGAGCACCGTCTTTAGATGTGACGGTG
The DNA here is from genome assembly GCA_039602395.1 of Deinandra increscens subsp. villosa. Lineage (NCBI taxonomy): Eukaryota > Viridiplantae > Streptophyta > Magnoliopsida > Asterales > Asteraceae > Deinandra > Deinandra increscens. The sequence continues at coordinate 92,059,030 of JBCNJP010000023.1, read as the reverse complement.
GGGCATAATGCCTTGGTGTTAGGTGTGATTGTGTGAATAGTGTTCTAATAGATTTTTTTTTTTGTAATTACATATATTTTTTTTACCCATGAATACCATCTATATATTTTCTATTAAAAATAACAAATTATAAAGAGGTGTCGGGTAAACGGACAACAAGATGCGTCACAAACCTTTTTAGATAGCAAACCCAATTCAAATGTGATATATTTTTTGCATTTATCATTATGTGACTAAAACCAGTAGGTTACTACGAATGGCATGTGAAGAAAAAATGTGTCATGTTGGTGTTACCTCACTATCTCTATTATATTCATGTCGCTGATATCTTATTGTCGGCTATGTGTCGAAACACTCTTCAGGAGAGACAAGGCTTTGTGGTTGATTTTGGTATGAAGATTTTTTTTTTATCTTTACAATATTGTTTCAATGTAATCCATGATTAGTTATTTCTATTTGAGCTCGAACCTGTTAATGTTGAAATCATTTCTCTTAAAAAATAAGACCCCCCTGTAAAACACTATGGTTGAATACGCTCCACCATGGCACCATTTATCATTGGTGTTATGTTTTGCTGAAGAAGATGTTTTGCTGAAGATATATATATCACAATATCACGGTACATACACATATATACACTACACTAACATGTTTTGCTGAAGATGATGATGATAAAGGGTATGAATATGATAGGTGATTTTTCAAGATAAACGGACACTTTAGCTAATCATGAGGAGTTAATAAAATATCTCAAATGGATGAGTATTATCTTAAAGAACGAAAACCATAACAAGTTTCCTAATAAATATTTCTAAGTAATAGTGTGTTTTTAAAAGATCTGCTTTTGAAACCACAAATGTTATAATTTATAATTTTTTGTAAAAAGTAGCAAGGGGGTGTTAAAAAAGAATACTACATGATAATGATACACAGGGGCGGATTCATGTACACTTGAGCGGGGGGCGAGGCACCCGCTGAGATTAATCAGATTAGTAGAAAAAAAATCAGTTTTCTAAGAAGGCCCCTTCATAAAAACTTGAGAGGCCCCAATGCCTTTGACAAATAGAGAGAGAGAGAAGAAAATGAAAGTTTTTTTAACATTTGCTAATGAAGAAATATAATTTAAAGTGATGTTGCTAGTTGCAGGTGAAAGAAATGGATACATAAGATGAAGAAGAAGATGAATGAAAGATGAGAGAGAAAAAATTATATTATTTAATTAAGACTTTGGAGTGTAGTGAATAATAGTTCTATTTTTAAAGAAAAAATATTAAATGAGAGAAAATAAAATATCTCCGTTGTTAATGTTCTTTCAAAATAGAGTTTTACATAACTCCCTCTTGTTAAAATAATTTACAAATTAAACCTATAAGTTTATTTGAATTTTAGAAAAACTTACTATCTTTTATTACTATACTATTAGTGTTAGGAGGCACAATCATAACTAATAAAAAAAGTCGTTATCATATAATTAAGTAAACATAAATGAAAAGTTTAATATCTTGAAGCAAAAATAGGTATGAATTGTTTTTTTCTGATTTATTTTAATAAGGATTCTTTTAACCCGACTTGTTTTTGTCCGACTATCCGACTTGATTTAAGTTAACACATTTAATTGAAGTAACAAATGTGATAAAGTTTTAAGCTATCATTTTAGTGCTAAGTACTCAAAAAATATATATATTATTTGAAAGACAATATAGCTTGTGTATGTGACTATTTATATAAGCGTATATATGTCTCGAGGTGTTTTATCCGACCCGTTTGTTATAGGTTTTGATTGTTAAAACAAGATTTGTACTTTACGTTCCAATGAATTTGTTATGCAATTTAACGACCCATTTTGATCCGTTTCACCGACCCAAATTAGGAGTTTTAGTCGAGTTGCTTTAACCTTATTTTTTTGCCCCCACTCATGGAAATTCCTGGATCCGCCACTGATGATACAAGTGGTTCATGACTTCATGTGGAATCCAAAAGTCCTATTAGTCTATTATTAGATGCACGTGCTTTTGGTAGTGTTGTGATGTAGCCATGTAGTCCCTTTTTGTTATATCAACTTGCGAGATACAAAATATTAGTATTTATATAATTATATAACGAGATGTTTAACCCCCGTGCATTGTTGTAAGGTTGAATTTGTATACTTAACAAAAGTAAAAAAAAATAAGTGGTATAAAACGTAAAAGTTTAAAAGTATCATGGTGAAAGTATAAAACTATAGAAGTATACTAAAGGTGAAAGTAGAAAAGTTAAAAGTTTTGTGGTTAAAGTAGAAGACAAAAAAAAAAATTTAAAAGTTAGAGGGTTAAAAATTTAAGGAGTATAAAATGTAATGTCTAAAAGTCTTGTGGTGAAAGTATAAAACTACAAAAATATATTAAGTTAAGTGGTGTAAAACGTAAAAGTTTAAAAGTCTCGTAGTGAAAATATAAAATTATAAAAATTTACTAAAAACGAAAGTAGAGATAATTAAAAGTTTAGTGACCAAAGTAGAAGACAAAAAAACCTAAAACAAAAAAAAAAGTTTAAAGTTACAGTGTAAAAAAGTTAAGGGGTATAAAACGTAAAAGTCTAAAAGTCTTGTTGTGAAAGTATAAAACCATAAAAATATACTAAAAACGAAAGTAGAAAAGTTAAACGTTCCGTGACCAAATTAGAAGACAACAAAACTTTAAAAAAAAAAACTTTAAAAGTTAAACGGTACAAAACGTAAGAGTATGAAACACATGTGGTCAAACTATAAAAACAAAAAGTTTACTATTTAATTTAAAAAAAACAAACTGTAAAAGTTTAGGATAAAAAGCGTCAAAACACCAAAGTCACGTGTTCAAAGTTTGAAAAACAAAAAGTTTACTATTAATCTATCAAATTTCATTGTATTATTAATAAATACCGAACTTTTAATTTATATATATTTAGATTAGATGTGAAGGAAGAGTGGGGATGATTGTCAACCGCCACCCAGTGTTTCAGGGACGGACATAGTAAGAGCTCAGGGGTAGCGTCCGCTGTCCCTGAACTTTTACCCTGACGTGTGATTTTTTTTATTTTTTATAGGTTTTTGGTTTTTCGCGACCCCTGAAACGATTTTTTTATGACCCCTGGAAGAAATTTTATGGTTTTTACCTAAAATTATGATCAAAAGCCTCTTGAAAATATGATCAAAAGCCCGTTAATTACCTAAAAAAATTTCAGGGACGCTGCCCCGAACCCCCGTTAGTCCCTGCTACCCCTAATTTTTTTTCGTAGATCCGCCCCTGCAGTGTTTAAAAGAATCCTACGTACAAGACTTATACTAGAAGTCTAGAAAGGAGTGACATCCGTAGTGTTTTTAAAATTCACACCTACGAGAAAACTTTGTGACCAATCACAAAAACAAAAAGTCATATTTTCAGTGATATTTTAGTTTTTTTTTTAACACCAAAGGGCCTGGATACCCCGATCAAAATAGTGATGTTTTAGTTCTTTTTACAATAAAGGGTTCGGAGACTTAGATCATCCTGCCAAATGAATCCCTTCATGTCTGAATAACAGAGCGTGAAGACTCGTGTCATCTAATATTCAGAAAGAAATCCACAACTAGAAAAACCCTCTGGTCAACTCAGAACAAATTGTTCTAGACAAGACTCGAACTCACGACCTCTCATATAAAAAATTATAGAAAGTAGTTTTGTCCTTTTAATCAGAGGTCTTGTGTTCTAACCTAGACAATAGTATAATTAGTGTAATTTAATTTTAAAAATAGTTTAGAGGTATCAGTAGTATGATAGATTTGACAATATGAAAAAATACGAAAAAGAAAAAAAAAACATTGCGTGGGTTTTTGACTTTTTGAGGAGCAGTGACATGCATTTATTATTTGGCAAAAGGGAACATTATAATTTTCGCATTATATTTGTTAGGTTTATTTAAGGTTTAGAAGACTTGGACTTTTATTTTTTTCATTTTGTATTTTTTAGCCTAAGTTACAAACCTAGCTTATTTGTTATTTTATATGGATCTGAATTTAATGAGAAAGTTCTTGTGTTATTTATCAATTTTTTACTCGTTTATGTGTCGTCATTTTTACTAGTCGTGGACCTAACAATATTATAGTATAATCTTTGTGTTTGTCGACGATCTGATATCTTCGTATATGTGGCATTTGGTATAGTGGTAATACAATTACTGGATTAGTGACTATTACTACGATTTTACCATTACTTGTGTGGTGTAGATTTTTAGTCATATATTGCAAGGAAACTAAATGTGCAAATGAACTTATACTTTACAACATGAGAAGCTTTGCGGGATCGGCCTCTTTAGAAGTTGCTGCTATTACTGCTACTAGTGATATAACATTTTTTAGGGGACTGATCATAGATATATAACATGATAAAATTAACATCTTTTGTTGAATCTATGTAAAATTTTGAAAAAAATAATATACAAACAATTGAATTTACAATAAAAAAAATTAAAACGGCACCTTGATAGGTTGCGTTTGCGTGGAACTTTTCCAGTGTCGATTTCATTACCAGATTCTATAGCACGATCGAATTGGACTTGAATTTCTTTTACAACTTGAGACGCATCATAAAGAGGTTTTTCACCTCTAGATGATTCTCCAATCATGATTGTAACCAAGTATTTATTTATATTAGACAACCATTGAGTCCACATACTTCAACATTGAACGAAAATCTCACGAACGACCCATTGTGACTTGCAAACTGAACTTGTGTGATTGGGATAGGGAAAGAACGTGTGATTGGGGTCGGGGAGAAGTCAGAAAGTTGCAATCGATTGGGATTGGGTCTTGGGAAGAACTCAAAGTTACGATCTAAAGGAACATTAGAGATTCGAAATTAGGGCTTAGGAATTCGGAAGGTTTGTAAGTGAGACGTGAGTTAAATGAAATTAAAAAAAAAGGGTTCAGAATATTCGAACACCCGACCTAAAAAAATAAACCCACACGCCATGAGCTTTTGCAATTGAGCAAAGAGGAAACTTTTGAAACATGTTGGGGTCGAAACTTATAACCATTGGTGTCAATGAAAGTTCCGCTTATATACACCCCACTACAGTTTCAAATTTATTGGGACCGGTTGACCCGGACCCTTAAAGGGTAGCTCCGCACCTAGATATTATGTCCTGGAAACCAGTTATTAACCAAACTCGTTTGATCAACATACTAGTTTTTATTTGTTGACAAATAAATGGTCGATTTTTTAAGAACTAGTTAAACAGGTTTCACATCGTTTAACATGTATATGACACGATTAAACATGTTTATAATTTTAATATTTCTTTTTAAAATAATTAAATACATAATAAAAGTCAAAATGCTTTTATAATAGGAAAATTGGATTTTAATAATCCAAGTTATTATCAATTGGCCAATTTATCCCAATTTCAAAATTGGCCTACATTAATCTCAATTATTAAGGTGTTGGATTTCATTGGACCCCCGTTAAGTTTTCTTTAACTCCGTTAGTTTTTTGCTGACGTGGCAGCCACGTGGCTTTTATTAATCAGTGCCATGTCAGCAAAAAACTAACGGAGTTAAGGAAAACTTAACGGGGGTCCAATGAAATCCAACACCTTAATAATTGGGATTAATGTAGGCTAATTTTGAAATTGGGATTAATATTGGCCAATTGATAATAACTTGGATTATTAAAATCCAATTTTCCTTTATAATATGAGATTTCCACCTTAACCTTTTGATTTTCACCACCATACAAACTTTGACAACTCAAAGTCTTCAAATCCGTCAACACTTTCCATTTTATATTCATTAATTTATTTTTGGTTTCTATTCTCAGGATATTAATCATGTATAAACTAGTCTTGTCGTATAACACATTTGTAAACAGATCCGTGTTCGTGTTTTAAGAAAATGACACAATTAGTTAACCGTATCATGTTCGTGTTTAGTACCTATATTAATCGTGTCGTGTCTGACCTGTATAACACGTTTAGACTTGTTTTACCAGCTCTATGTACAATACATGTTTATGTTCTTATCACGAGGATATGAATGTCGCCCTTTATAAAATACCTTTAAATAAAGGAAAATTGGAATTAAATAATCCAAGTTATTGGGTATTGGCGGATAATATTCCGAGTTCCAATTATTTGGGTCTTGGAATTCATTGGGCCGCCGTTAATTTTTCACTAACTCCGCTAGTACTTGCTGACGTGGCATCATTTTTGCTGACGTGGCAGGTGATGTGGCATCATACTTGCTGACGTGGCATGTGCCACGTCAGCACACAACTAACGGAGTTAGTGAAAAATTAACGGCGACCCAATGAATTCCAAGACCCAAATAATTAGGATTATTGTAGGTCAATATTGGAACTCGGATTATTATCCGCCAATACTCAATAACTTGGATTATTTAATTCCAATTTTCTTTAAATAAATTAACCAAGTTACTTTTGGTGTCACAAAGGTATAGACACGGGTCTATATAGAATACCTCTAATTAAATCCACCAACTTTAATTATTTTAATTTTTTGTGTTTTGTCTTTGTTCGCGCCATTTAATTTGTGGTTCTTTGTTTGAGCATCTTTGTGATTTAGTAGATGTATCAAATGGGAAAGCACAAAAGTTGCAGTTTTTTACCAAAAAAAAGTCTTTTGCATCAGTTGGCAACTTGGCATAGGGAAAAAAGCCAAATGATTTCTTACGAACCGTACAAGATGAAATCAAACATTACACTAACAAAAATACATACATAAAAAACAACACAATGATTTTGGTACAAGGGAGAACACATGACATGGATAATATCTATTGATTTTAAAACTTAAAAAAAAAAATCCATATTTTCAGATACCGGTGCCCATTTCAGTTAGCCGGTCCCGTCTGGTTAGTCTCAGCCCCGTAATTAGTCAAAATCGAGTACTGATATTAGTACCGTTTATGTTCGGTCGGTACCGGTATTGGTACCAGGTACCAAATACTCATCCCTATTGGCGCGAACAGAGAAAAACGAGTCTAATTTTATATGAAAACTAGCAAAGCACCTAAATCACCTAAATAGTTGAAAAACTAGTCTAGTTTTATATGACAATTAGCAAAGCACCTAAATCATCAAAATAGTTAAATGTCATTTATAACTTGTTAAATATCTCTTCAGCTTTACAAAATGTCTTTTTCCAATTTGTCATTTCAACAACGTCCACATGTTGCTGTTTCGAAAGTCCCATAAAATATATAGTTATTTATTTGGAAAATTGGATTTATATAATCCCATGTTTTCGTTATTGGCAACTAATAATCCCATTTTTAACATTGGCATCCGCTAGTCCCACCTTTACACTTATTTATTTTCACTGGTCCCTCCGTTAAAAAACTTAACCCAGTTAACGGAAAAGTGACGTGGCATTTTTTTTAAAATTTTTTTTTTAAGAAAATATTATCTAGTCACCACTCCACCACCATCACTATCTCCGGCCACCACCATCGTCATCTCCGGAGCACCCTCACCACCGCCTCCTAAACCCGAATCAACTCGTATTCACTGCGATTTTGGCACTATAAATCATTCCATGATATCCCCTAAGCATTTCCGCACCTAAAACCAACAAAAACACTTTGAAATTTCGTCTGGTTCGTGCTTCTGCTCTTCGCCGCCGTCGAACTCCGGCCACCTTTCCTTCCCTTCGTTTCCGTCGCAATTAAGTTAAGAATTATACAGCATTAGACTCGGTTTTCATCATTAATCAAAAGCCCTATGGTTATTTTGACAATCATACACGTTTCGATGTTCAATTTTGAGTTTTTAGAATTAGGGTTTATCGGATGTGTTCTTGGGAAGAAGACGACCAGCCTGTTAGCCCAGTTGCTTCCTCACCTGCATTCAAACTTCAAGGTCTCTGGTTCGATCCCCTGGCCGCCGGAGTCATGAGGTAGCCGAACATGATGGCAATGGGGCGGTGGTGGCGGTCCGGAGATGATGATGGTGGTGGCCGGAGATATGGATTGCCACATATATGCCACATCATCAAATGAAACATTTAAAAGAAAATGAAAAAATAAATAAATAATCCACATCACTTTTCCGTTAACTGGGTTAAGTTTTTTAACGGATGGACCAGTGAAAATAAATAAGTGTAAAGGTGGGACTAGCGGATGCCAATGTTAAAAGTGGGATTATTAGTTGCCAATAAGGAAAACATGAGATTATTTAAATCCAATTTTCCTATTTATTTTTATTCTTTTTAGGCCAAATAATAAGGTTATTTTAAAAAAATATATAATTTTGGGCAGCAGGTATTATTGCACCACAAACAAACTATGGTATACACGTTATTCATGTTTTTTAAGGTACAATATGATAAGTATTAATGATAAAAGTGATATCTCCTCGATTAGAAAGTTACATGTTTAAATCATCATAGAGTATAAGTATGATGATTTTAGTACTTATTTTGAAAGAAAAAAAAATTCATCATTTGATCAAATTCATTCTCAATGTTATTGAACTTGTTACAATAATCTTAAATTTTTTATATTTAATCTAATTTCGTGTAGGAAGAATGATTATTAACTTAAACAATAAATCAATAGTTTTCATAAAGAATAAATCACATGTTTGATAGAATTGTAACTTTCACATGCCATTTTTCACATGTCATTTTTTATCCTCTTTTTAGTGATTCCTTAACGTGATTTCTTAGCGTTCTTTACCTTTTGATCCCGTGAGATTATGATTATTAGTCATTAACGACGATAGTTGAGTTGATCAATAGAATTCTCTACTTAGGTGTTTACTTCTCGAATCTAAGTTTTTTCAACGAGTAAGTTGTTTTCAAATCGTCTGCTTAGTTTTCCTGCACTTCTTAGTTTTAATAGTTGTCTAGTAATTTATAATTTATTAGTTAATAATTAAAATCACTTTCTTTCATTTGCCTTCTTGTTTGAATAGAAAATAGAAAATATAGAATTTTTAGAACTTAGATTACGACCATAAACCCTAGAGGGTTTTACGAAGCCCCAATCGACTCACACCCGGTGGGAGGGACGAATTCACCGCTTCTAAAAACCGATCACCTGTTTCTCCACCGATACCCCACCGCACTCTCCGTCCTTAACCGCCGGCCGCCGCCGCCGCCGCCGCCGCGCGCAGCAGCACCGCGGTCCGCCGCAGGAGGTTTCAATCTGAACCCTTTTTTTTCTCGTTTACTTATTTTTTTTTACCGGTGAATGATTAATTCCTGAATCTGATTACTTGTTATCGCTTTCCTCTTCATGTTTGCTTCTTTATTTGTTGTTGTTGTTTCTATATGTCTCCATGTTATTGAACTTGTGAATTTGTGAATAACTTAATATAACCTAAATTTGATTACTTAATCCAAATTGAAACTGATTTGGATTAATTAGATGTTTCTAATTTCTTGTTTGTAGGATTAATTAGAATTGTGATGTTTTTGTTATTCCAACTGCAATGTCCAAATAAGAAGAGTAGTTGTTAACTAAAAGAATAAATCAAATGTTTGATAGAATCACTTGGATTACATTTAGAAACAGCTGGTTATCTGTCACATAAATTATTGGATCCACCACTGATTGGATAATAGTTTAATAGCTGGATAAAGTTGATTTGAGAGTTTTCTAAGCGGCACATTTTGCCCATGCTCCATCTCCGTTTCTCTGCTCGATCTAGGCACCCCATGGACGGATGATAAAGGATTTAAATTAAGATTATTGAAGCCGGAGAAAGTAGCAAGAGCAATACTGTCTCATACTAATCTTCCAACAAAAAGCAGTAACCCCTAATTTCTTACATATGTATTTATGCTTAAGTCATTTAGTCTATGTTTCATATAGTTCTGATGCCAGCCTCCCCTTGTTTTCAACATTTAGCTGTTTATTGTTTATTCTGTGTTTTGCTTATTTTGTCTTTTCAAGTTTTGTGTTAAATACTCTCTCCCCCTCTATCTCTTTCAAGATTTAGTTGTTATTTTTGTGATTTGGTTAATTTATTCTTTCAAGTTTTGTGTGTAACACCTAATGGAACATAAGGGCGAAGGATGTAAAGATTTCCCAACATAAAAAGGTTACAACTTTGAACAATATATGCAATTAGAAAATGAGCTAATAAGGGGCATTACTGTTAGTATTTCCCATCGGTTATCTGTAAACAAAATAAAAAATCACTAAGGACCGGAATTGGATAGCATTTCGTTCTATGCCAACCAACAAAAGCATGGATTGACCAGATCAATTCATCACCAATTTCCTTACATCCGAACTCCAAAGAAGCATGGATTTTGGTTTTCACTATTAAAATAGCTCTCTTGTTGTTCATAATTCATCTTCATGTTTACGAAACCTGCATCAGTTTATTGGATTTTATCAGTTCACATCTTGATAAGGCCTTGTTACAATCTAATAATTTATATATCCATCCTACATTAAGTATCACTTGAACTTTCTCTTAGTAGTTGGTAAACAAGATTTTCTAAATAGCTACTTTTGTTTTATCTGACTATAGGTTACTATATTTTGACGATGACTACCGATGGAAACAAACAACTCAAAAGCCATGTCATACCACCAAGCGAGCTTCTGGTGCAGAAATTTACGGAATCACGAGCTCCTGAACTTGATTCCCTCTACTCAACAATTGCTAGCCGGCTGAACAATGATTTTAGATCTCAGAGAAATAAGAGGAGAAGAACTACTAGTCATGACAACCGGCCTTCTAAAACTAGATTTAGAAATTACCAAAAAGCGGGACTTTTTAGCCAAACAAAATGTGATGAAAAGTTAGAAAAAAATGTTAATAAGGCTCCCCCTCGTCACATTAGGCGTAAGAAGGAGCTTAGCAAGAATCTTGAAAGTGGGTTTTGCATGTCTGGTGATGGGACAAAGAGGCTTCGAACACATGTTTGGCATGCAAAACGGTTTACAATGATTAAGCGTTGGGGCTTCCACCTTCCTCTTGGTTTGCATGGCAGGTAATGACTAATTTATCTGGCCAAATGGATACACATGATACATATACTAATCATATCATGTAAATAAAAGGTGATAAAATGGGCGGGTCAGGCAACATGTCAGAATAGTTAATATTATGTATGCATTGAAACATATCAGTTTTGGGCTGACTTGTAACACTACTTGTAGAGAAAATGCAACTTTATTTTAAAATAGTTAGTGCGTTTAATACTTAAAGATGATAAGTGTAACAAAGTATTTTGTTTCAATAATACTCTAGTTTTTTTCTATTATAATCTTTGAGGAGGTTTTATGCATTAAAATTACAATTTGGGCAACTCTCAAACCGTTTTTCACCTGACCCGGTTTCTTATCTAAAATTTCAATTGTACCTTGTTTGACCTATTAGAATGCAAATCTTAATGGGCCAAATAAGCAGTAGAAAGTTAAAAAGATATGAGCCTTTTTTGTTATAGGCGTTTTTAGGTAGAGATTACTGATAGCTGGCTGTGTAGGCATACTGAGTATGCCATATTTTTGCATGCATTTGTTATTTAGCACTAATAGAATACAAAGGAATGAAAATATATGTTGTTTTTTTGTACAATTTAGTAAAATAGGTCTTGATCACCATATTTTTGTCCACGGGGTCCAGTTTTTTCTGCAAAAGAAAGGATCCGAATCCCATTTTACTGCTCGTTAAAGGCATATCCATCCAAAATTTTCTGTCTTCTGTATGAAGCCAAGGTTGTCTCTGTAGGTATCCGTTTATATAAGTGATAAGTTTTTTAGGGTATTAATAACTTATGGTCTATTAATTGCAGAGGAAAAGGCTCGAGAGCACTCTTAAAATGGTTAAAAAATGGAACCGTTGTTCATGATGCAAGCTACTATAGTGCTGTTCAGCTGCAGGGTTCACAGGTTGTTTTTTCCTTCTTTATTTCATCTTGTTTCTCTCTCTTGGGTGTGAAGTTTCATATGATTATATGTATATTTTCCATATCAGTAATGCTGATGGTCTTTTGCCTGCTTGCAGGATTCTTTATTATCGATTCTAAGCACTGTAATGTCACCTTTTTCTTCATCAGATACTGAAAATGTACTTTCTGGTGGCATTTATGCCTCTTCAATGGTGGGTGGTTGTGTGTATACACCTATATTCATACAAGTATAATCTGTCGATTGACTATTTCGGCGATCTCTTAATCTATGTATTCACTTTTGCAGCTTCATCATGCTGGACCAATTGATTCACGCATAATTGCACCCGTTATTTATATGTGGAGACCTATTCAGCAGTCAACTGAATGCGAGTTAGAATGTGATCCAACCACGGGGTTCAGACAGCTATGGATATGGATACATGCTGCTGCGTTAACTGAAGGTTACAATGCTCTGAAAAGTACTTGTGAAAGTCAGGGTAAGGTAGAATTTGGGTTCTTCGTTAAATTCTTTGAAATATGTTAACTTTTATACTTATACTTAATACGTAGTTAGATCTAAGATTACAGAAGTTATATTATTTCAATACTGATATAATCTTTAAATGAATTAAATTAGAACCCGTATCCTTTCAAGCTATTTTTTTATTTTACCTATTTGACCTGTTAGAGAATTATAACATGAATCGACCCACTCATAAGTAAATGGGTTAAAATTGCCCATCTTTTTTCGAAGGTTGATGCCATAACTAATAATCATGTATTGGTATTACAGGTTAATGAGGATCTTGCCTCGGTTAGATGTATTTCACTTGAGGGGCAATTTGGAACCTTGGAAGTGATGGGTTCAAAGGCATCTCAGTTTCTTCAAAAGATATTACATCCGGTTAGCAGGTGAGTCATCCAATGCATTGATGCAGTTTATTTTAGTTCAGTATTTATTATATAAATGTAGTAGTTTCTTAATGCTGTTATTCATCATGTAGCATGTCTGAGAAATCTTCTGTCTTGAAAAATTGTTCATTAATGGGAGCTGTTGAAGAGCATATCCCTTGTTCTGGAATAATTCCTCTTACAGTTAATGATCCCCGTGCTTTGACCAAAGAAAGCACCGAGTTTGACTTGAGTAATACCGATTTGTGGGATGCTGAGAAAGGGTTGTACTGTCCTGTAGACGAAAGTGTTCTTTGCATGGAAAAACATCATCAACGTCTTCAGTCTTTCTGTCTTACTGACAACAATTCGGCTGACATTAATGCTTCAACCGGGATACGTTCTTCTAGAGTTTGCCCTATTATTCTTATAAGAAGGAATAACCTAATGGATTCAATCACAAGGTTTGTTAGATATTCACAAAGCTAGTCTATCGATGCATGTAATTTAAAAGTAGAGGTGGCAAATGGATGTGTTGGGCGGATAGGTTAACTTGCCAAACAGGAGTATATGTGCCTTTTTGAAGTTTGTCTTTAAAATGGAATCAATTTAATGTTTGGTTGAAATTTATATACTTTTAGATTGGGTTAGAAGGAGTTTGACTGACCTCCGAACACACTTTTTGTTTCTTTTCTTGAATTTTAGTGAGTAATTAGTTTTTAAATAACTATATAATTATCATGATAACCTGATTCATAAAATTAAATGATTTGGGAGGTTTTATGCGTTTCGAATACGATTTGGGTGATTCTACTCATTTAGTCTGATTGGCCCATTTTTTTAACCATTTTTTCAGTTTCTTCATGCACAAGTTGTGATACCCACATGATTGCTACCTGATTTAAATATCCAAGATCCAAAGTTCTGACTACTGCATTGTTTCGATCTTTTTCAGGTGGTCTATTGTACTTCCTTTGAGCTGGGTCAAAGCATTTTGGGTTCCTCTAGTCTCAATTGGTGCTCGGCCTATTGGTTTGAGAGAGAAGTCTTGGGTTGCTTGTGAAGTAAGTTAGATTCATTTGCTTCTACACAATAGAGGCTGCAAAACTTACTTGTCACAGGGTTGGGTAATAGGTTAAAATGGATCTGAATAAGGTGATCAATTATTTCACAGTACATGTTAAAAATGGGCCGGGTCCGCCCACAAATTTTTATATCTTTTCTTTTCTTGAGTTGTTCTTAGTAATGATTTAGTTAAATATACTACATTGTTAATCTAGGTTTTGAAATAAAATTTAGTTGGAGGTTTTATGCATTTTGAGACACTTTTTGGGTTTCTTACAAGTTAGAACTCGTCTTTTTTTTTTTTAAAGGGCCTATTTGACTCGTTAAATAACCCGTTTATGGATAACAGGTCAAAACTGCCACATCTACTTGGTAGTTTCATTAGTTCACATTTTTTTGAACTTCTACTTTTGCAGGCTGGGATACCGATTTTTCCATCCGAGTTTCCTGAATCTGATTCGTACTCTTCGTTAATGGAAACTGAAGTGGCTGCCATGGATAAAGAAGCAGCTCTTCGTCCTGCTTCCGTGAAACCGTTTAGCATTCCTATCCCACCTCCATGGAACTGTGTTCGTCACGCTTTTAAAATAAATCCCACTGAATCAGAAACCACTCAAATCTCTTCTAACGAATCAGATGCAGCTCCTGAACCATCATCACCAGACAATGATATTGTTGTCGCGAGATCATCAAGAATGTTGTCTGGCTTCTTGAATACCATAAACGGCAATCGTTTGCCTCTTTTCCCACACTTCTCTGATAAAAACACATGCTTATCTAAAATCATCAAGGATGAGAAGATACTCGATCATGGCCTAGATACGGCAAGTTTTTTGGAATATCGATGTGGAAAGGTGTGTTTTGTTAGAGTTACTCTTCGTGCTTTTAAAGAAGGTGCTATCGAGGATGGAGCTGTTATTTGTGCGCCCCGTATGGCTGATATAATGCTCTGGATTTCAGGGTAATTTTTCAACCTTTTACCAGATGCCTCTTTATTTCCTATGTTTATATGAGTTTTTTATGTTATTGTTTGTCTAATCATTACTAGGGGTGTTCATAAACCATATTATTATATTATTTATAAATCTAATTTATTTTATTAAAACAATATGTGAAGTTTTATAAATTATTATCTGCGAAATGATGCAGTTCAAACAAGGGTGAGCTTCAAGTACCTCAGTCATCATTGGCTACATACTTTGTGAAACAAGATTCTGGTAAATGGGAATATCAAGTCCCTGAAGATCCTGCAGCCATGGAGTCTAATAGGTGGCCAATTGGTTTTGTCACTTCTGGATTTGTTCAAGGAAGGTTAGTATAACTATAAATGTGTCGTCCCTTTGTACCAAAATGCATTTGACTTTCTGGGTCAAACATACCTCTTCAGTGCATAGCCCATTTTAACTAAAAAACTGCAATAACTATATAAACACTTGCACCTATATCTTTTGTTGTGAACTTGTGATACATAAGATACTTGTGTTAGGGGTGTAAACGAGCCGAGCCTGAGCTTGAATAGGCTCGAGCTCGGCTCGATTCGAGCTTTATTTCTGAAGCTCGAGTTGGGCTCGTGAAGAATTATTTAAGCTCGGGTTCGACTCGTTTATTATTAATTATTATTTTTTATATATGTTTATAATTAAATTTGTATATATTTAGAATTATACTTTTTTATATAAAAAATAATGCATATTATTTACTTATTTTATCATAATTGTATATATAATAATCATTATTTATTTAGATATATTTAAAAAATTAAATAAAAATTATATAAATAAACGCTCTTTAAGGCTCCCGAGCCAGCTTGAGCTCGTTTATTAAACGAGCCCTATTTCAAAGCTCGAGTTCAGCTCGTTTCGAGCTTTTTATCGAGTCGATCTCAAGTAGCTCACGAGCGGCTCGGCTCATATACACTCCTACTTGTGTAACCGCATAATTGCTTACATATATTTCTTTTGAGAAACAATAAATATGGAAAGATGGTTTTTTTCTGATTTCATCGACTTATTATTACGACTAAAGTTGCGAGCCGGAGGTCACTCTTTATACTTATTATGTTTGTTTATTATGACTAAAGTTGACTTTTGTTGACTTGCAGCACAAAACCATTGGCAGGGGGACTTTGTGATGCGGTCTTGCTTGCTCGCCTTAGACACGAGCAGTGGAGTTCCGTGCCTTTGAAGCAAAGAAAGAAAGAAATATATGTTCTAACGAGAAATCTAAGATCAACGGCTTATAGACTCGCCCGTGCAACCATTGTTCTTGAGCACCAACAAGAAGATGTAGATTACATTTGAAACCGCTAGCCAGGGTCGGGCTTTTTCGAGTGGTTTTTATAAACTCTGATTGTTTTTTGCAGTTTTTTTTATTTGTTTGTTTTCTAATTTTTTTGTTTTTTGTTTGCCTAGTTCAAACCACATTAGCCCATTTTCTGTTTGTCTAATGGGCTTGAATTGTGTGGGACTGGGCCAAATTTTACCATTTGCCATGGATTTTAATTATTATATATCTAATTTATGCATACAAATTTTAGATTAACATGTCTATGCGTCGTTAGAGAAGACATTTTGTGGTAACTGTAGTCTGTAGGTCGAGAAGACATCTGTTTTATAATATGATTACGAACATCTTTTCAAACATATTATAAAATAATACTTCTATCCAGTAAGATTAAATAATAAAAGTTTTTGAAAAACAAATCAATTTTGATAATTTTTGTTTAAATCACCAAATAAATTTTCAGTACACTTTTAGAAAGACGGAAAAAAAACTCTACAAATTTTTTTTTTTATTTAAGTATACTGAAATAAATATTTACTTTAAGGGGATATTTTAGGGGTACGTGAATTTGATAACGAGGTGTATCATTATCACATGCTTATTTTTATCCACGTTTTCGTTATGAAAGTAAGGGTTCTCACCACTTCCACCATATATATATTTTGTATTTTTTAAAACATTTGATGGCTTGTAATTAAGCCTACCGGGTTGTACGTTTTTTACGTTTTCAGTGCGACAAAAGTTTTTAGTTCCACTCACTAATCACTATCGGGCCGTTTCAAAGAAGGCTGTTTGGATAACCTTTTATTATTTATTGGGCCCAGACCACTAATACTTGATTTTACCAATGACTTTCTCTTTTTTTTTTTTTTTTTTTGAACAGCCCAATGACTTTCTAACCAAAGTTTAACTCAAATTATAGGAGAAAAGATTGGTAGGTGGGTATTCCAGTCTCGATTAATTTTGTTGATTTTTTATTAAGTTCTCTTATTTTTTTAAACGTTCATGACTTTTATATATGATATTATATTTTTTAATTCCACCTTGAAAACAAGTGTTTTTTTATCTTTGAAATGAGTAAGTATCATTAACGTTTTTAGCTCCTTGTGTTTTCTAGCTTGCCATTGTGTTTTTCCGTTCGTCATTTGCCTCTTTTTAATGGTTATTGGGTTGTTTAAAATGATTAGTTCTAAACCTCACAATTGTAAAATAACACCATTATATATTCTAATATGTAAAACATGGTGATAAAATAACAAGTTTATCTAATACACAAAAAAAATAAGAAAATAACATAAAATGAGTTGAAACATAAACACAATGATGAATATAAATTACACCAATAACCTGAAACATAAGACAAAATGACCTGAAGACACAATGACAAAAATATCATCTCTTTAACAATAATAAAAAAACACGTATCAAGCATACAATATTTCTTAAGCTTTATATATTTAAATTACCCTCGGTCATTTTTGACCATTCACATCTTATTTCTCATTCTACATCACATCTCTAATTTTTTGAAAAAACACTTGAAAGCACTCAAAGGGTCACTTCATCTTATTCTACATCCTCATATATTTGGGGAAAACCAAACTCACCCTCAAATTTGATGTGCACTATTCACCATCTATTTCTATTAGTTTATATAAGAGGACTAGGATAGAACCCGTGTATTACACGGGTTTAATTATTAAAAATTTAATGCATAATTCACGTTAAATATTCACATAAAAAAATACTTTAATAGATTTTATTGTAAATAATAATCATCCACTACGAGGAGCACAAAGAAATCGGTGCACAAGTTCTTTAGTTGATTGTAATTTCATACCCGAGGAAGCGAAGTTATATTATTTTTTAAACTACTATGGATAAAAAGTAGAAACATATGTTATAGGTACAACCAGTATGTACCATTCAATAAAACATTATCACAAAAATAAATCCAACAATTCACATGTTTGTTAAAAAAATATATGATTTTGGTGCACATCCATACAACATGCCATTTAGATATATGATCAGACATACTATTCACTAATATATGACAGGAAAAGCAGTAAAGTTGGTTAATTATATGGAAAGAAATTAAGTTTCATTGTTAGGTATGATATATAGACAAAACAACAAAGGAGATGGAATGACACAAAATAATACATTTGACAAGAAATGTACACAAATTGACAAGATATGTACACAAATTGACAAAAATACACATCATAATTTCAAAATTAATCAAGAAAATAAAACCTTACTCCAAATAACATTAATATTAAACTTTCATGCTATATCATCTATGTTTTATTAGATAAATATTTTATATTACCTCCATGCTATATCTAAGTGTAGGGGTGTAAACGAGCCGAGCCGAGCCCGAGCTCGTCTAAGCTCGAGCTCGGCTCGTTTAAATTTAATGGAGCTCGAGCTCGAGCTCGGCTCGATTCGAGTTTTATTTCTGAAGCTCGAGTTCGGCTCGTGAAGAATTTTTTAAGCTCGAGCTCGGCTCGGGCTCGGGCTCGGCTCGTTTTACTATTAATTAATTATTTTTTTATATATTTTTTTAATTAAATTTGTATATATTTAGAATTATACTTTTTTATATAGAAAATAATACATATTATTTACTTATTTTATAATAATTATATATATAATAATCATTAATTTTTAAATATATTTAAAAAAATTAAATAAAAATTAAATAAATAAAAGCTCGATAAGGCTCGCGAGCCGGCTCGAGCTCGATAGGTAAAGCTCGGGCTCGAGCTCGGCTCGAGCTCGTTAAGGCTCGGCTCGTTTCGAGCTTTTTATCGAGTCGATCTCGAGTAGCTCGGCTCATTTACACCCCTATCTAAGTGCAAATAATGACCAAATTACAACAACAAATATGAAATTTAATTTCATAATTTGTTAGTCATGAAATTTCTCTAAAAAAGAAGTGAGTTGCATTGTTACTTTTTGGAGTTGAACAAATAATATTTCATATTTAAATTTCAAGTTATTACAAGTAACAAAAAATTATAGTTATAAATTTAATTTATATAAGATATAATTAAAATTTTATTATTAATTAATAAGTTATGATAAATTATTGAAATAAGAAAATTTATATAATATTTAGATATTTAAAACTTTTAGCATTTAATAAGTGAGAGAATTAATATTTAATAGAAAAGAGAACCGGGGAAATTATGATGAGAATAAATCAAGTGATGACATGTGTCCTAAAATGTAATTATTTATTAGAATAGAAAGATGTGAGTGATAGAGATAGGAAAAATAATAAAAAATGTAATAAAGAAATATTATTTAATTGAATAAGATAAATATAGGGAAGATATGTGATGAATTTTAAGAAATGATATATAAATTTAAAAAATAAAGATATTTAGTTAAAATATAAAGATACGAATGAGGAACGCACTCTCAAGGCTCCAAATCCGCTTTCCCAACATATTTTCAATTGCTTGGTTTTGTTGCTATATATCTTCAAAGCAATAATGTTAGTCCAAAATAATGAAAATACCTTTCGCCATAATCATCTACCATTCAACCTAAATTTTCATGTTCAAATTTTTTTAATATTAAATTTGTAGAACTTAAGAACCCTAAAAACATATATAAGTTTTATAAATAAAGAAAATCAAACAATTAGACATGAATCATTATTTTCTAACTTTTAGTGTTAAACTATTTTCTAAGAATAATACCTAGAATTATTTAAGACAAACCATCATAACCTGTCATTTATAAAATTTAAATTCATAATCTTTTAGTTGAAACAATACATTTTATCATCATGAAGATGTACTATGAAGACTAGTTTTAAAAATAACTAAATATTTTGGCCTCTTTTTTCGTGGTCAACATATCTTTCTTCCTTCCAAAAGAGAGTTAACGTGAGACATGTAACAAAAAAAAACTACCTTTCTCTGTCGTATAGTTAATGCAACCAGCTCTCCTCTTTAATGTAGGTTCTCATCTCGATATTAGCGTATTCCTCTCCTTCGGTTACGGCTTTAATATCATCCACATAACTAATGAGGGATGTTTTTTTTCTTGAACGGTTAGAATTATATTAAGAAAGCACTAGCAAGAAGCTAGAGAACAAAGAGAGGTTATATGGAAAAATCACATAACTAATGAGGGATGTAAAAGTTGATTTTCGAACTTAGACTTGTAAACGAACCGAACGTTCAGTGAACAGTTCGTGAACTGTTTGGCGGGAAGTTCGCTTATGTTCGTTTATTTACTAAATGAACGAACACGAACAAATTTTTTTTATTTAATTAAATGTATTAGTCAATATATGTATTTATGTATTACTTGAGGGTTTAGTATGTTAATTGTATTATTATAAATAGGAGCCATGTAATTATTTGGAGATAAGGAGAATACGTAAACTTTCATGGTATTAGAGTATCAACCCTAATTCCATCCCATAATTTTTTTTCGGCCTCCTTACCCTACGCATACCACCGCCGCCGGCGGTCATTCTCCGCAGCCACGGCTACCTCCGGTTCTCCGAAGTCCAGCCGCACACCCTCTCCCTCAAACTCGGCTGTCTCCGAAGAAGACATGTCGGACGCTACAGCCACTGTGACGGCTCTCGAAAAAGTTCTCCAACATGCATATGCAGTGACGAATATCGTCATACGAGTGAGGCCACTCGATGGAACTACGGTAACTTATTCTTCCTGGGTCAAGTTATTTAAAACTCATGTTAAGGCCTATAAGGTCATTGATCACATTGATGGAACTGAGCCACCCGCTCAAACCGATGCAACTTATGCGATATGGTCAGAGATTGATGCACTGGTTCTCCAGTGGATATACAGTACTTTGTCTAATACTCTGCTCCCACGGGTCCTTAAGGATGACATGACAGCAAGAAAGGCCTGGGTTAAATTACAGGATATTTTTTTGAGCAACAAAGGGTCTCGTGCTGCAGCCCTAGAACAGGAATTTACTACTCTGACACTTGCAGGTTGTTCGTCCATGGACGACTACTTTCAAAAATTATCTGATCTTGCTGAACAACTTGGTGATGTTGATCGCCCGGTTGATGAAAAGCGCCTGGTCCTGCAACTTGTTAGGGGGTTACCACAAGAATATGATACGGTTGCGTCCTTTATTAATCAAAGTTCACCTGACTGGGATACTGCTAGGAACATGGTTCAACTTGAACAACACCGTCTATCCGCCAGACAAAACCCCACCCAAACCGTGTTAACCACTTCCAACTCCAACAACCAGCCTACCCTGCCTCGTCGAACTCCGCTCCACAACCAAACCGCCCCTATGATCCTAACCGCAACAACTATCGAGGCCGGAATCAAAACCGTCGTAACAATTTTCGAGGAGGTCGTGGATATCGCAACAATAATCGTCCACCATCTGGCTATCCACCATCGAGTTATCCTCCTATGTCGCCATGGGGGTGGTGGAACTCTCCACCATGCCCGTACCCAACAGCACCAAATCAATGGCCTTCTACTCCACCTCCCTCACAGCCACAGCAGTATCCTAGCGCCAACTATACTACAGGTGCATATTCCCCATTCAATGCTTTGAATCCTGCAGACATTGCAGCTGCCTATCAGGGTAATCAGATGCAGACAGCCGATCAGACATGGTACATGGACTCGGGAGCATCCAACCATGTTACACCACACCCAGGTATGGTTCAATTTCCTGTATCTAGTTCTAATATAAGCGATATTTTCGTTGGTAATGGTCATAAAGTGTCAATCACAGGATCTGGGAATTCCACTCTTTCCTCTCCCAACCACCACTACCAACTTAAAAACATCCTTGTCACACCTAAAATTGTCAAAAATTTACTTTCGGTCCGTCAGTTTACTATTGATAACCAAGTTATTGTTGCATTTGACCCATATGGTTTTTCTGTGAAGGACCTCAAGACTGGAGAGCTCATTTCCCGCCACAGTAGCACTGATGGACTGTACCCGGTGACCACCCCTCCATCACCACCTACGGCCTACCTCACCACTACATCCAACTCCTTTCTTTGGCATACCAGATTAGGTCACCCGGGGGCTCATGTTTTGGATTTTCTTTCTAGTCGTTCGTTTATTAAATGTAATAAAGACAAACATGCGTCTATTTGTCATTCTTGTCAGCTATCAAATAGCAAACGTTTACCTTTTTCTAAATCATTGTCTATTACTTTTAATGCCTTTGACATTATTCATTGCGACTTGTGGACGTCTCCTGTTCTTAGCAAATCAGGATACAAATATTATATGGTGTTGATTGATAATTTTACACAATTTATATGGGTCTATCCATTAAAATTTAAGTCGGACACGTTTCCTACTTTTCGTAAGTTTCACAAACTAATCCAAACACAGTTTAATAAAAAGATAAAATCATTTCAATGTGATCTCG
Source organism: Deinandra increscens subsp. villosa (assembly GCA_039602395.1). NCBI lineage: Eukaryota > Viridiplantae > Streptophyta > Magnoliopsida > Asterales > Asteraceae > Deinandra > Deinandra increscens. The sequence goes on along the minus strand of JBCNJP010000023.1, from coordinate 92,036,512 downwards.
GGGGTGAATTTGACAACCGCGAATTTACCAATTTTGCCACCTCAAATGGATTAGTTTTCAGGTTTTCGTGTCCGCAAACCTCACCTCAGAACGGAAGAGCCGAACGCATGATTCGTCGGATAAACGATATAATTCGTGCTCTCCTCACCCAAGCCAACCTTCCTCCCCCGTTCTGGGTAGAGGCGCTTCACACAGCTGCCTATCTCCATAATATTTTACCAACCAAACGCCTAAAACTTCTTACCCCGACATTTGCCCTATTTCACCGACATTCGACTTATGATCACCTACGGGTGTTTGGGTGCGCGTGCTATCCAAATTTATCCGGCACGACAACCCATAAATTTAGCCCGAGATCGGTTCGTTGTATTTTTTTGGGGTACCCTCCTAACTTTAGGGGCTACCGATGCTTAGACCCCGTCACGGGGCGTGTCCACTTGTCGCGTCATGTTGTCTTTGATGAACACCAATTTCCCTATGGCCATATAACAAACCCCAACCCCCCTTCCCTGGTCCCTGACCCTTACAATCAGCCCCCACCATCCTTCTTCCCCACTCCGGCCCAACCCCAACCTCCGGCCCAACCCCTACCCTCGGCCCAACCTGCGTCTTCGCAGGCCCCGACCACGCCTATGCCCAGCCCAGCCGCTACTACCTCACCATCCACTTCACCCAGCCCGTCACCCACTTCCTCTCCACCCGAACCGACTCCCACTCCCCCTCCTCCAACGCAACACCACCACATGACCACTCGCTCCAAAGTTGGCACTTTCAAACCCGTCCAGCGCCTAAACCTCCACGTTTCTTCTGACAAAATCTCTCCCGTGCCCACTTCTTACCAAACCGCCATCTCAGATCCAAATTGGCACAATGCTATGCTAACTGAATTTAAAGCTTTGCAGGACAACGATACATGGGAATTGGTACCACGACCTCATAACCACCCGGTAATACGATGCATGTGGTTATTCCGACATAAATTTAAGTTGGATGGGTCGTTAGAGCGCTACAAAGCGCGTCTTGTTGCAAATGGAAAATCTCAAACGGTGGGCATTGACTGCATGGAAACATTTAGCCCGGTTGTTAAACCGGCTACCATTCGCACCGTTCTGTCTCTAGCATTGTCTAAGAGTTGGCCAGTAAATCAGCTGGACGTAAAAAATGCTTTCTTACATGGTCATCTTGCTGAGACTGTATATATGTTGCAACCACCTGGGTTTCATGACACCAGACATCCTGATTATGTTTGCAGGTTAAAGCGATCACTCTACGGTTTAAAACAGGCCCCCCGTGCATGGTATACTCGGTTTGCCACTTTTCTTCTTAGTCATGGATTTAAAAGCAGCTTATGTGACACATCTCTTTTTATTTATCATCATGGGGGCAAAACGGCATATCTCCTTCTTTATGTGGATGACATTATCCTAACGGCCTCTGATTCCGTGTTACTGCAGTCTATTATCCGGTCACTCTCACGAGAGTTTGCTATGACTGATCTAGGTGCCCTTCATCATTTTCTGGGCATTGCTGTCACTCGTGACAACACGGGATTCTTTCTTCAACAATCTCAGTATGCTAGAGATATTCTCAGCCGTGCTTCTATGGCAAACTGTAAACCGAGTAGTACTCCTGTTGACACGAATGGGAAGTTGAGTACAGATGATGGCCCGCCTCTTGCGGATGGCACCCTCTACCGCAGCCTCGCAGGTGCGTTACAGTATTTGACTTTCACTAGACCAGACATTTCCTATGCTGTCCAGCAGGTTTGCCTCTTCATGCACTCGCCATGTGAATCCCACTTTCAGTTCATGAAACGGATTCTCAGATATATTCAGGGCACACTTGATTATGGTGTTCATATCAGACCATCGGATTGCACGACACTAACGGCTTATTCGGATGCTGATTGGGGCGGGTGCCCGGACTCCAGACATTCTACTTCTGGGTATTGTGTTTTTATGGGTGATAATATACTTTCTTGGTCGTCTAAACGACAGTCCACGGTGTCTCGCTCCAGCGCCGAAGCCGAATATCGGGCTGTGGCAAATGCTGTTGCTGAAGTTACTTGGTTGCGTAATTTGTTACTAGAGTTACAGGCTCCGCTTCGTAAAGCCACTGTTGTGTATTGTGACAACGTCTCTGCTGTCTATCTCTCCGGAAACCCTGTGAATCACCAGCGAACAAAGCATGTCGAGATTGACATCCACTTTGTTCGCGAACAGGTTCGTATTGGCAATATTCGTGTGCTACACATACCCTCGGAGCATCAGTATGCTGGCATTTTTACCAAGGGACTCCCTCGCGTCTTGTTTCAGACGTTTCGATCCAGTTTGAGCGTTCGTTCCTCCCGTGCTCCAACTGCGGGGGTGTATTAGTCAATATATGTATTTATGTATTACTTGAGGGTTTAGTATGTTAATTGTATTATTATAAATAGGAGCCATGTAATTATTTGGAGATAAGGAGAATACGTAAACTTTCAAAATGAACGAACATGAAAAACTGTCTCGTTCGTTCATTTATGTACGTGAACGTTATTTTTTATCAACTAGCTTATCAACTGGCTTTTAGTTTATCAGCTAGCAGCTAGTTTATCAGATAATTAGCTAGCAGCTAGCTTTTCAGCTAGTGCGCCAAATGTTGCTAAAAATAAAGGTACATTTTCTCAACTGAATTTACTGTCCTTGAAAACCAATTTATTTAAACTGAAATTGAAATTTAAATTATAGAAATCCATTTTTCTTTATTTGTTCATCACCCTAGCCAGAGATCAAAATGATTATATATCATCAAGTCTTTCATAACTAAAGTTAAGTGAGGTACTCTAATAAATAAAATACTTTAACCAACTTAAAAGAAAAGCATGAGACATGGAATAAAGTTCTTGTTAGTTATTCTGATTTGATAATATATTATTTTAATTTATAAAATATTATATAAAAGATGAATTATTTTGTGTATAGGACATAAAGTAATTATAAATGAGCAAACATATAATAAAGGTGATTAAAATTTAAATGTAAAAGTGTAAAACATAAAACAAAAGCTTACATAAACAAATGTATCAAAAGTTATGTCGCTTATCCGTACAAACATTTATAGAACTATATAGGTTTGTTTGTAATATAGTTTAGGGTTTGTGTGTTATGTTAGGTTAAATAATAGATTTAGAAGAAAGATTAAAGATTGTGAGTTAGCCATTCTAATAAACATTAGTAATTAAATAAACGGGTAGAACTCTTTTGAACGACAAGCTATCCCACTCATACTCTTATATTATACTCAATATTTACAATCATCAAGGTTGGAATATGTGACATCTTCAATTAATAGTGCTTCAAGAGGTAAAGTTTATCCATTGTAAACAAACAAGGAGATCTATTAATATCTTACCTGATTATATGTTTTTCATCCGCATCCTTATAATTTAACTTAGAATTATCATTTTATAAGTTGATCTCTAATAATAATTATTTTCTTAAACATCTCACATCTTATTACACAATCCTTATCTCTTTATTTTTCTTATTTACTTTATGTTTTTTTTATAACTTTAGCTACTAACTATTTTATCTTATTTTTTAAAATAACAACCATATATTACAGACAAGCGAGTAGCTAAGGATTTATCACAAACCCTTGATTACCTCCATGAAATGATGTATAAAGTTCTTACCACCCTTGGTTTGCTTCATCTATTGTTGAAATCTTTGAAATTAAAGAGTACCTCGCTTAGACTCGAAGTCTTTTTTAACAAGAAATCCCGCCATCTTCATGATTTCGTATCAACAATATTAACTCTTGATATCCATTGCTTTTATTGGTGCTACTTTGCGAGGAAAAGTTGAGGGGAGGGGGAAGAAGATGTTAGGAGAATGTAGAGGGATAGAGATGCGAATTAACTAGTGAATCTTTAGTCATTGTGGGACTACTCTCGATTGTTAGAGGTGTAAGCCTTTTAAAGTGAAAGTTATAATTTCATTATTTGACAATGCTATATGCTATTTTAGAAGGATGGAGATGCGGATTAACTACTGAATCTCTAGTCATTATGGGACTAGTCCAATTATTAAAGGTATACGCCTTTTTAACAATGTTATTTTAGATGTGATTTAAGAGTAGATTAGTGAATGTATATTTGACGCTAAAAAACACTTATGAATATCCATATTCACTCCATACATAGAGATTAACATTTAATGAAAATGAAAAGTAGAATAAAATCATATAGTTTTTTCTATAAGAAAAAAAAAACTGATGAATATCCATTTTCACCTACTACAAGTCTACAAATACCTCTCCTACCAAACACTTATTCTTATGTATTTTTAAAATAATTTTATTAAATGTGATTATAACATGTTGTGAAAGGAACCTAAGATCCAAGCGGAATAAATCATATTTACCTCAAGATCCATCAATTTTTAAGATGACCCTTTGTGTCACATTTTAAATTAATCTTTCTTTAAAATAATGTATTGTCAAACTTTTTTATTTATTGTTGTAAGTTTCTATCAAAATAATTAGACTCCGCTAAATAAATACTTTTTACTTTTATTTCGCATACTGGAATATTTTAAAGCACGGTCATTTTAAGCGCATTTTATTTTTATATTTATATAAAAAACTACAATAAAAGTTTTCGTTAATAATATTATTATTTTTTTTGGAACGACGATTTCATTTATACCAGGCTACCGCATCCCTCCGATACAGGACTATCGTACCCCATTGAGGTCAAACAAGAGTGTCTTACTCGTGTCCCAGCTGACGTCTTATCTGGGGTTTGTGCGTTCCGTCGGGAAACCATACCGCCGGCTGCCAATAGAGGATTCCCGCAATCCATTAAGGTCAGGTGAGAGTGTCTTATTCGTGCCCCACCTAACGTCTTAGCTGGGGCTTGTGCATTCCCCCGGGAAACAATACTGTTGGCTGCCACTTGACAGTCGTTGTGTCACCACAAGTGTGAAACTCTCTGATGTAACACACAATGAGACGAAAATCCGGGTGGGCTCGGAAATCAAATTGACAACCTTACACAAGGCCTAGCTTAAATCTAGGGGTGAGCATGGTTCGGTTCGGTTCGGTTTTTGGCTCGAACCGAACCGAAACCGAATGTTTCGGTTTTTTGAAAAATAAACCATTCGGTTTCGGTTTTTTTCGGTTCGGTTTTTTTTCGGTTTCGGTTTTTTTATAGTATGTGGTTAATATACCTTTAAACTTTAAATGTCTAGTCTAAAAGGATAATTACATAATAGTAACAAGCAACTACAATCGTAACATAAATTTAAAAAACAAAAGTCGCATATGACACGCGTAACCATACAAAATAAAGCGGTTTTAAATTCAACGGATAGTGTCGCGACTTCAGATGAAAGAACGATGCTAACTGATATCGTCATTAGTGTCGTGACTTCATTTGGACGTTTAGTGTTCTTGAAAAATGAAACTAGTTTAGAATGAAACTATGGTTTAAAGTTTAGAATGACCCTCCTAAAATACTAATTTACACATAGGCCCTCGGTTCGGTTCGGTTTTTTATCGGTTCGATTTTTCGGTTCGGTTTTTATCGGTTTGGTTTTTTCGGTTTTTCTTTTGGTTTGGTTTTTTTCGGTTCGATTTTGCTGTTTTTTTCGGTTCCGGTTCAGTTTTTTTGATTTTTTGCTGACCCCTACTTAAATCCTTCATTACCAAATTTCCTATTAAATAAATAAGACAATATCAAGCAAAGTTGGTGTAGTGGTTAAAATTCTAAGCTTGTGGTTGAAGAGACCCAAGTTCTAGTATCACTCACACCACTTTGTGAGATATTGGTGGGCAATGAAGGATTGAGCTTGCTTGATCCTGAGTCACAAGGGAGGGTTTACGGGCTTGCCCGGTTCCTGCCCGATGGTGCAAATGGGGGGCGCTCCCGGGTTCCCTCGCTATGAGGTTTGAACTCGAGACAGTGGGTAGGTCCAAGGTAACCAGTTCCGATACACCGCTGAGCCAAACTGTCGTTAAAAAAAAAAGTAAATAAGACAAGTGAGAATTAAACTTCTCTTGTTAATAATCTTATCTTTCAAGTTTTATTCCTTTCTTATTTATTGAAAAGTAACAATCACTAAACAAATGTTTCGAGTCCTCCACGAGTTTGGTACACCCCGAGATTGTGGATCCCACATATAAGGCTAAGTGTAGTGGATGGAGCCCCTTGTGGGCGTTATGCGCCATGTGGCGTTCACGTCAGCATGAGGGGCTCCATGGCAAAAGTGGTGTAGTGGGGCTCCATGTATAACCCCCCTACCAATCATTACCTAATTATTTATTTAATCATTTTTTATATAATTTAATATTAAACATATTAAAAACTAAAATTAAAAAAAAAACAAGACATAAAAACTAGAAGATTTTTTTTTAAAAAAAAAACAAACTTACAACATTCTTAAAAAAACATGACAATTAAAAAAAAAAAACTAATCATTACGTAAGAACGTTGTTGAAAATACGGAAACTCTCGTTCAAGATCGTTTACAATACGTAAGAACATTCGTTTACTCATCCGGAAACGATTGAAGAACGTCGCAGCACTTCGGTATGTAGGTCTGGCGGAAAAATAGTCGTTCATCAAGTTCCTATTTGCCGCCTCACGATCGCGTTCAACTTGCGTTCTACGTATAACGGGACGAGGAATGGGAGGTGGTTCCATTTGCATCACGTACGAAACGATCTCGTCTTCTATCTCATCGTCGAAATCGTAGAAAATAGAAGAAGAACTTGATTGTGGAGAGCTCATTTTTTTAAAAAAAATGGAAGAATATATATGTAGATGGAGAGTGTTGTGTGTAAAATATTGAAAGAATGTTGTGTATGTGTATATATATATATGAAGGGCTTAAGAAAAAAAAAAAAAGGATTCAAACTAGCCGTTCAACGGCTAGTTTTTTTGGAAACCACAATTCTCTCGGCGCCATGTACAAAACGCCCCTTGCAAAATTTCCTAAGATGGCGCCCCGGGGGGCGGTGGCCGGCGTTATAAGGGCGTTATGGGGCTCCATGGCGCCCCCATGGAGCCCCATTACGGACAGCCTAAGTTCGTTACTATTGCCGTATTGCGTGCCCTCCAAGTTTTTATTTTAAGTATTTCAAATACTAATCTTTAACGTCAATTTTTTTATGAGAGGGTTCGAATTCTTATATTTTTTTAACGATAAATTTGGATGACTGGTGGTGCATTACTTATCCATTCAATTATCTTCATTTTATTTTATCATGAAGATACTCACCATAGGTAAGAAAAACTCCTTGCACAACCTCGGCCTCAATATATTTTTATCACAGGTGAGACTTAAATCTAAGACCTCTCAGTTTTAATGTCTTTAGGTATCTCACCTTAGCCAATTGAGTTAGAGATCATTAGTTGAATTCTTATCATTTGAAAACATAAACTTTTATCCAGCATTAAGATACCACTAGGTTCCGTTGGTAATTAAATTTTTTTACGAAATTACAAGTGCAATGAATTTATCCTAAAAATCTAGGTGCTGCAAGGGGTTTTGACTGAGCCGAGACGAGTCTAGTCCGAGCTTATCTCGAGCTAGGCTTGTGATAAATTATTCAAGCTCGAGCTAATATTGGCTCTACTCGTTTAATACTTAATTATTATCTCTATACTATTTTTATAATTATTATATATGAATATACATAATCCAAGTTACGCTGATTTGGCCAATAATAATACCAATTACGAAAATTCCCTACAATAATCCGAATTATCAAGGTGTTGGAAATTATTAAACCCCCGTTAACTTTTCCCTAACCCCGTTAGTTGTTTGCTGACGTGGTATTCTATGTGTTTTTTTAACAAAGTTTTAATAATTAAGGAACTTATTTTGTAATTACTATAAAAAAAAGCTTCAAAAAAAGTAAAATAGGAGGAAGAAGGAGGTCGGTGGACGTCCCCCTTTTTCTCCGTTCGATCATTGCCGACGGCATCCCTTCTCCGGCCAGCCTCCATGAACGGCGACCATCTCCATCATCCGATCGACCCAACGACCTACAACTCCAGCGAACTCCTCCCATTTCTCTCTGGTTCGAAATAGTGAACCCCCCCCCCCCGTTTCATCTTCTCCCACGTTCTGGTCCGCTCACTGGCACCGACAGACTCGATTGGGCGGTCCACGACTACCGAAACAGCTCCGACAACCTCCCTTGAATCACGATTTAGACCCCGAACGGCACCAACGGACTCGATTAGGCGGTCTACCACCACAGAAGCGGCAAACTGTATCGATTCGTGGTAAGAAATCTGGTTGAGGTTCGATTTTCAAATCCTTTGCTAAATTCAATTTGGTTCATAGTTAATGTTGTTTTATGGTTTGTGTTTTAAATCCGGACCAAAAATGATGAAATTGATGATGGTAGGATGAATTTAGATGGTGGTGGTGGTTGGATGCCACATAGGATGCCCAATCAGCAAATACTAATGGGGTTAGGGAAAAGTTAACCGGGTCCAATGATTTACAACACCTTGATAATTCCGATTATTGTAGGGAATTTCGTAATTGGGATTATTATCGGCTAAATCAGCATAACTTAGATCATTAAAATACAATAAACCTATATTAAACAAAAACTATATAAATACAAAGCTCGTTTAGGCTCGCGAGCCAGCTTGAACTTGAAATGTAAAACTTGGGCTTGAACTCGAACTCATTTATTAAATGAGTCATACTTCAGGCTCAGCTCGGACTTGAGTTCGTTTAAACTCGGTCATTCGAGCTTTTTACCGATCCGATCTCGAGTCAACACATGCTGACTTAACTCGTTTACACCGAATGAATGGAGTCATAGAGACTGGTTTTTAGGTTTGTTTTTATAATGGCGAGATCCATTAAAATAATATATATTTTTTAATTATTTTTTTTGTTGATTTGTTTGGTACTGGAATTAATATATTTTTCTGCATTTTTAGTTAAAACATTGTTTTTATTTGATCTTATCCGCATAATGCATCCACTCACACGTCGAAACAAGTAAACAACTGCCATTTCCATCTCCCCACACCGCCCACTATGTTATTAAAACAAAAATTGTCGAATACAAAGTTTAAAAGAACGAAGTATATATTACATTTAGGAAAATCACACTCGTAACAAAATAGCTTCTTACAAGCTTAGCTCTAGCTTAAAGTTTCTGCTCGTTAAAGATATCAAAGCCCAAATTTAACCTAATTTAGTGTTTTTACTCGGCCCGTTCAAAGCTCTGCTACTAAACTCTTTGGAGTTCACAATTTATGATAAATGTTATAGTGAGTTTGAAACATTCGGTTTCTTTATAAATGATTTGCAAACTAAACAACCTATTTTTTCTTCCAACAATATTAGTTATCTTTATCTCGTTTGTTTGCCTATTGTTTTCAACTAGGTTGTAATTAGCACGCGTTGCCGTGTGTTGTGGCCGGTATATGTGGACATACAAAACAATTAAATTTACTTAAAGAGAATGAAAAAGTATCGAACATACGAGCTCAATGTTAAAATTAAAAACAAACATGTCAAATTCTTAAACCAATGACTTCAGTAAAAATAAAAAAAAATTAAAAAAAAATTTTGACCAGTGAAAACACTTTTCTAACATACTATTCATAAAAGTTTACAGATGTATATAGGTAAATGTCCTCTATGAAGTCATTCTATCCTTTTTTTTTTCTCATGTCCTCGTATATTTTAACGAAATGACAAGTTGAAATGCATGATTCACATCCTTCTTTTTCAAGTTGGCCCTCCACTTGAATGTAGGGTTGAAGCCCCTTAGAACTTATCCTTGTGCCTTCTTTGATTATCATTTCTCTTCGTGTTCCTTTTTGTGAGCCTTCATTTTATTTAGACTTTTTTTTTCCTCCCACGTAATCTTCTTCATACGAGTTTCTTGATTCATTCCCTGATTATCCATCTATTTCTCTGACACTTTCTCAAGTCTCGTGCTCTCTATCCATCCAACCCACCGTCCCAACTCAATACGTAGACAGGGTGAGTAAAAAATTAAAAAAAAAATTGAACAGAAACCAAAAATACCAATAAAACCGAACCGGAAAAAAAATAAAAAATAAATGTTCAGTTTCGATTTCATGTCTATTCAAACGAGTCGATCTCAACTCACTTCGGATCCGACATTTGACATTTCCACGAAATTGACATGAAAACGATTTGCTTTATAAACTTCTCTTTGTGGTCCCACCTGATTTGTACCAACTCCATTAAATTATTTTTTGCTTTGGGCAATTATTTGATGCTAGTTATAAACAAACAAGATAAAAGCGATGATTCCTTGGGGGTGAGAACCATTTCTATAAATATTATAATTAATTCCATAATTATGAAATTATATACGAATAGAATACATTGAAAAAGTTGGCCGAAACTCTATATACATATTACAAGATTACAAGATACAATTAATTGGCAATCTCAATTTCTTTCTTCTTTGTAAAATATCTTTTCGAAAAAAGTTATGGTATTGGATTTTTTCTTTTTCCATTTTTTTAGTTAAGACTGATCATTAAGATAACGGTATATTTGTTACTATGTGATCCCGTATACATTTTTTTTAATCTCACGCATGTGAGAGTCTTATAAACATGATTTTGGTTTATAAAATTATTAAAAGATGCATATAAAACAAGAGAAACAATTGTAATTAAAGAAAAACAAAAGTATAAAACAACAAAGGTCAAAAAGTTAGAATTTTACTTCTTTGGAAGCGGAAGGTGAGGGATTTCTTCCAAGTAGTTTCTTGCTTTACTTAAATCATATATTCCTTGTCCTTTAATATTAAACTAAGCGGGGTGTGATGTGACTACGATAGAGTGGTGGACATAGTAACATATGTTAAATCGTTTAAATAAATAAACAATTAGTGAAACATGTATGAATTTAAAATTTTATTGAAAGTTTATAAAACAAAGTTAATATGAAAGCATATAAAATAAAAACGATTCTGATAATTTAGTTAAACAACAAATTAATTGTTTATATGATTAGAATTTAAAAAAACTACATTGTTAATTAATTAATTGTTTATTTATTTGTTTTTATAAAAGCTAGTTGAAACGCTAGTTGGAGTAGCGTTTCAACTACCTTTTCAAAAGCTAGCTTTTTGACATTACCAAACGGAGTTAAAAAACACTACTTTTTTTAAAAGCCCTATTTAGTAACGTAAAAAAAAACTAGCTTATAAGCTAGCTTGTGGCGTGCCAAACACGATCTAAGTCATATAAAGTTGGGAGAAAGAACTTCTGTGGGGTTATATTTCTATTAGACTAGATTATTATATAATGGATATTTATAATTATAATATTGTATAGAGACCTCGTTTATTAAATTCTACTAACTCATATATGGGCTTTTCTTGACGGAAAATGATTAATGCCCTGCTACTTAAGGCAACTCATACTTACGAAAGGACGTTCACACCCGAGAGAGCAGGGACATAGTCTTACTCTTTCGTGTGTTTTGCAGCCCGAACACATCAACTGAGTCCATCCAAGGAAAACCTAATATATACCGCCGTTCAAAAAAAAAAACTTATGACCTGTTAGTCTTCCTTATTATCACCTCATACCATTCGGACATATACCATTTGATATATATAGTCTTTTTCTTAATCTACTTCTTTTGCTAACCGTAGTACGTCGGTTTCTTTGATATTATTACTGTTATTATTAAAAATAAACCAATTTAAAAGTCCCTAAACAATATATCTACACAATCCTCACATTACTTTTGCACACCACTACATGAGTTTATAAAAATTGAGTTACTAACTTCAACTTTGCTCTATTTCAAATTATAGAAACGTTATTCGTTTAATCTTTCCCATTATCATCATGTTTCCCGTGAACCTATTATTCTTGTAGACCATTTAATTCTATGTTTTTGTTTAGCTAGACTCTCGGTTTTAGTCTAGGAAACTTAATAATAAAGATAATTTTAGTCTAGGAAACTTAATAATGAAGATAGCTTCATTATCGTACCATACACACACCCGGCACACGTGCACTACACTTGGATTTTTCTTTTCGTCTACAATTAAAATATTATTATTATATTAAATTTATTTATTTATTATTACACGTCATTTATAACACGTCGTTTATAATGCTAACGGTATATTTATGTTTTTCACGGTCTGAATGTATAAATATATAAACACCGGATTATGACTATACTGGTCATAAAACAGGCTTGGGTTGTTTCAAAATTTTATTTTCACTTGTGGACCTTCTGGTGGATGTAACCATTACATCAGTGATCAGTTTTAAGAAACTAGTCGTCTAATTGGCTTGTGCTATTTCTAACTTTTATTTTTACTTTTGGTGGATGTAAGTGTTACATTAGTTTTTGGGATGTTATACTAACATTCACCTCCTCAATCACCTACCTATCTAGTTTTGTCGCTACCACGACCCTACCACCGTCGTTGCCACCTTGTTCATGACACAACTACCTCTTTAACAACGAACTTCAGTGTGTTTAATACGCAGCCACCACTAGACTTTCGAAGGTCAAACCCACACCTACGACAAAGGGTATTTACTTAAATTATACAAAAAGAAACTAGGGAGATGCCTAATAAATTCAGTATGATATCAAGAAACGTGATCAAATTCAAGTAAAATATATTTGTGTAATTTCAAGCTTGACAAGTTTACTTTGATTGTATGATACGTTTTTTATTTTATATTTTGAAAACCGGTGAGTTTTCTTAAAAGAGGTTTAAATTATGTCCATTATTTGTGGTGAAAGTCGGCTATATGCACCATTTTCCCCCTATCTCCTATCTTACACATATGTATGTGTGTATATATATAAAAAAAAGAATTATGTTTAAGGATATTTTAACTTTATGTGAGAATGATCTTTTAGGATTTATAAAAATTTGATGTGGTATGATGGCTAGGCTTGCATGTGAAAAGGATGTAGCTTAATTAGTGTTACATATGGTCTAACCTAGACGATGACATGTTTTCTTTTTAAATTTCTATACGTGGTCTTTATCAGCGGTAAACTTGGTTTATTTTACAGACGTTCTACGTCTTGCCTTGCCCCCTTTTAAATCTTGTTGAATTTCTTATCATCTACATTCACTGGATGTTGATAAGCTTTTAGGAAAGTAGACCAAGTTGGGTAGATACCGTCGGCAAGGTAGTAGCCCCCGCTTGTATGTTCGCCCATTAACTTGAAATGGACACTTCGGGACAGTTCCATGCATCTCGCTGCTAAAAATAGTGGATTGATTGAGAATGTTGATGTCATTGTTGGAACCTGCAACACCAAAAAAACGCTTGCCAAACCCATAAATCCTGTGATGCAACCGCTTCGAGCATGATCGTTGGGTATTTGTGATCACCTGCAACACCAAAAAACGCGTGCCAAACTGGCCTCGGTATTTTTTAGGGCAGTTTCTCCAGTCCCAATGAGTACAGTCAATGCTGCCAAGCATCCCGGGCAAACCATATATCCCTCATGTGCTTGATACAAAAGTGCAATGTTGTGAATAGTCGGTGCACGCAAAAACTCTTCCTTATACAACTCACAAATAACAGTGACATAATGGTCTAGTGATTCACGTGAGGTTCTCTCAGACATAGCTAAATATTCATCGTATTCATCATGAACGTTACCGTTTGCGAGTTGACGAATGGCGGATGTGCATTTCTGTAGAGGCGAGAATCCTTCCTTCGCTCTCGCGTCCATCCCATCCTGAAAGTAATCGTCGTACCAGGTTACATCGGCAACAATCTTTAGAAACAATCTCGTAGACATTTGGAATCTGTCTTCGAAAATGTTTTCAGGATATAGGCAGTCCTCGTTGAAATAATGCCTCATCAAAAGATCATATGCCTCCAAAAGATCTCGTGCAATATATCTCCTTCGTTTTCGGGTGCCCCGCTTCCACTTCTAGTTGCGTCGAGGCCTCAGCGACTAGAGAAAGAAATTCGATGTCACCAACGTCATCGTCCGACGACTCCGAGGATGTCGAAGAGTCCGGTGGAAGAATTGGCATCCGGCTCATTTTAGATGATTGTGAGAGATTAGTAGAAAAAATGTGGTGGAATAGATGTTATATATAGATTTAAAAGATAAATAGATTTTTTTATTGTCCAACGGTAACATAACGGTCAAAAAAAAAAAACATTAAAACTTAAAATTTTCAACGGCTAAGTGAGAAATCCAATCGACGATTTGAAGTGACGGCAGTGTGGCTCACGAAGCCTGCGAAGCAGCGGCCGAAACCGCTGCCCACTCCCTCCCCCTTACTTACTAAAGATGCATATTTGCTTGTTTCTATAAATGAAATGTTATGTTGTATGAATATTTATTTTGGGTAATTTGTTTCTTATAAGAACTATCATATTTCTTTTATGTAGCATTTTCAGTAAATATATTTAAACGTTTTAATATATAGCTAATTACATTTTTTTATTATATAAATTTTTAGATTTTATTATATAGTTATTATATATGACATTATATGTTAATTTTAAAAAATAGTAAAGAATATATAAAAAAATGACCCCTATAGAATATAGGTCCTACTCCTATATAATCAAAATCATACCCCTACACACCAGTTTAACTTGCCTTATCCAAATGCATAATACAAATATATAATGTTATATTATTTTATAATTTTATAATATAATAATAAACAAATATAAAAATTGAAAGTGGGTGGTACAAATGGTTATTTTGAAATGACGACCGTTGGACGTTAGTGGTCAACGTGGCACTAGTGACGGAATAAACGCGACAAAGATCATGCACTAGTAGAGTTGAGCCATATAGGCTATTTTAGCACGCACGCATTCCCTCACGTCTAAACCTCTCCACAATTTGTTTGTTGTACGTCTATCTCACATTTTCACATCACAAATTTGGATTAAAATCCACACATACATGTGCAAAAAAATACAAAGTTTTTGAAAATAAGACTAAAAGAAAAAGGAAATTCTATTATAAATAAACTTAATTCTAGCTTAATGATATATGGATATATGGTTGTCTAGTCTAATAAGACGTATCTTGTTTAAAGTTTAAATGTTAAAGTCTCATATATTCAGTGGCGGACATACCCACAAGGTAGGGGTAGCGTCCGCTATCCCCTTAACTTTTACTGTTTTTTTTTTTGTTTTCGGTATTTCGCTACCCCTGAAACGAATTCTAGTAAATATAGCGCCGGGTTAAAATTTTAATATAACATTCATTTGATCCATTTTCTATCCACGAAATCGATACCATTCACGTAACTTTTAATATCCATAAAATCGATATCATTCACATGATTTATGTTTTTCATTCATGCGAGCACTGGTCTGCTCCATGGTTGTTCTGGCTCTCATTGATTATAAGTTGTAATCGTATCTTCAATTTGGTTGTTTTGTAACCGTTAAAATCGGAATAATGGTTAGCTTGAATTAAGGGATATTTGTAAGAACCCTATTTTACTTTGCCAATACTACCCTTACATCCTAGTCACTAAAATAGTCAATGTGGTATTGGTTCTTTTTGTTTTTACACAAAATTTGGTTTGTATATGATCTCACGCCCTATGTTATATCAAAAGAGTCCAAAGTAATCTATTAGGCTAAGTGTAGTGGATGGAGCCCCTTGTGGGCATTATGCGCCATGTGGCGTCCACGTTAGCATGAGGGGCTCCATGGCAAAAGTGGTGTAGTGGGGCTCCATGTATAACCCCCTACCAATCATTACCTAATTATTTATTTAATCATTTTTTATATAATTTAGTATTAAATATATTAAAAACTAAAATTAAAAAAAATAACAAGACATAAAACTAGAAGTTTTTTTTAAAAAAAAACAAACTTACAACATTCTAAAAAAAAAAACAAACATGGAAATAAAAAAAAAAACAAACCTACATTCTTAAAAAAAAACATGACAATTTAAAAAAACAAACATCTAAAGGCCATATTCTTTCATGATATCCGCTCGAATTTGCAACGCGAGGCTACGAGCGGGTTCTTCGTCGGGTAGCGGTTGCATGAGCCTCTCCAACGCTTTTTCTTTTTTTCCGAGCTTTAACGGCATTGATTTGTTCTCTCTTAAGTGTCAAGAAATCATCAAAACGTTCGCGCATTTCTTCATGTCGAACGGAGTAGTCGGAGGATGGTGCTTGACTTGTCGATGAGGAGGTCGCTCGTTTCCCCTTCGCAATTGCCTTTGCCTTATCCCTACCCATCGCCCTAGGCCGCTCGACTTCGACATCTTCGTCGTAGTCGTTCACGTCGTTCAAATCAAATGCTCGTGCATCGGACAAATTAGGGGAGTCGGTGGCGGCGGCGGAAGACGACGTTTTTGATTTTTTACTTGGTCGTCTTGTCGGCCTTGAGAGATCGGATTGATTCATCCACTTTGGTGCATCGCGAACCACTTCCCAAGCCTTGAGGTTGTTAAACGCCGGCCCGGTCGCGCGATACTCCGCCAATGCCGCTATGATGATGTCTTGGTCGTCCGCACCGCTCGGTCGAGCACTTTTAATCCGACCGTATACGTTGGAAAAAGCTTTCATCCTCTTGTTCATTTCCGTCCACTTTCCCGAGAACGAATCGTTAGGTCGGTACGGTTCCTGTTTCATTTGAGCGAAAAACTTTTGACGAATTTGCGACCAAAAAGTGACAAGGTCTTGACTATTACCTACGTTTACACAAAAAAAATAAAGTTATTAAAAATTATTTCTAAAAAATTGGATGGAGAGGTTTAATTTATAGTGTTTAAATTAGGTTAAAAAAAAAAAAAAAAAAAAGGGATTTGACCGTTGTCAACGGTCGAATTTTTAAAAGACCCAACGTTCACCGGCGCCATTAACATGGCGCTCTTCCTTTTTTTTTTAAGATGGCGCCCCGGGGGGCGGTAGTCGGCGTTATGGGGGCGTTATGGGGGCTCCATGGCGCCCCCATGGAGCCCCATTACGGATAGCCTTAAAACATGTTTATTAATCTTAATTAATAATTAACAATTAGTGAAACTAAATAGAATTAAGATATAAATAATTAATAATTAGTTTGATTGGAAATTAATATAATTTATTGATACAGTGCAGTTAATAATCCTTATAATAAGCATTATATCATAATAACTCTAAAACAACTTTGGATACGAGTAACCGACAATTTTTTCTATTAACAATCATCATCACAAATTTTGATTTCATTTAGTTGTATTATATAAACATGACATGGACTTTATTTATTTGTAAATTATTACAAGCGAATATATATATTTTTATTTTTTATTTCTTCACCAAAATATTGTATTGATCATATCTTATCTCTAAATATCATCTTCTTGAATTTAGTTTAATTATAATTATATTTTGTTTTAAGAAAACAAAACAATATCAAATCATAATCTTATAAACATTTCAAATATTTTTTTATATTTGTTTTTAATTTAACATTCCAATAGTTCAATAATATCTCTCTAACTTTTTTTTTTCTTTTTCAACTTAAAGTTTGAAGTTTAAACCCTCTTAGATATATTTCTTGTAATACGTTTATCTTAAAATCTTAAAAAGTATATAAATTGCTGTTAAAGAAAAGTACATTTTATATTTATTTACGATATATGATAAAAAATATTTTTCATAATAACTTAAAATGTCACAAAATCAATGCACTAATATCACCAAATTTGAAACCAAATTAAATCAAATCAAGTTAAATTAAATTAAATTGTATTATTCAACTAAAAGTTTAATAAAATGTCACAAAATCAAATCACAAAATTTGAAACATCCAAATCCAAAACCCTGTGCACAAGGATATGGGCAAAAGAGTCAAAACAAGTCAATCGGACGGCTTGTTGCGCAAGATTCCTCTCATACGTGTTTTCAGTGAATGCAAATTTACCGTGTGATTTTACGATTTCACCCTCCACCCGCCCGTCTATATAAACCCGCAACAAATTCCCCACTCGTCACCCCCACCTCATTCTCGCCTATCGCTGTTTGTTCCTCTCGTAACTTTCTCTCTCTAAATCCACTCTCTCTAAAAACCGCTTCGACGGTTAATTTTCCGATGTCAGAACGTGGCCGTGGACGCGGCGGCGGTCCCGCCGGAGGCGGACGAGGCCGGGGAAGAGGACGTGGCGGAGTTCAACCGTCACCGTCGCCGGTTCAAGGAGCGCCGGGAAGAGGAAATGCCGGACAAATCGCTCAAACTGCTCCGGTTCCGTCAGTCTCTTCATCTTCTGTGGCGAAAGGCGTTCAGAACCTCTCGATAGGTTCGGCGCCTCCGTCAGCGGCTCCGGCTGACGCTAGGGTTACGACGAGGGCTCCAATTTCGCAACAACCGGTAATGCACCAGCGGCCGGTTCAGACTCCGCCGGCACCGGCGGTCGCTGTTCAGCAACAGGTGGATGCCGCACCGCCGCCGACTGTGTTCGTACCGATGGTGCCGTCGTCGTCGAAGAAGCTGAGCACGCCGGCGAGGCAAGGTTTTGGAACGATCGGGAGGAAATGTGTTATTAAGGCTAATCACTTCCTGGTGGATCTCGGTCAGAAGGATCCTTACCAATACGATGTAAGGCTTCTCGTTTTACTCTACTTTGCCTCGCTTCCTTTATTGTTTCTCTCAATGTGTTTTTGGAATCCTTGTATAGCATCCATGGAGGAATCTGTATGTGTATTTGTGCGGTATTATTCCCTAGAATTATTTTTCAATAGCAACAGTGACTTGTAACTGGTTTATGCGAGATCTGATTTTGTTATTTATTTTACCGCAATTGTTGAATCATTTATTTTAAAGTGCATTGATGTGTGATCCTTCGTTAAATCATTTGTTTGTTAACTTTTATTTTCGTTGTCTACTACGAGATGATTTTTGCTTGATTCTGGCAAGGGTTTTCAGTTGTTGCCTATGTTGTTTTTCTGTAGTTGAATCTTACATGAAAAGCATTTGTGTAAAATTTGGGGCAAATTGATATTTGTTTGGTTTCGTTATTCATGAACCGGATAATGAGATTCCTGGCATGAACACATACTCTTTATTTTGCATTATGATCTGGTTTGTACTGAAGTAGTGTTATTTTATTTGATGCCTTCTCTTCACAAGGTAGCATCGTATGGACTATAATTGACTTTGTCCTGTTATTTCAATTTTGGTTTTAGGTGGCAATCACCCCTGAGGTTACATCGAAGAAAAAATGCAGAGAAATTATGAAGTTTTTAAGCTCTTTATACCGTGCTTCACACCTGGGAAATCTCATGCTCGCTTATGATGGAAACAAGAGTGCTTTTGCTGCTGGTCCGTTGCCCTTTGAGTCTAAGGAGTTTGCTGTTAAACTCACTGAGCAGAATGGGTATTATAATTTTTCAGCAACTTGTGTTTGTTTATAATTTTATTAATAATCATAGACTTATCTTACCGTTGTTATGTTTCATTTGTAGCCGGGAACGTGAGTTTAAGGTCACAATTAAGTTTGCAGCCAAAAAAGATCTATCCTATCTGAAAGAGTTTCTTACTGGCAGACAGCGTGACGTTCCACAGGAAACAATACAGGCTCTTGATGTTGTTTTAAGGGAATCAGCTTCAATAGGGTAACACATTTTAATCTGTTTAATTTCAGGGTTTTTGGTGTTTCTACCATAAAATGTGATTCCAATGATACATTATGAATTGCAGCCGTGAAGTGGTTGGGCGGTCATTGTTTAGCACTGAATTTGGCCAAGGTGTCCTTGGTGATGGAGTTGAGTTTTGGAAAGGGTTTTATCAAAGTCTGAGACCAACACAAATGGGATTATCACTCAATATTGGTATATGTTTATTAGTTGTCGTGCCTTTCTATTTCTCATAAGCAGTTGGTCTGAATTTTTCTTTTTTGCAGATATGTCGGCTAGAGCTTTTTATGAACCGATGTTGGTTTCTGACTTTATTGGCGAGTTTCTTAACAAGGATTTAGCAAGACCATTTAATGACCAAGAACGGATCAAGGTATTCACTTTCATTGAGTTGTTTAAACCTTATTCAGAAAAGGTTTTTCTTATTTACATGGTTTTTATCTTGTTTTTTTTAAATATTAAATAGTTAGAAATTGTTGAAAGTTGATATAAGGAAATTGTAAATTTCAGGTAAAAAGAGCTCTTAGAAGTGTGAGGGTGGAAGTCCGTCGTGAGAATTACTTGAGGCGTTACAAAGTAAACGGACTAACAGCTCAACCAATTAGTCAGCTAACGTGAGTTAGAATATAGTTTTATTTATATCTCTGTTTTATTTCATTTTCCAAAAAGTTAGGCACAGAAGTAATGAATTTGTTCTTGTAATTCTTTGTGATCATATTTTTTTTATCCTTATCTGTTCGACTAATCTCTCTTCTCGTTTTCTTTGTCAGTTTTCCTGATGAAACTGGAGCTATTATCTCTGTTGTTCAGTATTATCGAGATAAATACAACATTAATCTTCGCTATCCGTTACTTCCTGCAATTCAAGCAGGCACAGAAGCAAAGCCCACATACTTGCCAACAGAGGTTTGCTGCTTTTATATTTGAATGAAAACAACCGTAGCATTTGTTATTTTAACTATGCAAACTTTTAAAGATTTGTAATCGTTGCAATTATAATAGATTTTTAATTGTTTACATGATTTTATTTTGTATTTGTGCAATTGTAGATTTGTTGGCTTGCTGGTGGTCAAAGGTATCCTCTAAAACTGAATGAAAAACAAGTTACTAACCTACTCAAGGCCACCTGCCAACGCCCAAGGGACAGAGAGGAGAGTATCTTTAGGGTATGTTTATCACAAATGATTATCATTTATTTTGAGTTATATTATTCCAAATATACATATTTTTGTGGGTTGTTGTTTTTTAGACCATGAAGAGTAATAAATACAATGAGGATGAGCTTGTAAGAAAAGATTTTGGCATGAGAGTGAGGGAACAACTCACATCAATTGATGCACGGGTTCTTCCACCACCACCGGTAACTTTCTGTTTAATTCTACTATGGCATCTCAACATTTCTTAGTTTGTATTGATTTTGATTTGTTTAATGGTTTTCAGCTCAAATATCATGGTTCTTCAGAAATAAATCCAACTGTTGGTCAATGGAACATGATTGATCTGGTGAGTTCCAATTCAGTTTATTTCACTGGTTAATATATGGATGTATCAATAATTTGTATCTGACATTTTCCACTTCTGTTTTTTTTTCTTCTAGAAAATGATCAATGGAGGTACTGTAAATTATTGGGCGATTGCCAACTTTTCTAGGCAGAGAGAGGATGCAGTCATGCGTTTCTGTAATGAGCTTGTTCAAATGTGTATCAACAAAGGAATTGTATGTGTCTTAATATTTCTCTTTGTCACAATGCCAATACAAAAGTACTGATACAGGTATCTTAATATGTTTTGAAGGTTTTTAATCCTCAACCGCTTATACGGATGATATCTGCGCCCCCTCAATATATAGAGAGGGTTCTAGGTGACATCAGGTCTCAGAGTGGTGCACAACTAGCTAGAGTTGCACCTGGCAGCCAACTGCAACTGCTGTTTGTGATTCTTCCTGAAGCTAAAGGAACTTATGGTAATTAAACTTCATTTGGAGTGTAGGACGTATGGTTTAGTCAACATTTACTATTTATCAGTTATACTGATACATTATTCATCAACTTTTCAGGAAGAATCAAACGTGTTTGTGAAACAGAGCTTGGAATTGTTTCTCAGTGCTGCAAACCACAACATGTGATCAAGCTGAGCAAACAATACTTTGAAAATGTTGCCATGAAGATAAATGTGAAGGTATTAATTTGCTTATAGCATCATTCTTTTTATGTTTATCAACAGCATATATTAATATTGTTAAACCATTTTAGGTAGGGGGAAGGAACAGTGTCTTGTCTGCATCCCTCAATGGTAAGCTTCCATATGTAACCGATCGTCCTACCATTATCTTTGGAGCAGATGTCACCCATCCTTCACCAGGGGAGGATTCAAGCCCTTCCATTGCTGCTGTATGTTACTATTCCTTTGCTTTTGTGTTCTTATTTATAAACATGCCAATTTGATCCACTTGAGTAAAAATGGGTTGATTAGGGTTGTATAGTTTCTTCTAACGCGTGAAACAAGTTAAGTTAAATACCTGTTTGACTTGAAACGGGTTGATATTTACAAACCTGTTTGCCAAACATGTTAGATTATATGACCCCATTGTCCAACCATAACCTTTGGAGTTGAGGTCACCCATCTTCAAAAAGTTAGATTTTTGTTTTAACCATTACTTGTATATGAAATTCAAAAATATGAAATAAAACTTTTGACTGGTTGGCTTTAACCGACCTGACATTTTAGACCTGCATTAAGGGTGGGCTGGTTTGATGACCCGGTAGATGCCGTGACCATATTGTCTTTTTTTATTAGTATTTATATATTTATTCCAGATCATAGTTATCAAAAGCGCTCGCCTGGGGCGCCTAGGCGCAATTTCTGGGCGAGGCGCCGTAATAGCGCTTTTGGTTCCAAGATAATTAAGGCGACTTTCCGGTGAGTTTCCGGCTGCTTTCCGGCGACCTTCAGGCTAGAATCCGGCTATTTTTGTCTAAACAGGCTGTGATTGTGGTTGAGAAAGAAGAAGATTGAGATCTTAAAAATCTGTGGTTTAAAACTACGTTCAGGTCAGAATCCGGCGACATTCCGGCGATGTTTTTGCCTGCTCCGGCGAAGTTTAAGAGAAGAAACAGAAATGAAAGAGGATAGATGGAGAGATACTTCTAATAAAAGTCAATACCTACTCTACATGTTCTCTGTCTTTTGTGTTTTTAACACCACAACAGCAAAGTTGCAGGAAACTTTTTGTTATGAAAAGCTGCAGGCAACTATTTGAGATCTTTAATTCAGATTTTACTCATTCTATAATATTTTGATAATTGATTTTAAAAAGAATTGAAACAATTGTAAGTGATTTTTGTTTTCTTCATAAAAGTTTTGGATAATTTTATCATTTTGGTACTCTATATATACTTTTTTTTTTAATTTATTTAAGAGCGCTTTTTTTTTCTCGGGCGCACGCTTTTTTTGCGCCTATCGCCTAGGCCCTAGGCGGACCCTATGCGCCTCAAGTGCGCCTTGCGCCTTTGATAACTATGTTCCAGATATATATGGATGCCATCAAAAAGTAAGTTCTTGGATTTTCGTATAGGTGGTCGCTTCAATGGATTGGCCCCAAGTTACAAAGTACAAAGCTTTGGTATCGGCGCAAACACATAGGCAGGAGATTATCAAAGACCTGTACCACAAAAATGGTGCAAATCATGGAGGACTTATTAGGTAAAGGATTGACTACTTATATAATGAGCATCTGTTGATGTGTTTTGTTTCTTTATTTCCCTCCTTTCTTACATCTTATTTCTTTTGCACAGGGAACTTTTGATATCCTTCAAGAAGTCAACCGGACATAAGCCACACCGCATTATTTTTTACAGGCATGCCAACTTCTTTCTATCCTTTTTGTATGAGCTTACCTTTTTTTAATCATTCTCATTTTTAATCATCGTATCACATTAATTTACAGAGACGGTGTTAGTGAGGGACAGTTCAATGAGGTTTTATTGTACGAAATGGACAGCATTCGAAAGGTAGGTTTTTTATTTTAAAAAACAATCACAATTCATGATCTTAAAATGTGGTGATTGTTTCTTCAGGCATGTGTTTCGTTAGAGGAGAACTATATGCCACCTATTACTTTTATTGTTGTGCAAAAGAGGCATCATACTCGATTCTTCCCAGATAGGCATGGTGATAGGAACACGACTGACAGGAGTGGCAACATTCTTCCTGGTTTGTGTTTCTGTTTTTTGTTATTTATCTAAAAATTTACAAATCCTGCCTTGTTATTTCTTCTAATACTTTTCTTGATGGATTAATTTTTCAGGAACGGTTGTAGATACAAAGATCTGTCACCCTACTGAATTTGACTTCTATCTTTGTAGCCATGCTGGAATTCAGGTTAGCTGCTCTTTTATCTTTGAAATCTTCGGTTTCCAAACCCTGGGAAATTGGGTTGAAGCAGGTTCGGGTAATTAGGTATCATTTTTGTTTTGGGTTAAAATGGCTCCGACATAACACGCTTCAAGGTGAAAATCTGTCTCTTTAGGAAATGTTTGCCATGTATATTTTGATGTGGGGGCAGGCCCTAACATTAATTCTAAAATCAAAATGGTTTCTACATGCCTAATTTGGCCTTGTTTGTTTTGGTTACAGGGTACCAGTCGCCCTACACATTATCATGTGCTGTACGATGAAAACAAGTTCACAGCCGATGGCCTGCAGATGCTAACAAACGCTTTATGCTACACGTATTTCAACCAAACCCTTGATCAATTTTTAAGTTTCGTTTGTGAAAGTCTAACCTTGTTTCTTTTCGACCTTTTCAGGTATGCGAGATGCACAAGATCTGTTTCCATAGGTATGCTCTCAGCTTTTGTTTTTCATCACATTCAAGTAACAAATATTTCAAGTATTATAATAATATAAACCCTTTGCTTTGTAGTCCCTCCTGCATACTATGCACACTTGGCAGCATTCCGAGCTCGTTCCTATTTGGAAGGTGCGGATCTATCTGACAGTGATTCTCGTAGTGGGGGACGGGCGACAAGAGAGAAGACTGCTGAAGTGAGGCCACTCCCGGTCATTCATGACAGTGTCAAAAGTGTGATGTTTTATTGCTGAGGTGGGTGTTTTCGAATCACAAACTTAAAGGGTATGTTGGTTGACTTTTGGCTTTTAGCCGTTTTGGGGGATGTAGATGTTGTAAATAAGGGCAAAGCAAAGACGTTGAGTAGCAATGCTTTGGCTAGTTGTTTTCTTGGATGACCTGCTTTTGAGCATGGTTTTTGAAACCTCTAAAGGTATCTTTTGGTAGATGCAATGCCTTTAGTAAGTTTTTAGGAAAATATGGATTTTATGGTATATCCAATTGTTGGCTAAAGTTGGAAATATGAAAATATGGATTTTATAAGCATGTTTATGGTAAAGTTGGAATATCTGTTTTTTATGCCAAATGTTCAACACCAAGGATGGGTTCTTACCTGAAACAAAAGCGTTTTGTAACACAAACAAATTTTCTATATTTTGTTTGGTTCTAGCCTTAACTTGATCTGGTAAAACACTGAAAAAATGATGAATATATTTCAATCTAACTAAAATCTTTCATATTTTAATAAATTAGCCTTTGATGGTCCTTGATTATCTTTAGAATAAACAAGTTTTGCTTTAATGAAACATAGATAATTTTTTTTTTCATATAGAGCAGGAATCGTGGTGGAAATTTTAACATAGATAAAATTGTTTTGAGTTTTTGGTTATGTACAAGTATTCCCTCTTTTGGAGCGGAAACCAATTTTGTTAGTTGGTTTGTTTTAATTATTATATAATCAAATACGTCTTAAAGAGAACGGCATTTCTACTCCGTCAAAGACACCAAAGAGTCGCATGGACCGCACCCTGTTCCAATCCCTTTTCCAACATATTACGGGTTGTAGTGTCCTTGGTTTTGCGGCAGATCCTCAATCGAAAACGCAAAGAGAGAGGGCTGCTTGTGCCAAGGAGACACCAAGTCCCAGCCCTTGGCAGCCACCTAACACCCGATTAAGATATGCTCAACAGTCTCGTCAGTTTCACCAACAAGCAGGAAGTCGGTCCCTTTTTGTCCGCCAACACAAAATGTTGACCTTTCTTGGCACCCATTTGTTCCACTTGTAGCTGTAAAAAGGCATTGCTACCATCGTCTTTGATATGCCCGTTTGACCTCCCCTACCCATTTCCCCTGAGATCTTGCAGTCGTTGTAACTCATCCAACTCAACGGTATTAGTTACTCTACTCTTCCAACTCCAATTTGTAGAAAAGCTGACACTCCATTATCCCAACAATCAGCCACACTCAATTTTTAAACATTATCAACCAAAGAGAACATGAAACTTTTTATCAAGTGGTTCATCGGAAATCCACCGATCCTTCCAAAACACCTCTATCCCTTTCCCGACAATTTGTAAAGAGATAAGACAGCGAAAAATAAGAATTAATTTTAACAATCCCCTTTCAAGGACCCGTGACATTAAGGCTAACCGGGATAGAAGACCAATGCCGCTCATTATAATGAATAGCCCAAATGATTCTACTCCAAAGTTTATCATTCTCACTTTCGAACCTCCGCCACGAACGAGCAAGGAGAGCAATATTCGCATCTTTTAACTTGCCAATACCAAGGCCACCAAGCTCTTTACTCACCGTAACCCGATCCCACGCAACCCAGCTATGTAGTTTTGTGTTCCGCATCACCATCCCACAAGAAATTGCGTTTTAATCTTTTTAACACCGACTTGATCATAATAACTCTACCCTAATTGATGTGTTTCTCTATATTTGTATCACTAGTATTTGTTATTGCTCTAGATACAAAGTTTTCAACTTGTGTCGGTGTTGAAAACATATGTTTGTCGTTCGTGAACATATGTTCAATTCCTTATTGAATGAACATGAATAATAATTTTCAACTCCGTGCAATTTAATTTGGTTTAGTTCGTTTAGAGCTCTACAAATAAACAACAAATATAAAGGGACGTATATGAAAAGAATGTTTATATAAATATAATAGTTTGATCATAAAAAGTACAAATTAAAACAAAACAGAACGTAGTATAGCGAAAAAAAATAAAAGAGAGTACTATATGTACATAAACTAGTAAAAAAATAAAAAGTAGATTATTTATCTCTTTTTGTTTAAGTATCAAGTGTGTCACATGTTTAATAAAAAAAGTGCTAGCTTATTGTTGACCAGATAAGCCCCCACATATTTGAAAGTTGGGCGGAATATGTTTTTAATGGTTCTCTTTTACGGAGTGTTCATGGCCTTTATA
Source organism: Deinandra increscens subsp. villosa (assembly GCA_039602395.1). Taxonomy (NCBI): domain Eukaryota; kingdom Viridiplantae; phylum Streptophyta; class Magnoliopsida; order Asterales; family Asteraceae; genus Deinandra; species Deinandra increscens. Next base: position 92,009,602 of record JBCNJP010000023.1, on the reverse strand, counting down.
TTTTCGTATCGTATTCGGATGATGTTTCGAATCGTATTAAGAATTGGGTTGCAAGCTTGACCTGTTTAAAAAATGGGTTGGGTTAGAGTTGACACGTTTAAAAAACGGATCGTGTACAAGTTGATGTGTTAACAACGGGTTGCAACCCATTTATTCTTAAGAAAATTAAAATTATAATTTCTCTCTCAAAAATTATATTTAAATTGAACATTTATTTATAAAATTAAAATTGATTACTTCTAAATTATAGATCCGTTCTAATCGACTCTTCATTTTCTAATTTTAGTCAATTCTTTATTGTTTGATTAGTGATCCTCTGTTAGTTTAATTGGTCTCGTGTTAAATGGTTTCAGTTCGATTTTAGTATAATCGGTTGAAAACCAAATGTCCAATACCCTGGCTTAATTTTGAATTCTAATAGTAACTTATTATTGTTGAAAATGCCAATTACCAAAATAATTTGAAAGAAAAAGTGGTAGGCTTATATGGTTTGGTTTATAAAAACGAAATATAAGTAAAAGCAAAGTAATTATGATGAAACACTTTTTTTACATACATATTATATAAAATAGAATGGTCCATTATATACATTAGTATGATTACAACTAGACAAGGATGAAATTTAATATTCTTTTATATTTAAGCAGTATACATTTTAACACTTCCATATCCTGGTTTTCATCATATATCAATCATGTAAACATCCGATAAAAAAATATTTATATAACCATAATTACTAATAAAAATTATATAATGTTGAAGTGTATAACAATGGCAATAAAAACGTATAAAAGATGATTAACCTCTAAATTAAACATACTATGATATTGATTATCGTTATAATAAACGAAAATTTCGATAGTATTCCGCAAACCATCGATCAATGATATTCGCCTCGTCTTTTCGTTGCTTAACCAACCATTCGGGATCAGCCTCCCCCGAGCTTAATATATCCAAGCAATGCGAACCTGTATTGCAAAACCGAAAAAAATATTAAAAAAACCGAACCAAAATGTTAACACAAGTTATCATCATGTTAAAAATCCTATTAGAACATACCTTCAGTTGTTTTTATGGCAACTATATTCTCTGAAATATTTTCCAACACTCTGAAAAAAAAAAAAAGTTAACATCATTTTTGCTATTTTAGAGTAGTTTGACTTGGGATGAATAGATAAAATTAGTTTGTTAAAAATGCATCAAATTTTATTCTCACTGAAAAGTTAAATTAAGTTTTAACTTTAAAGGTACTATTGGTGCAAATTTGACAATCTTTCAAACTTGGCCATTTTTAGACATACTAGGCTAAAGTTCATTGCAGACATTTTTGCTTATGAAATTACTTTTTTTCACATGTAAAATTTTCTAAATAATAAGAAAAATGGAAAAAAAAAGAAAAAAAGAAAAAGTAAATTAATCACAATCATTAAATCAAGAGATTTAGAAAAAAAATGTCCACATGTCTATATTTATAGGGGTGTCTACAATGAAACTTTTCAATATATATATATATATATATATATATAGAAAATGGATCATTGGAAAACCTTTTTATATTGGAAAACCTCGAAATCTATTTTCAACCAATCATATTAATTCATTTATTTTTAATATTTCTTTTATTTTAAAGGTTATAAATGTAAAATTACACAATCCATTTTAGAAAAATATTATATATTAATTCCTATTAACTACTATCCCTAATATCATGGATCCAAATCATCTCCTTCTCTAACTAAAAATGCAGATCACGTATTCAATCTTTCAAACCCTAATTGGAGCCATCTTGGTGCGTTGAAGGGGAAGAAAGATATACATACATGTTGCAATGTGTGTATATAAATGTATAACGTGTGTATTAAAAATTTAAAACATAAACATAAGTTCAATTTGCATACCCTCCAATGCTGTACGGATCTCTTAAACCATTTGAGAAAATGATGTTACTTCCAAACTTGCTAAGAATCAACTTTATATCCTACAATATCATATACAAAATGAACATGAAGTTTATTAGTTATGTCACACGAACCGTAATCCGCCACAAAATTAAATAACAGGCGGGATAAACAACTACCTGACCGCCATAATAAGTTGTAACCCAATGAGGCCGAGGCCCGACGCCAAAACTTCTAACACAGTTGTCGATAAATACATTCGCATCATAAGGTAAACTTTGAAACATGCTGTCCTCACTAGTGATGCCCAGAGGAATCAAGAGTTCACTACAAGTCTATGCATAGATAAAAAAAAATAGATAAAAAAAAATGTAAATCAAGTTTTATATTTATTTATAAACAAAGTACATGTTACTATGAATATAACGCCTAGTATATTTCCCTAGTTAAAAAAACATGTAAATCAAGATTTATATTTATATACAAACAAAGTACACGTTAGTACGTTACTATGAATATAACGCCTGATATTATCCTAGTTAAGAGTATATTTGGGAGCTTATTTGAGTACAAAAATACTTACTGACTTATGACATTTTAAAAAAATGTTTAGATGAACTTTTATAGTAAGATTACTTATTATATATGTAAAATAACTCAAAAGGGGATTTGTGCTAATAAGTTAAGTGGATATAAAGTTAAAAGGGGGTATATTAATAATTTTCTTTTCAAAAAGCCAAAAGTATATAGAAAAACCATATTTTCTTGGCTTTTAAAAAAGATTTTTTTCTCCTTAAAAAAACAAAATCAAAAGTGCTTTTGATTTAACCAAACATTATTTTGAACTATTGGCTTTATGTGCTTATAAAGTTAAGTACCGATATAAGGTTAAATGAGAGAATATTAGTAATTTTCTTTTCAAAAAGTCAAAAGTGTATAGAAAAGCCACATTTTCTTGGCTTTTAGAAAATAAATTTTTTTCTCCTTAAAAACGTCAAAATCAAAAGTGTTATTAATTTAAACAAACATTATTTTTAACTTATTCGCTTTTTAAAAACCCAATTATTAATAAACACTTTTCAAATAAAATCCCAAACATGCTCTATAACAATATGATCAACTAAAACATAAGTTACAATAGAAATTACTTACTTGCCATTCCCACCCAATGGAAGTTTGGCTAACGGATTCCGAGGGACTAACAACTTCCGGTGACGTGACATAGCAAGACATTCCGGGCATATAAGCAACAACTCCGGCGAATATGCGATCAAGAATATCCGTGGCATCGCTTGCTCCGTCAATCCCTTGACAAATTCGGGCCGTCGGATAATTCGGTGGAGCATCATATTGAGCAGCATTCGAGTACACCGATTTTAAATAGTTCTTGAGCTCATCAGCATTACTTAAAGGCCTTAATTAACAAATTAACAAATAAAATAGAAAAAAAAATGAATTAAAAATGAACTAAAATAAATTAATCAAACTCTTAATAACTAGACTAAATATTACTTACGAGCAAGTTTGAAACTTTTGGGAAAGATAAGCAAGACCAGAAGGTGTAGTAGCAAGTTGATCGATAACGTCCCATGATTGTTTTATTGTTGTGTAACAGTTTTGGCTTGCTTCCTAATTATATAAACATTTGGATCTATTAAAATGTCTCAAAGATGAATGATTATTTTTTAACAGAATGTATAAAACTTATATTTTTACCTTGAAATCTTGTGTAACGACTGAATAATATCCGTCTGGAGGCGTTAGATTCTCGAAATACAGAATCGGAGCTGATGAGGCGAGAGCACCAAGCGCGATATGTGGATACTTGAGACGAAACCATGATGCGAGCACTGAGATATTTTACAATAAGTTTTTTTTTATAAAAAAAATAACATTTGAAATATATATAAGTTTTAGATTAGACGACTTACTTCCACCGTAAGATCCTCCGATAACAATAATAGGAGAATTATGTGCTTGTAGTTGGTTTTTTAAATAAAGCAATAACTCGGCATAATCTGCTAACGCTTGTGCTGAGTTAAAATACCCGCGAGTATCCGGGTTTTCCAATGATTTTTCCATTGCATCCACCATATTTGGAGCTTCCATTGATCCGACCGGATTTGATTGGCCATAAAAACGATGCTAGTGACATAAGATAAGTTATGTAAACACCAGATTATAATAAGAAACTTCAAATGACATAAGACCAAAAGAGATCAAACTTGACACGTTCAATATACTTATAATAAGATTTTGTAACCCGTGCTTGCGCGGGAATAACGTAATTATACAAAACAATTGAATTTATATAAAAAAAAACTAAAAATACTTTAGCAAATCCTTTAAACATCCATTAAAGTAATGTTACCAAAAATCGACAATCGTTTTTATGTTTATGGTACATTGGTTGTTCAAACAAATTAATCAACATACTTATGATTGTAAAAGAACAAAATTTAGTATGGAAACTTCACTCATAATCTTCTGGTTCAACTATTTAAAAAACCAACTTAGTGTTTAACTATTTCAAAATTTGTATGTACCAGAAAATTAACCAACTTAATTACTATTTTATTTAACTATTTTAAAAACCAACTTAGTGTTCAAATATTGCAAAATTATTTAAAACCCAACTTATGGTTCAACTATTTCAAGATTGTATACAAGTATAATTGCAAAATTATACTGGCTTTGTCCTCTTAGTTGAAGGTCACGGGTTCAAACCCTGACAGTAGTGTATTTGGTGTGTAAATTGATATTTGCTGTTAAAATAAATAAATTATGTAACGTAAAAACATACCTCCATATAGACAAGGAGAGCGTTAAAACGTGGGGCGTTTTCAGGGAGGAACCCGATGCTCCAAAGAGCATCATCTATGGGCGATTCGGCACCAAGATACGCGAAGATTGGTGCATTGTTGCTTGCACCGCCCCACCATTTATAGTTTATGTAATACCTTTGTTGAAAGGTGGTGTAACTTTCCGGCCTATAGTTGAAGTGGTCGAGTGTTTGATCGTAGAAAAACTCTTGGAAATCGCTAGAAACGATCTTGGAAACATCGGTCTGGCCTTTTAGAAACCGGTTAACCGGATCGAGTGATGGAATGTTGGGTACACCCATTGTTGTCACGGTGAAGATGACAAGAATAAGGCATAATAAGAAGAGTAAGAATGCCATAGTTTGAATGGTATAAGTTGGTAAGTTTTGATGAAAAATATGAATTTTGTGAAAGGGCATTCGGGTATTTATATTGGGTTTTTAAGGTTTTATTATTTAAGTTTGATAATCCACTAATCTAAAAAAGTTATTTTTTAATTGACGGACTCTTATCTAATCTAAGATGTTTATTTACTCACTTTTCTTATCTTAAAACCGTGGATAATTGTTGTTTCCATTTTTTAATATTAATAAATTTTCTTATTTAAGATATATGTAATTTGTGATGTTTGTAAATTATTAAAATAATGTTTTAATTATCAATTAAGGAAAACTTCATTTATTGGTTTCTCGTTCATAATTTTATTGGACAACTACACTTTATTAGATAATTATTGATTTAATTATTATTTTACTAGTTTTGATTCATCAAATACTCAACAAACACCGTTTTTTAAGTATTAACAGATAAAAGTAGATTTTATTTAAACTAGAAAAATTAAGGTATCTACCATAATAGGGTATATCAAGTTGATTCCTAGACACACACGTTTACATTATTTAAATAATTTTCTTGAAGTTTGTTTTGATTAATAAATTGATATATTATATATTTGAGAGGTAGCATATAATATAATAAAAGGTATTTCGTATATAAAAATAAAATCGTTATGAACACTTTGCAAAAAAAAAATATTCTTAAACTTGTAATAGTTATCACTCAAGTTAATTGATTACTGGTACCCTTTTAGCTAAAGTTATTTGTAGATTATCGGGTAATTAAGAGTTCAAGTTTAGTAATAAAGAGGAGATCTATTTGCAATTAAAATCTGAGAGAGTGAGAAAAGTTTTTTAAAAAATGGCATAAGCTAACTTAATGCTAAAACTTACGTTTTATGCGGGATAAACCAAAGAAATTTATCTTAAACAAAATTTTAGAATATTAAATAAATTAAAAACGATTTACTAAAGGGCCTTTGATCTAACGATATCATGATATGATATGTGATAATGTTTAGATTTTTCATGTATTTAGATAATTCAAATCCTATTGGTGACTAAAAAATATGTAATAATTAAAGTCGATAAACGAAACATAAAATGACTCAAATCTACATCGGGCAAATATAATTACATCTAAAATTTTAATAGGTACGTACAAATGGATGTTATTGCAATGTAGCGGTATTCAAGTGATTTGGGAACGGGTTATAAAGTGGTGCCGTCTTACAAGACCGGACTTCTCTTCGGTCCAACAATTACTTAAGTCTTCTTTGGAGAATTTCGAAAATAAATCTCTTATCAAATGTCATTATTCTCACGTCTTTTTGATGTATTTAGAAATAGAGAAATGAGAAATGTTTCAGAGACGCTCCAAGACTTAGCCAACTTGATGGTGTTAGATTAGAACGAGTGGTGTAGTTTTAACGTTGCTTTGTTCCTTTTTACAAGTAAAAAGAAAATGTACAAATGATGTCTACCGTTTTAAACATGTCAATATTTAATTTACATAACTAAATTGAAATTTTTATTAACCCTACGTACATATGGATGTTTACTTTTTACGGAAATTTCTTAATTAAATAATAGTTTCATGATATTTGATGAATTAACTTTTTCACGGTAATTCTTTTCTAAATAACTGTTGAATATGTAGAGGTAAAATAATAAAATGGATTTACTGTTTATATATCAAATACATTTTTATATATGAACCACCTCTCAAATTGTATAATATCAGCTTAATTAAATCAATATTTTAAGAAAAACATTATATTAATATAAACTAATGTCTACAATCTGACAAAAAATAATTATATTAACTAAATATTTCTAGCTTAAAAAAATTTAGTTTTATTTTTTTAATAACTAAAAATGGACTAAATTAAAGAAATCATAATTTACGTTTATTCACAGTTTAAGATATCATCATTTATTTATATTTAAAAATCAGCAATATCATCTTTTATGTAAACAATTTGTTGCGTCTTCAATCCTTTATTCTAACTTGTAAGGGTGGGGGGTATGTCTCGGCATACCCCCTCGGCAAATCTCGGCGACCATCGGCAATCCTTCGGCGACCATACCCCCCATGCGGCATCCTTATTTTCGGCAACCCCCTCTCCCACTTTCGGCGAATATTTGCCGAAGAAACAACCCATGCGGCATCCATTTTCTTTACCGTTACCTCCTCCAACTTGCCGAAGTATGCCTAAACATGTTTAGGCAACCATACCCACCACCAAAACATCATTTAGGCATATTTTTTCTCTCTCTTGTAGGCACAATATGATTGGTTATTTTTATGATTCAAGATGTTGACTTAGGCAACCATACCTCCCACCCTAACACCTTAAATGTTTAAAGGGCATTTGTATATCTCTCTCTCTAAACTTAAGAAATTGCATATATGTCCAAATCATGTTTAAAGGACACTGTACATTATGCATTAAAAACTTGTGTTTTGAAAAAATGTGCAATTTTATTCCAAAGTAGGGGGATATATAATGCTCTTTGCCAAAGATAGGCTAGCCTACATTTCCAAACATAGGACGTAGTGTGATGACTTAATCTTAATATAAAGAGGGTAAATGGAAAGATTGGAAAAGTTAAAAGGGTTAATTAGTTTATAGTTTATTTAATAGTTTAAATTAGTATTAGGTTGTTTATTCTTAGTGTTCTAGAATCTTATAATCTCCGTAGGTCTAGGAGCAATAAGTCGGTTAACCCCCCTCCCCCCCCCCAAGTTTAATTCTAAGTCTAGTTTTATTTGAGTAAATACATGATCATCTGCTCTTCATCTAAATCATTAGTTAATCTAAATATCAATTGTTTCTCCAACATAGTGTACGTCGCCCCAAGGTTTTCTACATTGATGTTGCTATTTCTTGCTTGGTGAAGTGATTGAATATAATCGCAACAATATGGGAATCAATATGAAACTATATCTCTATTGATTTCATGGAATCTATTACAATTAAGTTTTCAAAAGCAAAATAAGAACAATTTGAAAGAGTTGGGAAAATTAGGACAATATTCATCCTCTCTTATGTTAATCTCCCTTGCTTTTATATATGCAATGAATTCTTTTAAGATCCAACACATAAGCTCTCTTGTTGGGCTCATTAAATGGGCTTCTAGGTTGGGCCTCTTGTTGGACTACCATGTTCATAAAACTTGGTTTTGATGTGGTAGGTTCCTATACATTTCTATGTTATGTCCTTTACTAATTTATGAAGTTTTATTGCCTTAGGTATAGCCTAATAGCCACAAACTCTAAAGAATGATGAAGAGCAAGATGGAAGACGAACAAGAACACACCTTGTTGCCAAAGTATCAAATTATATCTTTTGTAAATGTTTTTTTAACATATTTCTTAAATTATCAGTTATGAAGAGTTAGTTAAAAAAAGTTGTATATCTTATTAAAGTTTTCGGGGTCACTTTTATTTTGCATTATATACTTGAGAAATGTATGTATAATTTGGGGCGTTACAGTTGACCCAGTCGCCCGCTTCCTACATTTGATAAGGTTGTAGTATTCATCGTGCATGATCAGTCCGTGTGAACCAAATGGTAACCAGTAGTGACAATCTCATCAGAGGCTAGCCGAGGTGACAAGGTCACGATCTGAGGCGTGAGGGAAAAAAGCGACAACTTTTCGTATGCTAGACAAACATACTTCTATAAATCTTATAAGTTAATTATAAACCATATATAATAAGATAAAACACATAAATACCGTGATACCTTGACCAAAAGATAGTTCCAAAGTTTGAAAAAAGTTTTAAAAATAAAAGTTGAGTTTGGATTCCGAGCATCGAAGCAGACCGTAAGCGCTTAAAAGGGATCAGACGGTCCAATTCAAGTGGTCGATCTTGTGTCGAGTGCGGCCCCATCGGGTTAGGAACGTGTGTTTTCTAATACAACAAGCGGACCCTAATATGCCTCCGATACCGTATGATTAGTGTGTGACAAAAAATTATAGTAATAAGAAGAAAAAATGCTACACAAAAAAACACTGTACAACTCAAGTAAAGCTTGAGGGAGTTGTATACTTTGCTTCACACTTGTACATTAAACTACAAAAATGATACCATGTCACTTTCTTTTGGATATTAGTGATACCATGTCACTCTCTTTTGTATAATGCTACATACCTTTAATTTTATGTCATTGTAATTATTGAAGATTAATAACTTAAACTACAAATTGGTATAAATTAACCTAAGAAATTTACTCTTAATATTATGATTCATCTACTAGTTTGCATCATTTAGGAAAGTTATGTCTTTAAGATCATGCAACCTCCCTCACATATTACTCTTGTGCTATGAGCAACCTTCCTCAAGAAATAATTAAAATATGATTTCTTTTTTTTTCTTCTTAGAAGACATAGTTTGTAGTCCGTTACATTAGACAATCCTGAAATTTATTCGAGAGTTGGATGCTTAAATTAAATTAGATTAATGTCTTCCAAGTTCGGTCCTTACATCTCATACTTGTCTCCATTATCATACATTTTAAGACAAATTAAATTTTCTTAATTATAGAGATGAAACACTTATATAAATATGTTAAATAAAAACAGAACAAATTTGATTCCGAATTATTATAATAATAGTTTAGTAAGTTATAAGTTAAATAATATAAAAAGTATGATGTGATTACTTGTAATTATTCCAATGAAAATCTTACAAAATGTTATTTTTAATGCAAAATAAATAATATGGTCTATGGGCCTTACATAGGCCCGTTTAGCAATCGACTTGATCTAAGTTGCATATAAATGACAGGTGTGAAAAAAATTGGTTCATGATCCGAAACCGGTTTGATGCGAAACCTGTTTGGGTGAAATCAGTTCCCAACTGATCTGAACCGGTTCCTATTGGTATAATATGGCAGATTTTATACTGATTTGAGATAATATACGTTGAATCCGGTTTGAGAAACACTAGTTATATAACACGCTAGAATCTGTTTTAATCCGGTTTGAATATCATCTCAACCAACTCCTATTGGTTTAGATTTTCTCTCTTAGAAACCAGTTTCAAACCGATCTGGTTTAGTCCCAACCCGGTTTTCACATGCAGTGACCGAAAGCGAACCTGGTTTAATACCGATGGGGTTCGACCCAAATTCCGATTTCATACCTCTAAATACAAAGAGCTTATTCCATACTAAGAGTGAGACACTACAAGTCGATAACAATAATTACCACCAAATTAGAGGAAACATGATGAAATAATGTTTTGATTGACAAGAACATTAGGTATCTTTTGCTTTTTATGGTGGATGGAAAAGAATGGTCCTTATAGTCCTCAATGACCATGAGAAATAGAAACATGTGTTAATGCGTTTTGCGTGACAATACCGTTAAAGCAAAGTAACGGTTCGTGACACATACAAGCAATATGACATAAACCATGAAACGAAAATATCAGGTTTTGGGTTGGGTCTAAAAAACCTATGTTGTAAATTGATTACTCTGTATAACCCGTTTAAGCAAGTAATATTCAGGCTAAGTTATAAAAAGACATTTTAACGCGCTCATTTAAAACTACACATATGTTACCACAACCACACTTTGACCCTAAAAAAATAAAACTGTTTAAAGTTTCCTATTAAAATTATATAGTTCCACCTACTATTGATATAAAAATTATTTAACTCGTTGGTTTACGATACAATTTCTTTTTTACAAATACAAATAGTCAAATACAATAATTATACATGAAAGAAAAGGGAAAGAGGCATGTTGTTGTAAAACCAAGACCACCACTCTTTGTCTCAAACACAACCCACCATCAAGTGTGGGCGTGCGGCCTTTCAATCTTCAACTATATCCCACCTCAAAAAAAAAAAAAAAAAAAAAACTATGTTTGTTTAAATTTAAAATTAATTTTGAGAAAATAAAATTATTATTATAAATTGTTTTTACTATATAATACCCCTAGAAAATTATTAGGATTTAGGAGAAAGTGCTTCAGTATTATTTATGTACAATACTGCAGGATACTAACACCGTTTGGATAAAAGCAACAATCATCATAATAGGTAAAAAAAAGTTTGATATGTCTTCCATAATATATACTCTTAACAAAGTAAGATTAATATATGTATCAAATAGGATTCTAAGTTAAACATCCTCTAATAATATAGATCAATGCTTTAAGAAATGAAGATTTCGATAATATTTTCGAAACCATCCATTGATGATCTTCACTTCGTCTTTCCGCTGCTTAACCAACCATTCAGGATCCGACTCCAACGAGCTTAAAATATCCAAACAATGTGAACCTGTGTCGCAAAACAAACACAAAACACATATATAAAGCTACTAAACTAGCACAAGTTATCATTATAGCAAGAATATATAATCTTATCAAAACATACCATTCGTTGTTTTCACGGCAAGTATGTTGTGTGAAATATCTTCCAACACTCTGAAAAGTAAGTGAGAAGTTAACATCACAATGATATATATTCAAAGGCATGTGTATAATGTATTTGCCCCTTTTATCATGCTAGGGTTTGTGACATATATATTGGTGCATGTAAAAACACATAAAGTATTAAAAAATAATATATAAGTTTAATTTGCATACCCTCCACTACTATATGGATCTCTTAAACCATTAGAGAAGATGATGTTACTTCCAAATCTGCTAAGTATCATCCTTATGTCCTACAATGTCAAAGCCATGAAGTTATGTTATATATGCTATCCAAAAGAGGTTGCGGCATAACTTATTATCCGTTTACTCATCACTTGTAATTGTTGTTTTATGTAAAAAAAATTAAAGAAACTAAATGAACAGTAAAAAAGTAAAAAACAGTTACCTGACCGCCATAATAGGTTGTAGCCCAATGAGGCCGAGGCATAACGCCAAACCTTTTCACACAATCGTCAACATATTCATTCGCATCATAAGGCGAGCTCGGGAACATGCTCACATTACTAGTTATGCCGATGGGAATCGACATCTCGCTACAAACCTAGGAGCATTTAACCATATAGATGATCATAGGGAGTTATAAGACAGAAACTAGTTAGTTAAGACTTAAGATAACTAATTACCTGCCATTGCCATCCTATAGAAGTTTGAGAAACTCCTGAAGTCATGTTATAGCAAGCTCTACCGGGCCGATAAGCGGCAAGACCAGCGAATACGCGATCAAGAACATCGGTGGCATTGGTTGCGCCATCGATGCCTTGACAAATCCGGGCCGTCGGATAGCTTGGGGGAGCATTGTATTGAGCTGCACTTGCATACATGGAGTCTAGGTAGTCCTTGAGCTCATAAGAGTTGTTTAGTGGCCTAAACAAATAAATAACACATCAATTAAAACAAATTAAACCCATAATGATTAATACATAAAAAGATAGTTAATAGTTAATTCTACTTACGAGCAAGTTTTAAACTTTTGGGAAAGAGTAAGAAGACCATTTGGCATCGAAGCAACTCGATCGATCTCGTCCCATGACTGTTTAATCGTCGAGTAACAGTTTTCGCTCGCTTGCTAAGCATATAAACACGATTAGATCGATTAAAAACGATATACGATAAGAATTATAAAGTTATATTTTAATTCACCTCGAAATCTTTGGTAACGATTGAATAATATCCATCTTGAGGCGTTATATCGTCAAAATAAAGAATAGGGGCCGATGAAGCAAGAGCGCCAAGCGCGATATGTGGATACTTGAGACGAAACCACGAGGCGAGCACTGAAACAAATGGTGTTACAAAAGTTCAAAACATGGTTATATAACGTTTGAAATATCGAACTTTAGGTCGAATGACTTACTTCCACCGTAAGAACCTCCGATAACGATAATAGGAGAGTTATGGGCGTGTAACTTGTGTTTAATATGTAATAATAACTCGGCGTAATCGGCCAATGCTTGGGCCGAGTTGAAGTATCCGCGAATAGTCTCGTTTTTCACAGATTCTTCCATCGCATCTACCGAATCCGGGCCTCCCTTTGACCCGAGCGGATTTGATTCTCCGTAAAAACGATGCTAATAACATAAAAACAAAAGAAAAGCGCGCTAGAGTCTTAGTACTAGTCGTTATTAAAACACATATTATAGTTATGTTACAAGATTATACGAGAAAAATAGATACCTCTAAATAAACCACAAGAGCCTTAAAACGCGGGGCGTTTTCAGTGAGGAACCCGAGGATTGTAACATCTCCGTCTATAGGTCCTTCAGCACCAAGATACGCGAATATCGGTGCATTATTGCTAGCACCACCCCACCACTTCGAGTTGATGATATATCGTTGTTGGAACGTGGCATAACTTTCCGGCTTGTAGTTGAAGTGGTCGAGTGTTTGATTGTAGAAAAACGTTTCAAAGCCGCTAGGAACGGTTGCAGAAGCCGCATTCTCGCCTTTTAGCGACGGGTCGATCGGACTAAGCCGCGGAGTCCATTTAGCGGTACCGAAGATTGCCGTGGTCAAGATGACCACAATCATAAGAAGCCTCATAGTGTTGAATCTTAGAGGTGTGAATGAGAATTGAGAAGTATAAAACTTTTTGGAAGCAATTGTGGTATTTATATAGGATTTTGTAGAATTATTATTATTATTTTCTAGATAATTGATGAAGATAAAATAATTAAGTTTATATTGATGTAAACGTAATGCACTCAAATTAGAGTTTGAAATGTAGATAACATTTGCAAATAATTTATCTTTTAGTTTAAATTTAAATTATTATATTACGTTAAGGTAGAAGATAAGTATAATTAAATTAATTATGGTTCAACGTCAGTGAAATCTATGGCGTATTAATTGGGGTTTATAACAACCATCTTAACAAATTCTATCTTCTATATATATAGATCTTACCCAAAAAGATTATTTATTTTTATTGTATTATAACAAATCCATGATAATTATCGTTCTTTATGTTTTTAGTAGCAATACTTTTATAATTTATAAATATTTATGCGACGGTTTTACATTAAGTAATCTCCAAACTAAATAAATTATCAAAATAACATAGTAATCACCAAACTAATAGTGAAACTAATGATTCGATTATAATGTTTTTTATAACCAGTTATTATGATTTGATTATAGTTAATTGTGTGGGTATAACTAATAGTAGACCCGAGTCCATGTCACGCAAAACTCAATCCTTTGATTTTCATTTACCCTCTTATATTTTGATTATTATTTTAACTTTTAAGTCTAAATTTTCATTTTCAACCCTCGAGTGATAGAGAAGTTCATAACTATATTTTAATTGTGAGTGAAGTAATTACTCTAAGGCAATCATGTATATATTTTGCATTAGCATTTAATCTATTTTTCACGAATGGATGAAATAAAGTGTGACACTAGGTAATCAATTTATGTGTCACATTCAAAATACTATGTGTTATGATAAGTAAATTATTTAAACTCAATAGGAAGAAAAATATGGAACTTATAGATTTGTAAGTGAGCAAGTGAAATATTCATACTTGTGGGTTAGGCTTTATCAATCAATGTGACAAATCATTAACTGTCATTGACGAGGTAAACGTTTATTAATAAAATCACACCTAATGAATTAATGATGAGTTTTGATAACTAAACACCTTAACTTATGATTAAACAGGAAAAAACCCTCACGCTTGTATAGATTGGTTTTAATAAGATATGACCCGAATCAAAGCGAACCGGTTCAGACAAATCGGTTTTTTTTTAATGTTCGAAGAAAGTGAGTCGTTAACTAGCCATTTGAGACTATTTTTAAATTATTTTTGTATCACTAATAGGTGTTAGATGATTTGGTTTGATTACAACATTTAAAAATGTTGGTAACTTGGATAATCTCGAAAGCGTGATACACTTTCAGATTGAATATTCTCGTGGTTCACTCGAGAAAATCAATCGGATACGATCGAGACGAACATGATGAATTCGAGAATTTTTGCAGCGATAGAAATTTGAACCGTACGTATTTTTGATGATGATCGATCCTTTAGGAGAGGAGCCAGGGGCTCTGCCCCTTGGCACCCGCCAGGGGCTGCCGCCCCTTGGACCCCGCTCTCTCGGGGGCGCTGCCCCCGAACCCCCGCCAAGGGGACGTTGCCCCCTTGGATCCCCCTTAACTTTATCGATACGGGCGTGCACTACCCCGCACCACCGAACCCGACCAATATAAGTTAAAAGTCTGATCAATCAATAGTCAATCCCTAATTACACTAAAATAGCAACAAAAAACACTTTCTACTTTTTTATATAAAAACACTCAATATTCTCTTATAGTCTTATGTGTTCCTAGATTTTCTGAAATGGGCAAATATTTCATTAGCGTTGGTTTGTGTTCAAGCAACTTGGTTGTGAGAGGTGTTCCTACTTCGAGGAACCCTGCTATTTGGGATCGATCTGATTTTTTTTTTGAACAGTGATTTCCTTAACGAAACGCCCCGCTAGCAAGAAACTAGAACGGGGAACGAAAACAACATTACAACATTAAAAAGAGAAGCTACACCATTTCTCCCAGTTAACTCTCCATCCTCTAGCTCTCGCATTGACCCAAAAGAAACTAAGAGCTTTAATCTCCAAGAATAAACATTTAACATTACTCTTCTATTGTTGAAAACAATATCATTCCTGTAGCTCCAGAGGATCCAACATGAAGTTCTAATCACCACATCCACAAGCGCGTGCTTTTGCTTTTTCGAGCCCGGACTAAAGGTACACAAATCGGCTATTGTGAAGGCAAAAATGGGAGGGATTCGACACCATCTCGACACTAAACTCCATAAAATCGCTGCTTGATTGCATCCAATAAACAGATGTTCGACCGACTCGTCCACTTCACCACATACCGGACATGACGATGACCCGACAGGAACATTTCTCTTTATCAAACCGTCCTTCGTAGCTAGTCTCCCAAGCACGGCTCTCCAAAGGAAAATGTTGACCTTGACCGGGATTAGAGGACTCCATTTAGGTGCATGAACAGCCCCACGGCTAACCGATGTCGCCAATAGTTTTCTCATTGAGCCAACTGAAAAGCACCCACTCTCGTCACCCTTCCAACTCCAGCTCCCACCCTCTTGAACCAAAAAATTATCCAATCTAAGCTCCTTATTTTTTAGTAGATCTTCTTCCACTTTGAAAATTTTAGGCCACAATCCAGAAGCACTCTTCTGATAGGTGTGAAATGTCAAAAGGTCCAAATAAGGCTTGTTGTGAGTTGTGTGGTGGTTTTCTAACACGAAGCAAGTACAACTTTATAAAATCAGCTTAAAACTATAACAAGATCCTTCAACCAGTTTAAGGTTAAACAACAATGACAAACAAAATAAATATTTAGAGTTATAACGTTGATGTGGTTCATAGCAAATGACACATATCTTGATTTACAACGCTCCACAACCCGGATTGCTCCATCCGAAATCCAGTTATAAAACGATTAACATAAATAAAAATAAATTAACCATAAGGTGTTTAGCATTTATATCTTACCAAAAGACTAAACAACAGAAAACATGAAATTAAATAATAGTTAATTTATATTTTATTTAATTTAACATTTGAATTAAATCCATAATTAATTTAATAATTAAATTATTTAAGTTAAATGCATAATTAAATTAAGTCTATTTAATTATTTGTTTATAATAAATAATTTTCACCTAACTAATTATTTCATAAATAATTAATTATTCTTTGGGAAATTGAATTTTAATAATCCAAAGTTTCACATATTGGCCAAGATTAATCCTACCTTTTGAAATGTTTCTCATCGAACCCAAGTTTTAAACTACTTTTTGCTCATTAATCCCAAACTAACGGAACCCTAATGGTATTAGTTTTTTGCTTACGTGACGGTCTAGTTGGCTTTTTTCTTTGAGAAATTGGATTTTAATAATCTCAAGTTTAACCTATTGGCCAGGATTAATCACACCTTTCGAAATGTTTCTCACTGAGCCAAGTTTCAAACTATTCTCTCATTGATCCCAAACTAACGAAACCCTAAGAGCATTCACAACCCGTTCCCCATCCTTATCCCTATAACTTATATTTTAATAATTATTTTTTTTTCTCTCTTCCACTCACAACCACATTTAAATAATACTTTTTATACCTTTATTATTGTTTTTTCTCTCTCTTTCAATCACAACAAAACCCCAAATTTTAGAAAATCATTAGTTTTTCCCACAAATATAAGGATGAATAGTAATTTTTTCTCTCCCCTCCACTCACAACCACTCCCTAAAATTTGGGGACTATACACACATAATTTTAGAGACTGGGTTGTAATGCTCTAACGGTGTTAGTTTTTTGTTGACGTGACGGTTCAGTTGGCTTTTGGTGAGAAAAAGGGTTAAAATAAAAAAATAAAAAAAACCAACTGGACCGCCATGTCAGCAAAAACTAACACCGTTAGGGTTCCGTTAGTTTGGGATCAATGAAAGAAAATAGTTTGAAACTTGGGCTCGGCGAAAAACATTTCGAAAGGTGTGATTAATCCCGACCAACAAGTGAAACTTAGGATTATTAAAATCCAATTTCCCAAAGAAAAAAGCCAACTGGACCGCCACGTCAACAAAAAACTAACACCGTTAGGGTTCTGTTAGTTTAGGATCAATGAAGGAAAATAGTTTGAAACTTGGGCTCTGTGAGAAACATTTCGAAACGTGTGATTAATCCCGACCAATAGGTGAAACTTGGGATTATTAAAATCAAATTTCTCTTATTCTTTTGTGTCATTTATTGTCATAACGTTTAGCCGGTAAACGCTACAATATCCATTGTGCACTTGGTGTAACTCTTGTTCATACTCGATAGCAATTTATATCGTAAAATGTTCTTACTCGGTCATATAAAGCCAACAGTACTTTGTAATATGCTTTTACCGTTGGTCATAGACCAATTACTCTACGACGAACAATGATCACTCCAAGATTGGTGAACATGTGCATTTGTTTGAAAGATTATTTGAATGCGAGAGAATGAATACAACATATATCATCACTTGAAGACGAAAATCTTATAGAATGTTAGATATACGAGGACGAGTTGAAGAAGAAATGAATACTCCACGTACCATAAAGGAAGCCACTTGCAATGAAACCGTACACAACAGCTTAGGTTTCGACAAAGACTATTATACATAACGACGGTCCTATGATTAGAAACAAAGTGTATAACGACTTGTACGTTTACTTTTTTATATTGTAATTTACTTTTTGTAATTTTAAAATAATAAATAATAAAGTTAACTTTATTTTTTTTAGTTTGTATTTTATAATATAAATCATTTTTTTAATAGTTGAAAAACCCGGTTAAGCATCATGTTTGAACCGGTTTGAATTTGTTTGGGTTTCTAGTGTTTAAACCTGTTTGGACATGAATTGGTTTACATAAAAATAGGTCTCGACTTCTTTTGACCAACCTAAACCAGTTCTTGAAAATATTTGGTTTTTTAGAAAAGAAAAACCAATTTGTACACCTCTAATCCTACTAAAAACATGAAAG
Organism: Deinandra increscens subsp. villosa; assembly: GCA_039602395.1. Lineage (NCBI taxonomy): Eukaryota > Viridiplantae > Streptophyta > Magnoliopsida > Asterales > Asteraceae > Deinandra > Deinandra increscens. The sequence goes on along the minus strand of JBCNJP010000023.1, from coordinate 91,991,049 downwards.
CCACTTGTCTAATGAAGCTTCAACTTACCCAATTTTATTGATTTATAGTAACTTGAGTGACTAAATTGATACGTATCCCCATATAATTGCCAATATAAAATACGAGCAAACATAGTATGACTAACGAACTTAGTCATATATATAATTAGCAATTTAGCATATTATATGGACATGTAACATAAAATGCATGGAAATTGAAAGGGATAGATTGGTTGTGAGATGTTAAATTATGACCATATTTTCAAATCCTAATCGCGTAAATACAAATATATAGATGGAGTGTACATTTTAACATTTATTTAAGGAAATGAATTGCAGAAAATAAAAGCAACTAATTCAGAGAATATTGTCAAAATTTATAGTCCCGTTTCTTTTGAGACTGAGTATTCTTTAGATACTGAATCATCTAAACACTACTTATGAATTATTAAATTAATTTATATTTCAAGAAAATGACTAATTATTATAAACCAATTTTAATTAAACAATCTATACTACATCTATACTACGTAATAATACATTTGAAAATGATAAGATTATATTTTATATTAACTTTGAAGAATTTGAAAAAGTAAAATTTTGTTTTATTAATTTTATATTAATGTTTTTATACCTCAACTCATTTATATTCACTTTCATTTTTTGCATTAATGTTTCACACGAGTTAATAGTTAATTTTTAAGTCATCGAAATTAAGTTTAAAAGAATTAACACCACCATCATAACACAAGGATTTGTCAACTAGTTAGTCAACTAGCTAAAATATTTATTAATATTTTTGTGTACTGGTTATTGGATATTTATAGTGATAAAGAGAAAGAAAGACGATTATAATTATGTGTAAATGCCTTATATAAGATGAATGAACGTGGGGCCCGTGAGGGTCACGTCGCTTGTCACCGACGTGAAGTGCCCACACAAGGGTCGTATTGCGCCATGAATCCCTTCACCAACCCGTCATATTATGACTTTTGTAAAGGGGAAAATTACTGCAGTAACCATTGACTGAAATTCAATTAATAAAATGGCCTTTGACTAAGTCATTTACTAAAATGTCAGACCAATAGCATTGTGACACATCAGTATTTTTTTTATATATTCGCCAGACTCATTCTCCATATCATATATTCATTCTCCATTCCATAAAATCACTCGCCATTTTGAATCATATTCTCCAACCCTATTCGCCATTTTTAACATTAAAATATTCAAAAACATTTGTATTCTCCAACCATATTCGCCAAGTATGAGATATATTCGCCAGTATTGTTTTTTAATAAACTGGGTTTTAAACTTAAAATTCCATTTTTAAGAATTTAACTAATTTTAATTTAATGTTTATGTTAATTTATGATGTTTTCAAAGTACGTAATAAACAAAAATTGAATTCTTTTTATGTTTTATATATTTGTAGTATTTCAAGCCATTTACCAAAAGTTTTATATAAATCGACACAGAATGGAACTTAAAGTTGGATATTTTTAAATGTTTTTGACCTTTTTTTAACCTTTATATAATCTCTTTTAATGTTTTTCTGGTGTAACAATATTACGCTTTACACTTAAATATTAATTTATTTAATTTTTTCAGGTGTAACATTATTACGTAATAGTAAGTGAATGGGTTTGTATTTTTTGAAATGTTAGATTTTCATTTAAATGTTTGTTATATTAAATTTTATTTTAAAATTTATTATTTGAATGTGTTGGCATGAACAAATAATATTTGAAATTAGTTTAAAATTTTAAAAAGTTAAGTATTATTTGTAAGATTCTACCGGTTAAATTTATAAGTGAATGGGTTTGCACTTTTATAGATGTTTTTTTAAATGTATTGGATATGTTACGACGTCGTTCCCCGAGACGTTGGACTCTCATTGAAAGTTGTTGTCTATTCTTTTTTTTTTCTTAAATGAAAATTAAATGTTTATAAATTATAATTCTTTAAACTACAAGTTTGTTAATATTTTGATTAATTTATTATTGTCACACCCCCAAATTAACCACTAACGGAGTTTATACCGTTAAGGGGTGCGAGCAAACCAGGACCACAACCATTAGTTACAAATACTAAACGAATCAGAGTAAAGTCCAAATGTTCATAATAAAAACAGTTTTAAAAGTACGCAGCGAAATAAAAACATAAGTATCTTAGCACTAACCACGTGCTTAAATTACAAAACATGAATTGTTATTAAATTCCCAAATTTGAGTTTAGAATAAGAAATCTTCAAGTGCCATGCCAACCTCCAGCGGATACTCCTCAGCGATCTGCAAAAGTGAAGACCACACAAGTGTCAACCTAACGGTTGGTGAGTTCACGGTGGGCATGTCATGCATTGGCCCGGTCTCATAAGCGTATGTATCAACATATAATAAGTATTAGTTTTTGCAAACATTGCCAAGTGTTGAATTACCGAATATGCACTAGTTAAGTAAAAGTTAAAGCGGTCAACCGATATCGCGGTTAGCTAATCCGGTTTCCATGCACTAAGGAAGTCGTACTAGGGCTGAAAGCTGACGTAACAGAGTTCGGCATTTGCCGATGGTTGGTGCCTCCAGTTGTGTACCATTTGGGAGGCCCACAACTAAAATAGGCTGATATTGAACTCCGTTCGGCCCCCGGCCGGTTGGTTACACATTTGTGTACCGCGGAGCAGGGTTTGTCAAACCCTTAGTAGATCTACCCAACATCCCCTCGCTTCTCAGATCAACAGTACTAAATTGAGGACTTTTAAGTTTTTAAGGCATCCTTAGAAATCATGTGATATCATCTGGTTTAGACTTTAACCTACACTAGTCATATCAAAATGTTTATTCTGGATTTCATCTGAAATCCTAAAAAGAGTTTAAGTGTCAAAATGGTCGTTTCCGATTTCAATTGAAACCCCAAGAATGGACAGTTGCAAGTGCTCCCCGTAAAGCACTCCAACTTCCATAACAGGTACCCCATTTGGTAATACCTCAAAATGTCAGCGTTGTTTTTCGTTAAGTTCATTCGTTGTGTCCCAAACGGGCTCACAATTAAAGGGTTTGTGAAACTCACCTTAGGTTGCTCAGCTACACTTGCTAATTAATCCAATTATTGCTTAACGAAGACCTATGAACACGTTTAGGTCTTAATGTTAGTTTTGTGTCTAATCATTAACTTATCGTCACTATGGCCCATAACATAGCACGTTGGAACTACGACGCGACATAACGACACACGACACCGATGGTTGATCATAAACAAGGGTTCACATAAATCAGAAATCAAACATGTTTCATCATAGCATAATCATGTAGGTTATGGCATAACATTCAAGTAAATTTCACAAGTTTGGGTTTAGGTCTGATCACAGTTTCGCTAGCAGTTTCGCTAGAGTTTCGCTGTGCAGTGTCGCTGCACAGTTTCGTTGTGTGCATGGGCAGCACTTTCGCTAGGCAATACCCGATGACACAGTTTCGCTAGCTAGTTTCGCCCGAAACTGTTGGCACAGTTTCGCTAGACTAGTTTCGCCCGAAACTGGTTGAACTTTCGTTCAGGGACAAGGTCTATGGTTGTTTCGCTCGATAGTTTCGTTCACTGGCGACACTACAGTTTCGTTGTATAGTGTCGCCTGAAGGAGATGTACATAATTTCGCTATACAGTTTCGCCCAGAGAACATGCAGTGTCGCTGGTCGCGAAAAACACATAAATCAGCCTAAAAATCAATTTAACAGCTTCCATACTTCATGTAATTCAATATCTAGCATGCATAGTCATTTACCAACATCAAACAACAAGTTTTAACACCTTAAACATGGGTTTTCACATTCAAATCACCAAAAAACACATTTTAGACCTAAAATGACCTAAATAGCATAAATCTTCATTATGGTTTGATTTCAAACGTAAAGTTACTGACTTTATGACAGATCTAGCATTCCTAAGCAACATATCAAGAGATCAGGTGATTCCATAGAGGTTTAAGCATGCTTTTTAAGAAAACACATAAAGAACACATAAAAATGGTTTTGGGAGACTCACGATTCGATCTAGATCCGAATGGATGTTGTCTCGAGGCTGGGATCACGTCGGCTTGTGGTGATTCTTGGCTGACCAGAAGTTCCAGGAGAGTGTGTGTGTGTGTGTGTTTTGAGTAAATGGTGCAAAATGGGATCTCTAGGGTTTTATGTTAATATATAACAGGGGCTAGTTTCGCTGGTCAGTTTCGCTGGCCAAGCGAAACTGGCTCTGTTAGTCAGAGGGTTGGCTAACCGGGCGACACTATAGTTTCGCCCGGTAGTTTCGCTGGAAACCCAAAAGCGGCCAGTTTACATTTTAAGCAAGATAAGTACGGTTCATGGGTTGTCATGCTATTCACAATACTAAATCATGTATTTAAATCACATTGCACATAATAACTATAAGTAAATGAACACATAACACATATGGGCGGGTTTGGTGATCAACCAAAGGTCGTGGACGTATTCGGCCTAGTTAAGCATTAGTTACTAAGTTAACACTTATAACGTAATTAACGTGATTGTCTAACGGAAGTAAACCTTGAAATTCTCGGATGTCACAATTATCAACTCAAAGAAAACACAGAAAGAATGAAAAAGTGTAAGGGGTGAATGAATTTGGAGAATAGCGAGTTGGCTTGGTCAGACCTTTTGTTGGCTTTGTTCTCGATCAACTCTTCTCACCTTTCCTTTTCAGTAATAAGATGACGAGGGAGTCGACATATGTAATTTGCATACATCTTGTAAGAACTAATGATTGTTTGAATCTTACGCTCCCACATATCCCTATCCTTCTTCTTCTTCTTATGACTTTCTGGTATGTTGTTACATAAAAACTTATATAGTCTATCCAGGTCGATTTTGGTTGAATTGTTTCAGATTTAATTCTTAAAGTTATAAAATTAAAGTTATAAAATTTGAAGAGTGTGGTTCAAACTATAGTCTTGAGTTGCATAAAGTTATTACTAAATAACTTTCTTTTATAAATTTTACAAGTTTAAAAACTATTTCTTTTGAATTCGAACTCTTAAAAATTTTATATAATTACCAATACCTTCTCTCCAACTAGAAAACTCTATTTATTTGAACTCGTCTTTTTACTATATTTTTAACAAATCACTTTACATATTATCTTCAACTTTCGTTACTTTTTAAGAGTTACGAAAAGTCCGATATGAGACTTAATTGTTCTTTTCAGAAAATAACTCCGTTTTTAATAAAACTTAGGTTAAAATGTTCAGAAAAAAGTTTTATAAAGTACTGTGTATTTAGATTTTTTTAGAAAGTTGTTAAATATAAATTATTAAGTAAAAACATATTGAGGAGCTTAATTAATTAATTAATTAAAAAGTTAAAAATTAAAATATAATAGTAGCTCATGTAGTATTCTCCATTCGCCAAAAACATTAAGGGTGATATATTCGCCAGTGTCATTCGCTTATTTAAAAGTCAATGGCCATTTAAAAAAATTAGTGAGTCAATGATTATTTTCTTAACTCAATTTTGGTCTAGGGTTGTTTTGATAATTTTCCCTTTGTAAAGGGTTTGTAAAGGGCGGTGCCCATGTGGGTCCCGCACAATTTATTTTTTGTTTTTATTTTAATCTCAATGGTAATATCAAATAATTAGATAATAAGTATAATCTAATTAATTAAATAAAAGCCTAAATTCACTATGTTTTTCTAATTAATTAAATATTAATATAATTAATTATATAATTTTATATTATTATTATGTTTTTAGTTTAATATTATTAATTTGTTTTTTAATTTAATTAATAATTTAATTTTTTTTCATTTATCAAATTATATAATAATTCCTTTTTTTTTTCTTAACGGCTTGTTTTTAAACATCCTATAAATACATAACACAACCACCTATTAATTATTTTTCATAAATATTTTTATTTTATGTAATTATTTAAATTATAATTGTTTTTATTTTTTATTTAATTATTTAACTTGAAATTAAATAACTAATAAATTATTTGTATTATTACATAAATAAAATGAATAATATATAAAATAAAATAAATCTAAAAGAAATGGTGATGTGAAAATAAGAAGATGTTTGTGGGAAGTGCTGCGTTGGGATAAAAAAACTGTTTGTAAGAAGGGCTACAAAAATGCTAACGTGACATTCTGACTGAGCAGTTTATAAGAAGGGTTAGTCTCAACATTGTGGATAATCTAAGTGTTGGGTTACGACAGTGGCATTCGGGTCTCGGTAATAGCAATTTTTTTTATGAAAATAATTATTTGATCGATTACCGAAGTAATTTAAATCAGATAATTAATTTAACAATTAATTTAACAGGCAGCGGAAAACGTTCAAAATTTACTAACACGAAAAACCAGATAATTAGCGTAAGCCAAAACAACAGGATTCGACAATCACCATACGCGCAAACACCAGAACGCATTTATATAAAAACGCGACATTTCATAAAATAAATAAACAGTTAAATCTAAACTAATAACAAGTTTAGATATACCTGAGCGGTGATTCAAACAGACGTTCGAGACACCGGAAGTCAACGGGTGACACTAGGGTTTCGCAGAATGTGATTCGTCTAACGAATCTGACTTTCCTCGCGGATACGGATTTACTACGCGGTGAATCGGGCACCGAGAAAATCTCGTACGTCGGATCGGGCGCGAACTAGGGTTTGCGGACGACGACGGAACACGCGGGAGACGCGGTTCGCGGTTAGGGTTTGTCGGCGGTGAGACCGGCGACGGCGAGGAGTGGCGGCGGCCAACTCGGGCGGCGGCGGCGAGCGACGGTGACGGCGGTGGTGTGCGGCGTTCGGCTGCGGCTGGGCTGCGGACGGCGGCGGCTCGGCTTCTCCGGGCTGCTGCGGCGGCGGCTTGGTCGCGGGCCTGCTGCGGCGGCTCGGTGGCAGACGGCTGCGGCGGTGCGGCGGCGGCGGCGAAGGAGGAGGACGCGCGGCGGCGGCTCGGTGAACAGCGGTCGGCGGTGGGACGATGGGGCAGCGACGATGATCTAGGATTAGGGTTCTCGTGATCGGATCGTCGGAGAACAAAGGGGGGGCGGCGGCGGCGGCCTCCCTTAATCAGTTATATTTATAACCGGTCACATTTTCGATTAGGGTTTCGCCTCCCTTAATCAGTTATATTTATAACCGATTTAGTTTCCGTTTAGCCCCTTGATTTTACCTAATCCTTAATCGAACCTTTTAATTTCCGAAATTAACATTTAACTCTTTAAATGTTTGTCGTTTGCCGAATATTAGTCAAACTAATAATTTATCGATCTTCGTCCATGACGTAAATAATAATTAATGTCTTTTGTCGCTTAATTAATCTTAATGATTAATGGTAATTAACTAATTAATTATTTATCTATTAAACCATTTAATAAACAAATAATTAATTCTTCTGCGAATTTGCCGGTTATAAAAGTAAGCGGACTTTGAAACCCGTTGCCTCCGGTGTAACTCTTATGGGTCTTGACCGGATCGGATACTTGATTTAGTCGGGTCTGGACACCTAAATCCAACACTAAGTACCCAGTTGACACAATTAAATATGCCTATGAATATGTCATTTTCTTAATTCTTTGTTTAGAGCTAATCATTTAGTTCAAAATAGCTCATATTTTAGTCGTAAGTCACTAATGAAAACGAGTAGGTACGTCCTGTACGATGCGATAAACTATTCTGTATTTTTTTAACGAATAAATCTATACTATATGGTTGATCATGCAATAACAAGTTGTTTCCACGTGTGTTATAATAGGTACTTTCTGAAAAAGAATAAGATTTAACATGTAATCACACAGGAATAAAAAACATAAAAAGGAAGGGAAAAACAAAAGAAAGACAGCTGATGTTCATAGATTTGAATCCATATCGTTGCAGATTATATATGGTGTATAACCCTAGAAATTCAAAATAATTAAAATATAATTATTAAGAGCTATTTTAATATTGAGTTTAAAATAACTAAAGTTTGGTTGAAAAAATAACTAAATCTAAAATTACAAGGGTGAATTTGATGGACACTCTTTTTTTTAATGGTAAATTTGGATAATAGTGGACCACCTAATCATCTCCTTCATTCCCCCAGTACAGGAACCGAAAACCATCCTCAGGAGGAAAACCATCATATGTGAGAAAACCCCTAGTCCAACCTGAAACCCTATTTTTTATCACAGGTGGGACTTGAATTCAAAACGAGTCACCCCCTAGCCCAACCTGAAACCCTATTTTTTTTTTATTACAGGTGCGACTTGAACTCAAAACGAGTCATTTTTATATCTTTTACGCATCACCTCAACCACTTGGACTAAAAATCATTTACATTTCATAAACGCTCATGGTTTAATATTCCTTACCCACATCTAATTTCATATACAATGCAAATATGCAATAGTGGACAGAAAATACTTCAAAATGGAATGAATTTAGCTAGCGACCACATATTTTGGAAATTCCTTTCTAATATTCAATCCATTTCACATCAAACTCTTATGTAACATTATGCCCCGCCAGCTACTCAGCTAGCATCAGTAATCGTGGATAACGTTGATCCAATACGTTTGAGTAATAGGGCAGAGTAATATGTAGATTAAAAGTTCGAAATTTTTTTAGGACAACTTATCAAATTTTAGATCATTTGTTTTATATTTTAATTCTTTTTATGTTATTTTGTCTTTGGTTTTTAATTATTAAATAAACTGGTTGTTATTTGGTTATTGTATTTTCCATATTAGAAGTACATAATGATTTTATTTCATAATTATGTTACCTATAACTAATTATTTTAGAAAAACACAATGATAAACAAAAATACACATGACGCACTAAAAACATAAGGAGCTAAAAACGTAACTTTTTTATTTTTATGTATAGCGGTGCGTAGTCGTTTTAAAGATAAAGAACGCTTATTTTTACGGTGTAACTTAAAAAAATGCCCTAGACAAAGTTATGGACGTTTCATAAAAACGAGAGAAGATGATAAAAATATCATTCCATCAAAAGTGGGCAAGACAATTTTGTTTTTGGTGAATTTGATCTGAACCATTAATTATACCTTAATAACAAATATAATGCTACGAGAATCTTAGACTTCTTGGAACAATTGACCTTTTTAATATAATATAATTATGGGTTTTGACTCGATCTTCTGTATAAATTAGTTTTGTAACGTAACTTTAAAATGTTTGGTTTTTTAATCCATTTTCATTTGTTTTTAAAAATCCATTTACAACCAATGAAATAAGATCCATGCATCATCTTTCATTGCGGATTCCGTTCTCATCGTTAATGTTTCTTTCAAGAAACAAAAGTTAATTTTTCAGAGGAACTTGTAGTAGGTTAATTCCAAAAATATTGCAATAAGACAAACAAACATCACAACTCGTTAAAATATATTTTCTTATTTCTTGCCATATTCAACATCATAACCTCATAACCAAATGTGCTAACTCGACATCAGTTGAGCTCCAACAAGAATGGAGCCAGGCATACATATATTATATATAGTTGTATATTTCGAATGAATCCGTTTATTTTCATCCTAAAAAATGGCTATACATGAAATGAATTATCTGGAATGACCTGTTGTAGAGCAAAGGAGGAAAAATAATTTTAAATAAAATATAACTGAGCAAGGAACAATGAGGTAATATTGAAATTTACCTGATGAGAGATGAACTGTTATCTTTCTTATTCTAACTGTTAATTCTGTTGTTATATAGTTTCAGCATGTTTCCACCTCAGCTTAGGGGTGCCTGACACTTTCCTTTAGTTTTGACCAGTTTACTTTCTGGGCACATTTTGAGCATACATGTAACATCTGTGCAGACCTACATGAAAAAACTTGATGATTTGATTATTGAATTCTAATTAGTTAGAGCAGTAGTGTTCTTGAAGCCAACTGGACCACCCAAACCAAAGTAAGTTGGACGGTTTGAAACATGCATGGTGTGGTTCACAGTTTGGTTTTTGACAGATTTGATGTTCTAACCGTTTAACATCTTTTAGTTATGTTTTTTTTTTTCATTTTTGATATATGAAGTTATATTTATGAACCATTGCTACCATTATTCAAAAATTTATAGAAAATTAAGGGCGCGTTTAGTTGTGGAAAACACCCCAGTTTTCCAAAAATGTTTTCCAAGAAAACATGGAAAACGAAAAATGTGATCAAATTACAATTTTCCAAAAAAGTTTTCTAAGAAAATGAAAACGCTGTTTTCTACTTTTTAAATTGAAATTAGAAAACTCATTTTATTGTTTTTCATGTTTTATAGTTTTCTAATGTGGAAAATGGAAATTCCATCTTTCAATTTTGAACGCGTTTTCAGAAAAATTCATGTGTTTTCTAGAGATGGAAAACCTCTACCATTTTTTTAAAAACTAGAAAACATTTTATACAACTAAACGCGTCCCAAGCTTTTGAAGGAAAATACTAAGAAAATTTTGTTTAAACTCGTCAAACTGCCAAAACCAGTCGGTCCTGCAAACGCCGGCCAATTTGGTTTGTCGAAACCATAATTAGCGGTTTAGCCTAGAATTTTCATCAAACTGGCCGAACAGGACTGTGAAAATCGCTAATTATAGAGCTTGAATGAAGATTGTTGTTACCTATTGGGCAAAGATTCAAACCCATCATCACAACATAAGAAGCAATCTCCGGTTTGTGGAGTTGATTTTGGTTGATAATTCGACACACCATCATCTTCAAATGCCCCTGAACAAGATTTGTCAATAAATACTTTTTAGAAAGAAGTAAAAGATAAATATGGAAGAATGTAGAGAAATAAATAAACCTCGAGAAGTTGATGATCGATCCAGAGCTGAATGAATCTCTTGCCGCACTGACCTTTGCAACTCATATTGCATATCCATGCAGGCCTCAAGCATCTTCTGCATGTCGTTCATCCTTTGCTCAAGTGCCTCCATATCAATCCTTAAGCCTTTGATGATCTCCTGTTCCTGCAACAGGTTAACAGATTTAATAATTATTTATAACAAACTTTTGCTGTCACTATGAGAACCTGTAAACACACAAGACTCATTAATACCCTGTTTACCAATAGGGTCAGGTATAATGCAGATTTCACAGGGCATGTTTAGCTTTCAAGGGGCTTAACGGGGAGAAAACTATATAAATATGTGTCTACTAGAGATTCTTGTTCATTTGGTATTCTTAATTCCATTTTTTTTCAATTTCAATTTCCTTTTGAATCTAGTAATGCACATGTGCCATGCTTCACATGACCAATTCAAAGATTGCATATGAATTGGGAACCTTGAAAATGAGTCAGGCGTCTCTCTAAGACCTTACTGTTTTGAATAGGCTTTTGTTGGTTATGTTTGTTTATTTGGAACATCAAGATTGAAGACTAATGATATGTATGTTTTGTAATACTTTAACTTTTGTAATGTTAATTGAGTTTTTATCAAAGTATGTAATGTTCAAACTTTCTCTCTAAATGTTTGGATTTAATAAAAAGAGGTGATAATGTAGAAAAGGTAACTCACTATCAATGAAAGATGGATGAGGTAGAAAAGGTAAGGATGAATACATGTGTTGATGTGCATGTATTCGGGTGAAAAACACCCAATGCACCAGACAAGTTCTATCAAATATTTCAAAATGTTTGAGGGAAGAAGCAAAACTCACAGTCGAAAGGAGATAATCCAAATCAAGGTAACCGTGTGTTTGTGGAGATGCGTCTATGCCATTTGCCTTCTCATCTAGACTTTGCTGCTGATCATGATCTTGCATCCGTTTATGTTCCGACTCAAATGCCTGATCTTGTCTCTTGACATATGATTGCATCAGATGGTCTAGTCTTGCACCAAAATCACTTTGAAGAAGATTAGAAACACGTCTTCTACACATCATGACTTAATTAATTAGTTACAGTAATCAAATAATTAACTTTAATTTTTTAATGATTTGATATAAATATATAATTTACCTGTTTGTAAGTTCTGTGAGTTCAGCAACCCTACTGCCATTATCATCATCATCATCAGACCAGTGGAATGTGTTGCTCCTACTAACTAGAGCAGCTTCCAGATAGGAACTGTTTCCACCAAACCAACTTTCCGTTCTGTTGACAACATTGTCATTGTCATACCATTCTTCTTCATGTGATTCTAGAAAATCACTCCCAACAGTTTCCTGAAACCATCCACCATCATCATGTGATGCACTGTGGGATACATTTGGAATCTTGTGAACAGTTTCTTCGGCTTGGTGAATGTGATCAAACTTCAAATCGTTGTCAGATGAGGAGTTAGAGTCGGAGTCAGACTGGGCACGTTTTTGTAGATCGTGGGATGCATTTGGAATCTCGTGAATAATTTCTTCGGCTTGGTCAATGTGGCCAAACTTCATGTCAATTTCAGATGAGGTGTCAGAGACTGAGTCAGAGTCAGACTCGGCACACTCTTGGGGATTGGTGGATTCCGGATTCAACGTAAAATTATTTGTCTCAAATTGTTCACCAACAACTGGTTCCGAGTATTCATTAGTCATGTCGCTGTCTGATGAGGTGTCAAAGTCAAATTGGTTAACCGCTGGAGAATAGTCAAGTTTGAATGGTAGTTTCTCTCTTTCTTCATATTGCAGGATGTTATTACCATGCATTATTCCTGCTGCAGAAGGAAACTCTGGAGGATTGTGGGACTCCAAGTGGTTTGTTAAGTTACCTGTCTCAAGATTTTCACTGATTTCATGTGGCATCTTCTGAACTACTTCCCCAGCTTGTTCAATGAGGTCATAATTATTCATCTCATTGTCAGATGAGGTGTCAGAGTCAGACTGGGCAGCATGGCAACAATTGTTTAATTTGGTGAGGAACCCTTTCCTAATTCAAGTAAAATATTAACTTTATTTAACAAAAAAAATATAAAATATATGACATTTGTTCTCAATTTCATTACCGGAAAACTCATGGGACCCCCCACCAATACCCTGCTAAACAATGGGAGAACGGGTAAAGCGCTGTTTATGCTCAGCAGGTGGCCTTCAAAGGGATTATAGGTAAAAAACCAGTGGAAGCTGATTCAAACCTGAGACCTGTGCTAGAGGGACTCAAGCGCTTAGCATTGTGTCACCCCTTGAAGGTTGCCACTTCTTTTCTGCTTGCAGAGCTTCACATAATAGCATACTTACCGATTTTTTAAAAAATAAAATTTTCAAGGGTATATAGCTGTATGGATATATCTTCCTAACAAACACTTATCTTAAATCTAAACATAACATAGCCCAGTAAATCTAAAAAACAGATAATATTGCCAAATGTTTAAACAGTGACTACGCTGAAATTTCATGAGAACACTCCAAAGTCCAAATGCTCATATGCTTTTAATGAAAACAAAACCTATGTTTTGGTCAAAGTGGCTTTCTATTTTGATCATTTGGTTTGTGTTATATGATAATGTTTTAATCCTTGTAATTTGTTCATACAGGTACTACCACTCTGGTTAGTTATATATTCTAAAACATAATGTGTACATTAATTTAAATTTTGATCAACAATTTGATTTCACTTTTTGCAACATGCTTGTATTCATGCCAAAAATTTGTCAAAAGATAGTCTTGAAGTTTCATAAAGATAACCTTTAAGCGGTAAGCGCTTGCTCTATCAGAGGTCTCAATTTTGAATCCAACTTCATTGTGTTTTACAAGATCTCATTGGTTAGAAGGGTACTGATGGGTCCTGTGAATTTTCTGGTATGGTAACAGGTTAAAAGTTTCATAAAGAATAGAGTTGATTTTTGTTAAGGATAAACTGCAAAACATTAGCAGTTATACATAATAGTGAAGCAACTGTCTCACAGACAAGAAAATGAACATTCTTTGTGCCTGACTGCCTGAGGTATTTAAGCAAACAAAAAGTGAGGGAAGAAAGGATAAAAATAAAATGCACCTGATATCAGATACAGCATGTGTTTGCCTCAAGAAACCCAACTCACTTGCTGCAACAGAAGTCTGTTTTTCATCTACTACAAATCTTTGGTTCCTCAAAAATCTACCCTTGAGTAATGACTGCAATTGAACTATGAAATTAAGTGTGGCGATATGCAACAAAGGATAAACTCATAAAGTGTCCAATGCTTAAGCAGAATAATAATTGGATATAAATAATAAAGCTACCATGGGATGCATCATGACCATTCCAGCTACACTAATCATATGTGACATTCTACAAATGGGGATGCTTATTATAAGATTGTTATGGAAGATTAAATTCTACATTAGTTTTGCTATTCTTTAATGAAAACCCTTAGGAAAGAGTGGACTATGTAATCTCTAGCCCCGTATACAAACTAAATATTACCAGCTTTTCCCACAAGCACACAGTTTTGTTTTTGGTATCTCAAGTGACGACTTCCTGGAAGGTCCGCGATCCTGGTTATACCCACCCAAGCACGCTTAACTGTGTAGTGCTATTCTCATACACAGTCAATGCGCCCAAAATCTTTTGGTGGTAATTGAGATCATGCATTCCTTATATCACACAAGGACAATGTGGATTTGACTAAGGTGTCAAAAATTGGGAAAATAAGGGAGCATGAAGCCAAAAATAAAAGCTTACCAGATGAAGCCAAAGGATGTTAAGTGAAAGAATTTTAATTTGCAAAATGTCGTGTCATGGGTCAGCTTGGAACAAGCTCAGTAATTGATAAATGCATTACACAGTTTTATTTAACTTACCTTCACATAAACAAGAAATTCATTTTTAAAGTAAACTAGTTTTAAGGTTTTAGTGGTGCTATTTTCTCACTATTAGACTATTGGTGCTCTTGGATGGAGATGGTAGGGTCAAATTACAAGAACATACTTCATAGCAGCAAATGTTTCAATAACAAAAATACATATATGATTGCATAATAAAATTTCAAAGAGATCACCTGAATTCGGTGCCGATGCGCAAAATTTGAAACAAATCTGTTCTCTAACAAATTATCAACTTCTCTCTTCCTTTCTCTCCCAAACTTTGTTAACAAGTCAAGAAGAGCTTGTCGGCCATATATCCTACGGATAGAACTCTGTGCACCATTTATTCGAGAACCAATCTGTGTAGCTGACTTTTCTGAGCCAATAGTTCGATAAGGATCACATTGTTGAGTGCTTGATTCTATACACTTCCTCATCCTCTTGCATTCATTGTTCAGACGTGAAGAACTATAAACTGTATGTCCTGCAAAGCTTTTGCTTCCCCATTCGTTGAGCATTTTCCTTGTGTCCCCTTTCTCTTGAAGCACCATTTGGTTTCGGCCTTGGGGACACTCATTTTCAATTTCATTTGCACCCCTTAATGCATCTTCACTTTCCATGCTTTTGCCTTCGAAATAAGATGAACATGGGCTTTCAGGGACAATAACACTCGTTTCTCGCCTTTCATTTTCTTTAACTCGACCTTCCTTTTCAAGATCCCGCCACATTTTTCTGATGGAGGATGTCGGGGTGGTTGGCCTCTCCTTATTATCAAATAACATATCAAGTCCCGAAGCCTTGTGTACTCCAGCCACGGCCATTTTTTCACACTTAACCTCAAGGACTCTTAATAGGAGAGCTGATGTCTAGTGAGTTGGATAACAAACCAATTTCTTGCTGATGCTTTTCATTCTTAAAAATTCCAGGATCTCCATTATTCACCCAAAAATCCTCGGATTCTATAAAGGAAGTTTAAGAAATTGAATTTGAACAAACTCAACTAATTATAAAGCACAAACACATGCATAATTATATACACACACACATACATCCTATGTAAAGAAAGTATAAAAATTTCGGTGATCTAAGAACTGTAATTTTGCTTATGATAAACTGATATACTATTTGATAAAAACACTAATGAGGGCAAACATATCATATAATATGTAGATACATGCCAGATCAACTCACATCACATGTCCTGTCTATGCAGATTCGATCAAATAATCAAAGGCAAAAAGACATTCATACAAAACATATTGATTAAACGAACAAATATAAAGCTACTTAAATAAGTTAATTCATCAAAAGTCAAAACTAGACAACGGACCTGGTGAAATGCTCTATTTTTTACTTTCTTCCTCTAAATTATTCAGTAACATGAGCAAATCAAAGAGACTAATCACAGAATAAACCTAATACCTAATAGGATCCGATAAGTTCATAAAAATATTAATCAACACAACTGTGTAGATTCAACATAAAAAGTAAAACAAGTTAACAACTGTTTTCATATAGAAACAAATCTTCAAATCGACCGATAATAGATTAATAACTAAATTCATAAAAATTTGTCGAATGACGGATTAAAAACATCAAAATTCATACGCTAAGTTGTTTACCTCCTGTAGGACTTCAATTCTTCAATAAATCATCAAAATCAGCCGATAGTAAATTAATAAATAAAAAATCATAAAAAATTACGGAATGACGGATTAAAAACATCAAAGTTCATGAATAATCTATGAATAGGTGAATCGCTAAGTTAATTACCTCCTGTGAGACTTCAAATCTTCAGTAACATGATAGGAATCGGAGAGTCCTGCCACAAATTCAACAAAAGTATGAATCAATCGACTGAAATGAATAAGTTCATAAACAGCCAAAATGCTCTGTTGAATGTTGATTAATTACCTGTTTACGTCTCCAAATTGTACAGTAAAAAGGATGAAAATCAAACAAGCCTGTCAATATTAGGTATTAGTCACACCAGTAGAAGAGGGAGAGAATGTTCGTGTGTGTGTGTGAGAGAGAGAGTGTGTGAGAGAGAGAGAGAGGGAGAGATGAGGAGAGCACGTTTCTGTTGAAGTCGCATAAATTGTGCTGCCTTAACTGCAACGACTATTTTTGAAGACAAAGAAATTAGGAGAAATCAACGGAAAGACAATTATGCCCTTTCTTAATAATTTACCAATTTAACTATTTCAGTCTAAATTACATTTTTAATATATTAAGCTCTTAAGCTATAAGGTTGTATTTTTACTCATAAGAGTAAGGGTGTAAACGAGTCGAGCCGAGCCGAGCCTGAGCTCGTCTAGGCTCGTTTAAATATAATGGAGCTCGAGCTCGAACTTGGTTTGATTCGAGCTTTATTTCTGAAGCTCGTGCTCGGCTCGTGAAGAATTATTTAAGCTCGGCTCGGGCTCGGCTCGTTTATTACTAATTAATATCTTTTATATATTTTTATTATTAAATTTATATATATTTAGAATTATACTTTTTTATATAGAAAATAATACATATTATTTACTTATTTTATCATAATTTTATATATTATAATCATTATTTTTTAAATATATTTAAAAAATTAAATAAAAAGTTATATAAATAAAAGCTCGATAAAGCTCGTGAGCCTGCTCGAGCTCGATATGTAAAGCTCGGGCTAGAGCCCGTTAAGGCTCGGCTCGATTCGAGTTTTTTATCGAGTCGATCTCGAGTTACTCACGAGTAGCTTGACCCATTTACACCTCTACATAAGAGTATGTTGAACAGCTAAATTTGAGTCAAGAAGTCAAGATCCTATTTAAAGTCGTTTCCGTATCATCGTGTATTTCTATTAAATAGGACTCGAATCCACATCAACACCATTAGATGAAACCCCAAACAGCTGGGTAAAACTTGTCTAGCTCGAATGTCGGGCCTCGAACCGATGACCTCTCATTGGTGGTCTTTGGGGTACAATTGAGACGAACTCACAATAGTGTGGACCCATCTCTTAGCATACAAACCGCAACAATATCTAGTCTCTTATCTCTCTATAATAGTCGATTGTCCATAGTTAACAAGAGTTAGGGATTAAAATCATTAGAAAAAAATACAGCCTCAAAGCTTAATATATTAAAATTTTAATTTTAAATTGAAATGATTAAAATTATAAACAAGAATGAGCGAAATAGTAATTTACTCTAATTTATATACTTTAATGTTTTATGTTGGGAAAGGAAAATAGATGACACAGATTACTAAAATGAAAATAGACCAAATTAATTATTTTTCCACAATTGTGACTTCCAAAACAATAGCGTTCACATCGTCACCGGTGGGCAATTTACACTTATTTGACCTAATTACATTAATAAAAATACACCAAGTGTCAAGACCCAACTCGTTAATGTTAGGCTCTTATATAAGGACGGAACTAGAAAAATTTATAAGGGGTAGCAGGTACATAAAGAAAATAAAAATAAAAAAATGTGTAACGATCAAAACGCTTCAAATAAAAAAACTATGTAACATGATTGTACATAATTAAGAAATCTATGTGTACCTATTATACCACCAAAAACACCAACTCATGTGCCAAGCTGAAACGATTTAGTCGCAAATAAAAAGAGACTACGTTAAAATTAAAAACCAAACGGTCAAAGTGTTTAACCTAAAACCTAAAAGTTATGCTACACGTAGTTACACCACAAACTTATATGCTAGACTTGTCGTGTAAGAATAATAGAAAAAAATTGACAAAATAATAAATTTAAATAAATAATATAATGATAAAGATGACAAACAAATACAAAATAAACAAATAACATGATGTAAATATATTTAAAAAAAAAAACAAAATGATAATTAAACTTACCAAATTTTGTGTAATTTATAAAGGGGGTAATTTTGAGAGGGAGGAATACGGTGCAATAGCTGGAAAGACGATTATGCCCTTCCTTAATAATTTAAATTTTTATTTCAGAAAGTGCTTATTTACTTGCTTTCCTGCAAGGAAATACTCAAATACAGTATTCTTGAATTCAACGGTAAGTTTGAGAAATTTAGAGGATGACGCAGTGTTCCTGGTAAAGACAAAACGACGTCGTGTCACTCACTTTTTTTAATCGTTATTCTTTAACTAGATTTATTTATTTACATGTGTACATCATACGCGATGAAAATAACACAGATATATAAAAATTTAATATTGCTAAAGTGTAGTGTGATTAAAAGCAATGCAAAAAAACTGTATAGTTATGTGAAACAAAAATAATAGAAAAAAAATGATTTGTAAGAGAAATAAATAAAACTTAATTAATATATTTCTACAATGATCCCCAAGGTATAAGAGGTTGAAAGAGAGAAAATAAAAAGATAAAAAATCATGCGGCTAGAATACTATTAGATAATGAAAACTCATATGAGTTATATTATATTATTAATCAATTATCAATTATTTATAATATATATGTATTAGGTTAGTAACTCGTTATTACACGAGTTGATTTTAAGTTTATAATATTAGATAAATAATAAAAAGTATAAAGAGATTTAAAAATTCTAAAGGAAAATTGGCATGTATTAATCTCAGTTATCACCTATTGGCCGATAATAATCCCAGTTATTGTTTTTGCTTACAATAATCCCAGTTATTAGTATGTTGGCCTGTATTGATCCGCCGTTAAGTTTTAACTAACGGTGTTAAATTTGTGATGTCTGAACGTCCTAGTAGAATCCTACGTGGCATTTTACTTATAAAAAAAACTTTTAATAAAAAAAAACAAAAAAAAACAAAGCCCTAACTAATAATAGAAGAAAAATGTGTAGCAGTGACCTTCGAAAATCAATATTCATTCATACACACAATTCACAAAATCAAAAACAAATAAAACAAAATAAGGGAAAGAGAAGAGACAGAGTAGCCCGCCGACTCTCATTCCTCCGTCGCCTTCGTCGAACACCGGCGAACACACCAACCGACGACCCTCTGCTCTCATTTCTCTCCATTAGAGCACCCCGACACCCAACCTTCGTTCTCCGATCAAACACCCAGCCGACCACGTCGACCCTCCCCCCGCTGTCTCTCCCTCCAGCAATCGACGACGACCTCCCTCCGTCCAACCCTCGGCGACCATCGCAACCCTCCGACCTCTACCTTCCCTCTCCCTCCCCTGTTCGAAGCTAAACTGGCGACGGCGGTAGGCGCTATCGCGGCTGCGCTACTGGGGTGTGCTCCGACGAACTTATCCAACCCCATGGCAAACTCCGACACCTCTCTATCCCTCTCTCCGGTGGCCCATCGTGAACGACGAGGATGAGCGGCGGTAGCCGCGATTCACCTCAGTGGCGACAACTAGGTCAGTGACTTCACGTCCGACAACCTGCAAATCGTGAGGCCACTAATTATATTTTTCTTTTTTGATTTTATTAAAAGGTTTTTTAAAATAAGATGCCACGTAGGATCCTACTAGGACTTACAGTCAGCATAAATTTAACACCGTTAGTTAAAACTTAACGGCGGATCAATATAGGCCAACATACTAATAACTGGGATTATTGTAGGCAAAACTAATAACTGGGATTATTATCGGCCAATAGGTGATAACTGGGATTAATACATGCCAATTTTCCAATTCTAAATGACCTAATTCATTATAAAACATTAATTGATAATTTAATACATTAAAAAAGTTATTATGTTTGACAATTATTGATTAGTTTCTTTAAAAAGACTCAAATTATTAGGCTGCCCGTAGTGGGGCTTTATGGGGCGTTTTGGGGCTCTATAACGCCCCCTATAACGCCCACCCCCACTACGGTGGGGCGTTATAGGGGCGTTATAGAGGAGGAGTGGGCGAGGGGCGTTAGCCCTTTAACGCCGAGAAGAGGGTTAATAAAAAAAAAAGAGCCGTTCAACGGCTCAATTTTTGACCGTTGGAGGCTTTTTTTTAAAAAAAAAATTTTAATTTAAACCCCCTTTTACCTATAAATACTCCACTTTTTTAAACATTTCACACACCACTCCAACTCCTCTCTACTTCTATTCTTCTACTATATATACCCCATCTATTTTATAAACTTTCACAAACATTCACAATGAATAGGCGTAGTTGGAAGGTCGAAGACGACGTAGCGGTGGCACAATCTTTCGTTAACGTCGCACACAATTGGAATGATGGACGCCGGCCAAACGAGTTTTGGAATGCCGTGATTGATGACTTCAAACGGCGACGTGGAGTGTTTTTAAACGGGAACTTTATCAGGGCGAAATGGTGGGACTTGCAATCGAAGGCACGAACTTTTAATGATATCTATGTACGACTCGAGCGACAATATGGCGCGGAGGGTATAAGCTCAGTGCTGCGAAGGTCGTTGAGCGAGTACAAAACTGAATATGGCAAGAGCTTTATATACGCAGGCGTTTGGGCTTTTTTGAGGCCATACATCAACAACCCCGAAGATCCTATTTTCACGTTTAATAATTATATATAGGCGTTCGTGTTTTCTTTTGTTGTGATGTTTTAATTTATTTTGTTGTCTTTTATTTTATTTTTAATGAAAGTACTTTTTAAAAAAAAGTTAAAAAAATAATAATAAGGTAATGATGATGGTGGGCTTTATGGGGCTTTATCCACTACACCATAAAGCCCCATAAAGCCCCTTGCCCAGTCAGCGTCCACATGGCGCATAATGCCCCTTGTGGGGCTTTATGGGGCTTTATCCACTACACTTAGCCTTAAGTAAATTTATCAAATTTACATTAAGTTTGTCAAAAGAATTAAATCAAAATTTAATTAGGATAAAATTGGTAATTTAATAAATTGATAATTAAATATGGTTTTGACATGTGATGGTGTGTATGTGGATCCTTAAAAAGAAGACATGTGATAATAATTTTAATTTTAATACTTTTATTAGAATTAAATATATATTCACAGTTATGAGATTTTCTTTGCGAGTGCAATTCACTTTTAGCTATTTTACAATTACAACTTATTGTGCCATGTATATGTATATGAACTTCTAGTGTGGTTTCTTTTTAGCTTTCACTACTCTCCTTTCCTTTGTTGTTTCTCCTTTTTTATTACTTTATTTTTTACACCATTGTAATAATATATCGTAGGGCACACTCCACATTTAAACGGTGAGCAACAAGTATATGAGGATTTTGATGATTAAATTTTTGTAAGAAAATTGTTATAAGCAACAATTTGACTACGCAGTATCGATTTACGGCCATGATAAATTTATGATTCTTTATATTTACAGATATGAGACCCAAATATAAAACAAGATTAGTTAGTTACGGAGGCAGTGGCGGACCCACTAAGGGCCCAGGGGTAGCGCCCGCTACCCCTGAACTTTTATCCCGACGTGTAAATTTTTTTTTTATTATAGATTTTCTGTTTTTCGCGACCCCTGAAACGAATTTTTCGCGACCCCTGGAAGAAATTTTATGGCTTTTACTTAAAAATATGATCAAAAGCCCCTTAAAAATATGATTAAAAACCCGTTAACTACCTAATTTTTTTCCCGGGGGCGCTGCCCCCGAACCCTCGTTAATCCCCGCTACCCCTGATATTCTTTTCTGGATCCGCCACTATACGGAGGTATCATTAGGACGTATACATTTTGGTTTCAATCTATCTACCATTCTATTTGTAAAACTTAGAGTTATATTATTTTAAATACAATAAATACGTCATGGTACTAGATCAAAGGACCATAAAGCAATCTAAATGTGTAAAGTGACTATCAGTCTATCATTTAAAATTCATGGACAAAGACTCTTAATTATAGGAGAAAATCACCATTCACCACCATAATATACAATCATTTAATTAAAATATATTATTTGACCAATATGATTTCTCTTGTAGACATATGATTTAACTTATTAGGGCATGCGGTATACCCGTGTTAAATTGGTGGTGTTAAAGTGCCACGTGGGTGGTGACTGTATAACACGACACTTTAACACGAAGTGTGGTATACATGATGTTAAAGTGTGATGTTAAAGTGGGGTTTTTTATTAATTAAACAAATGAAAATAAAAAATAAAAAAAATGCAAATTTGTGATTGGATGCGGACCCACCATTATCTCCTTTAACGCCCGTTGAACTTTTAACGCCAAATTATGACGCCCCCCTATAACGCCTAGAGGGGGCGGTGTTTGGCGCCGCATAACACGGTTAACGCCAGTTTGGCGCAGGTATACCGTCTGCCCTTAAACGTTTTTAGCCTTCTAGAACAAATTACCAACCCTAAACTAGTAAACTATTGCATACTTTTTTTGATTTAATTCAATACATATATGAATCATAAGGATCGACAAGAAAATACAAAAGGGAGTTGTTAGACATCAACAATAATATCATTATACTACACACAAATTGATCATTCTTTTCCATTTTTTTTTTTGGATCGATAAGTGGTCAAATAAACTCAATGACACAACCAACAAACATACATTCTAATAAAAAGAGAGTTTTTTTAAAGAAAGCTTCACATAAACATAAATACATTCTAATAAAAAGAGATTTTTTAAAGAAACCTTCACACAAAAATACATACATTCTAGTAAAAAGAGATTTTTTAAAGAAACCTTCACACAAACATACTTACATTCTAATAAAAATATATATTTTTTTAAAAGAAACCTCCACACAAACAATGATCTTTTATTCCAAACATCACAACAAAGGAAAAATATGAACACCACACACAAATTTCCTAAATATACCTTTGACTGATTATAAAAACGTGCTACAACTCCCATAAGCTCCCTTTGAGGAATTAGAAACTTGTGATACAACATGCCCACATGAGACTTTCATGTTGTAATATCTTGATCTCCACATTCCCATTTTGGACCTTATCCGACTTTTTATCTCGACACCTAGCACAACTTCATCTAACAACTTTGCGTGTCCCAGACGTCCTGACACCTCCCCAGATAACACCACATTGCGCGACACAAGTTCCAACTTAAAATCCCTTTTTTCCCTTTTGTGTTGGTGCCAAGAGTCGATGACACCACTTGCAACCGTCACATTTCCAAACATAATCTTGATCTCCATCTTCTTGTATTGGATTTGCATCTTTTTGCTTGGATTGAATGATTTGAGAACAAGATTGTAAGATGCATTGAGGTGGTGGTCCTTGGTTAAGGTGAAGTTGTTGATTGAGCCACCTTTGATGATATAGTATGGCCTTCTGGGTTTGAGGCTTAGCCAAATGATTAGGATGGCTAGACCGATCATGACAATGAGTGCTAACACGAGCGTGATGATGGACTTTATCAGTATCGAACATCTTGGCCCGACACCCGTCGGTTCTCCGGCTGGGACTCTAGGTTTAACCATTGTTTTATGTTACTAGTATTTTTGGATATAATTAAGACGAGTTTTGGTGTTTTATAGTTAGAAAAAAGTGGTTTATGAGAATCTAGCTTCTCTCCTTTATCTTTTCTTCAAGTACTCTTGGAACAATTTCTAGCAAGTGGATGATTCACTAATTATTGAATTCTAATCTGCATCTCATGACTTGTAACTTGTGTATTGAACATTGTACATTACCCTCTATTTGTCTTTTGATAGGACTATAGATGGGATCTGATAATGTGGTCTTGCAAGTTTTAACATTATGTTCTTTAGGAAAAATGGGCCACTCACATATTTTTACTATCACTTTTATATCCATAAAAAGGCAAGAAGTTTAACTAAAAAGGTAAGAATTTTTCTTTTTACCATAAATATCTTTTACACACTCTCTAATTAGTTTCAAACTAAGTAATGTTTAATTATGTAATGTATGTAATAAAATTTATGAAAAACTAGATTTTAGTAATTAAATTATGTTTTATTGATCGATAATAATTCATCCTATATGTTTGGTCAATAGTCAATACTCAATTTTCATTTTTATCATCAAGGTCAATTCAAATAGCATAACCATCAATATTTACATTTTATTTTCAACTCATATTGATGACTCTGAATGAAATGAGAAAACGTGCAAACAAAAACAAGTGTAAATCGAGTCTTAATATATGAGGGTTACACTACTATAATTGTCATTGGTAACAAAAGTGAAAGTTTGACAAAACTGACAGTACAAATTATTATCGAACGAGTCATAGTTTAAATTGCTAAAATTTAATTTTTTAAAATTTGTAAAAAACATATCCGGATTTAAAGACTTGACCCACCACAAAGGAAAATGCTTAAATTTGTGCTTAGCTTCAAGGTGGAGGAAGATATCATGAAAAGTGTCTTACATGAAGAATGTATAATGTATTTGAATTTTCTCTCAGTTTAATCATATTGTTGGTAAATAGTTTTTCTAAACAAAAAGATGAAATTACTAAATTATAATATTTATAATTATTATTGTTATTAAAACATGGACGTGTTTGAAATCAAAATAATCGATATATTACCGAACAAACTCAACTGTTCCACAAGACAACCTTTGTTTGGTTTTATATTTTCTGAAAAGATCAAAATTTCATTGCGTTTTTGTTTTTACATCTATATCTATATCTATCTATATCTATATCTATCTATCTATCTATCTATCTATCTATATATATCTTCCTACTCTAATAAACAATTACAATTGTTGAAACTTGTCAACACTAGAATCATTCTCACACAAATTTTCCCTCCCAAATCTACTCCTTAATAAATTCTTTTTTTTGGAAATTATATCCCTTATAATCATGATATATTTTTATTTAATTATATTTATGGAATTATGACAATTATATATTAATTTACATCTAATTTTTATTTAAAATTCTTTTTTAAACTATTATTATTTTTATTTAATAAATATTTAAAAAACTTATAAAATACCAATAGAGATTTTTTTACCGTGTTTTTCAAATATAATTGAGCAAATCATATTTAATATTAAAATTGATTAATAACTAATATTGTTTTACAAATCCAATCAACATTGTGGATGATACTATTTATAAAGAAATCCGTAAACGATAAAATTATGTTCATAATATCCAATATTAAATAGTTTTTCTATTATATCAAATGATCCATGTTCATTCAAATTGAAAATTTTAAATATCATGACTGATACAATTGTACGTTTTCTAATATATACCAAGATAAATATTTTTTTATTGATTTAACATTATAATATTCTGATTATAATTTAGACTTTATACTCAACAATTAGAATATGTTCATTATAATTTTGATAAAATTTTATAGTCACCTGACTTTCTATCGAGACTTAAAGTCTCAAATTTGTCAAATCATAAGTTAGTGTTAGTCGCTATTCAGGGTTGGATTGTTTTTCTAACAACCATTTTTAAAGATGATCATGTTTATGTTGTATTTATTCCAAATATACAAGTAGAGAATGCTCTAAATATTTTTTTATGAAGAAGATAAAGTCACCAATACCATATTATAAATTATAACTTTATTAAATGTAATGTAATACGTTATTCGGGTAATAAAACGAGTATGCATAATTATCAATTATATATATTTTCTAATGATTTAACCCTATAACTCTTGATAAAAAAAAAATAATTTAACCCGTATAACATACGGGTTCTATACTAGTATATAATAAAAGAAAAGTTTTTGGCATCACAATTTGCTATGTGGCACCACCACATTCATCTTTAACAATTTTTCCCGCCAATTCTCCTAATTATGGAAGTGATTTGTATTTCTAATTTTTTATTTATTGCATTCTGAATTATTTAATAACCAATTATTTAATTACTAAAAATATAAAAATACATAATTGTCATAGATTATGATACTATTTATAGTTTTTTTTTTTAAAGTCACCCGTGTAACACACGGGGATAAAAAACTAGTGTACTTATATACTGATCCTCAATATTTATTTTTGAGTGTTTAGTAATTTACAAGAAAATAATAAATTGTGTAGCCCAAAAATCTTAAGTTTGAATGTGTAGTTATATGTTGTTTTCTTTTTCTTGTTGTTTTGGTTTTCTTGGTGTTTTTTTCTCTGTCGTGCTGCTTTTCCTAGTTGATGATTAGTTTTTTTTTAATATATCTCCGCCGTTAAAAAAATGTATACGGTTTGAGAAAGAAAAAAAATGCTACATAAACTGTGATACACAGATAGGGTGGTTTATTTCCACACCGCCCAAAATATCAGGCATATAACTGCTAAAAAGTTCAACATAAGAAAAAGCGTTGATTAAAAAAAAACTAAAAAGGGACTATGAAACAACCTAAAATTTTTGGAAATCATTAAATAATATAAGGGCCAAAATTTTAAAATTATTTGCATAATTTAATTAATTTGTAAATTACACAACCCGGTTAATTTATATAGGGAAAATTGTATATATTCCTTTACTTTGAAAAAAATTTGCATATTTCCCCAAAATACAAGTTTTCAATGCATATGTAGAATGTTCTTTAAGATTGATTTGGAGATATATGCAATTTCTCAAGTTTAGAAGGGGATATATGCTAATGACCCATTTATAAATTACTTAATCCGCATACGTTTATAATAAAATTCCTAAACAGCATTTACAAATTATGGACTTCTAATAGCACATAAAAATAACATGGAATCATGGTCACGTAAATCAGTTAACATGCAAGCTTACATAAATTCACGTAACGTAAATTGTATAAGTTTTGTTTGTTCATTTAGCGTTTGATTAAATAGTCAAACAACGTCAGGACGGACTTGTGTGTGAGTGTTTGTGGACTAATTGACACATCGAATAATAAACCCTAATAGATGTATGAATGCACGTATGTTTGAAATAACGAAGATTGTGTCTGTCAGGAATCACCTAAATTTATCGGGTGTGACATCATCCCCTTGTTGAAGGAATTTCCGTCTCGAAAATTAAGTAGGTCGTTAGTTTGCTGGACACATAGAGAGAACAAAACTTCAATTGTCACAATTACATTAATGGTTTTTTTTTTTAAATTTTATTTTAGGGAAACAAATATTTTGCCCTCCCACGTTTTAGGCATATGTAAAAGTTAACTGACTTTGTAGATGGAGTTAGTGTAAATGACGGAGAGTCAGTGGCGGATCCAGGAAAGAATATCAGGGGTAGCGGGGACTAATGGGGGTTCGGGGGCAGCGCCCCCGAAAATTTTTTTTAGGTAGTTAACGGGCTTTTAATCATATTTTTAAGAGACTTTTGATCATAATTTTAAGTAAAAGCCATAAAATTTCTTCCAGGGGTCGCGAAAAATTCGTTTCAGGGGTCGCGAAAAACCGAAAACCTATAAAAAAAAAAATTGGCACGTCGGGGTAAAATTTCAGGGGTAGCGGGCGCTACCCCTGGGCCCTATGTGGGTCCGCCCCTGCTGAGAGTGCAAGACATTTAGTAATAAAGGACGTGTGGTGTAATTAGTTTTTCATAAAGGACAAATTCGTAATTAGTTATATTCATAAAGACAAGATTTGTAATTTACTATTTTTGTTCTTAGACTATGTGTAATGGGACTCCATGAGACACCATGAGGTATAGTGATTTCTTATCAAATGAATAGTAACTTTTGTATTTAAACATGTGTTTACAATAGGATATGAATTTTTTATTTGACCAAAAAACATGACATGAACTCAAATTAATTTTTTTGGATATAGGTTTAGAACAAAAGGGTTTGGAGTAGCCTTTAGTCATACCCGTAAACCCGTGTCATACCCGTAAACCCGTTAGTGAAACCCGGGTCATTCTCGTGTCTAACATGTCGGTTGGTGGGTTTAATAGTTCCAAATTTTGAAAATCGAAATCAATTTCCCACCCTTGCCACTAGTTGTATAAAATTCTTTATTCGTATTTTTATTTTTTAATCCCCTTTTTCTACATCACCACAAGCCACAGAGGTATCTAGGGTTTTCTATTTTCATATTTCATCCATTCGTAAATTCCTCAATCTCGGCTAAAATTCACTCATCGTTTCTTCAATCCATCGTAATCTGCAGTTTTTCTAACTCCGATCTCATCACGATTTGGTTGAAATCTGAAATTTTGAATCCGCCATGGGCCAGATCCAGTACTCCGAGAAGTATTTCGATGATACGTTCGAATACAGGTAATAGTTTATCTCATAATCTGCCTCGATTGTTCGTACTTCGTACTATCTTAATTCGTTCTCGTTTTGCTTTTTGTTAATGGCGATTTCAATGATTTGATTTCCGTGTTCCGAAATTGTGATTTATAGGCATGTTGTTCTGCCTCCAGAAGTGGCGAAGCTTCTTCCGAAGAATCGTCTGTTAGCCGAGGTATATTGTTGATTTTGATTGCTTATTAGGTTTTCAATTTTCATATGCGAAATTCGTTTTAGTTAATTAACGGTTTTTTGCTCAAGTGTGTACGTGTAGATTTGGATCTTCATGATCAATGGATAAGGATTTAGTAGCATCCTTATGATTTTGAGATGAAATTGATATAGGAAGACAATTATTAGATTAGGATCTTCATGATCAATCGATAAGAATTTAGTAGCAGCCTATGATTTCGAGATGAAATTTATGTAGGAAACCCAAAAAGTGGACAATTATTAGATTAGGATCATAGGATCTTCATTATCAATTGATAAGAATGTAGTACCAGCCTTATCATTTCAAGATGAATTTGATGTAGGAAACCCTAGAAGTAGACAATTATTCAAATGAAATTTGTCACAATATATAGTTAATTTGATCTTCCAATTCGAGGTGATTACCTAGTCTTGGTTGAAATGATGCTTTCACAGCTTGAGGATCAAATGATTTTGTTTGAAATATTGATAAACAATAAGACCATTGATAAACTTTGATTTACAGCAAAACCATTCGCTTAACCAGTTTTACTCAATTAGGTTAAGGAGTTATAATATGATCAAGTTATGAAGTTTTTTTAGGATACTAAATTTACCATTATTCTTTGTGTCTTTAAGGTCTAGACGTTTCAGTCGCCATTGTTTGTTCACTCTTGATTCATTATAGAGAACCTAGAGTCTCTTTTGAGTTTGTATCTAATCAAATGTATAGAAATTATTTCATAACTAGATGTTATGATGTTTGGCCCTAAACCTTTATCTCCATTAAGCAAAGATGTTGTCTTTAAACTTTCCTTTATCTCCGTTAAGCAAAGATGTTGACTTTAAACTTTCATTTTGGAATAAGGCTGTGATGATAATTTGAAATAGAGGTGATCAAGTATTTGAAGGCTTTTTTAGAATAGAGAATTTACCATATTTTTTGTTCTTCAAGGTCTAGACGTTTTAAACTTTCAACCGCCTTTGTTTGTTCCCTCCTGTTTCATTATAGAGAACCTAGAGTCTCTTTTGAGTTTGTATCTAATCATCAAATGTATAGAAATTATTTTCATAACTAGATGTTATGATATTTGGCCCTAAAACTTTATCTTCATTACGCAAAGGCTGTGATGATAACGGGTTGTAAATTTGTTTGTATAGAACGAATGGCGTGCAATTGGAGTGCAGCAGAGTCGAGGATGGGTGCACTATGCTGTCCACCGCCCGGAGCCACACATCATGCTTTTCAGGAGGCCACTCAACTATCAGCAGAACCAAGAGAACCAGGCTCAGGCTCACCAAGCCTTGCTAGCCAAGTGATCTGGCTAGTCTTTTTCTATGAACCCACATCTAATGATAAACACCCTATTATCTTGTTTGTAAATCTTGTTCAGATTGTTAAGTTACTGCAATCTGGCCTATGATTAGAATGTTAAAAAAGATGATTATGTTGCTTGTTTCTCTTTGGAGGTGACCTAGGTTTTATGATGGTGTGTTTTATGGAATTATAATTTATAAGTGTATTGTAAATGGGTGTGAGGATTAACTGTTAAAAAAAAAGAAATACATAAACTAAGATACCCAATAAGCTTTAAAACAAAAGTTTAAGGTTTAGAAATTCCACAATTTATTATAAAACTTGTTAAACTTTATAATATCCAATTTAAATATGTTTTAGTTACACGGTGTTAGAAATTTGAATGTTTGAAAACTCCATAAAGCGTGATGCACTTTCAGACTGAAAATCTTGAGGGTTCGTCTAAGATTTCAATAGGATACGATCTAGAGATCTTTTCGAATTCAAGAAAGAAATTCGATTGTGAGAAAACCAGACCAGAAATTTTTGATGATCATAATACGTTAAAACTGCAGGAGTGTATTTGCAGTTTTAAGATAACTGCAAATTCGGTTTTTGGGCAAATTATACAAATAGTCCCTCGAGTTTAATTAATAACATTTTGAGCCAAAAATAAAAATCCGATGCATTTTCTGTGAAAGACTTTTTGTTAAAATAAAAATTTTCCAAGCGACCCCAGCCAGGGGCTCTGCCCCTTGGACCCTGCTCTCTCGGGGGCGTTACCCCCTTGGATCCCTCTAACCTTATCAATACGGGTGTGCACTACCCCGCACCACCAAACCTGACCGATATAAGTTACAAGATGTATCGATCCATAATTAATCCAATTATACTAAAATAGCAACACACAAACAAAGAAGGTTATAGATTTTGTCCTCAAGTGTGACAATATACATACATGTTCGATCCAATAAGTTTGATAGTGGGTACCAAAAAGACCTCCCGATCATATATGAAGGTAACATTTCTGTTACCTTTTCTAAATTGATCAGAGTGTGCAATTTACGGAGTCAACCTGGATGATGTGATGTTGAAAGCGAAGGCCGTGAGTTGCGGGTGCTTGGAGGGCAGCTTCCCCTTCAATATTTAGGCATGATGGTTGATGCCAACATGAACGATAGGAGAAGTTGGCAAGGCGTTGTGGATTTCTTTGAAAGATGGCTATGTTGGTGGAAGGCCAAACACCTATCTGTAAGTGGAAGGTTGGTTCTTTTCACAAATGTTTTGGATAGTTTACCTTTGTATTATTTCTCCTTATACAAGACCCTTAAAAAAGCGATTGAGGATCTTGAACGGATTAGATTCAAGTTTTTATGGGTGGCTCGGAGGATGGTAAAAAAGTTCATTAGGTTAAAAGAAGTGAAGTTTGCAAACCAAAGAAAGTAGGTGGGTTTGGTCTTTACTTTCTTCAGAGGATATAACGAAAGCTTCATTTGTAAATGGGTTTGGAGATTTAAAACGGAGGAGAACGGGCTTTGGAGAAGATCCATCCACGCCATTCACTCTGTTCATGGAAGCTCCATGTTTGTTCCGTGCAAGGCCGCTTTTCTGGAACTTGGAAACCCATACTAAGCGTTAATAGATACCTCACCACACGGAGTTTTGGTTTGCAAAATTGGATTGTGGAGACGGATAGAGGCTGATTTGGAGAACCGGCGGGACAGAAGACTTTTCGGCTAAAGTTGTGTGGCCGCTTGTTTCGTGCAAGGCTGCTATTTCCACAAAGGACCAGATCTTTCTCCACTGGTCTAAGCTAGTTCCCACCAAAGTCAATATCTTTGCTTGGATTGCTGGATGCAAGATCCCTCCGATTTTTGTGTTTTCCTTTGATGACATTCTCAACTTGTATAAAATGGTGGAGGATAAGAAGGAGGTCATCCATGCGGTTATCCTTATTGCGTGTTCGTGCTTGTGGAAAGAAATGAACGTTGGCATATTTCAAGGTGTGACCCCTTCGACGTACAAAATCATTAAGGATATCCAAAGTTAGGAGCGAGTTTTGGTTGACCAATAGATGTAAATATAGAATAGATTGGGCAAATTGTTCGTTCATGTAATGGAGTTTGTTGTTGGTGGCCCCGGCTAGTATCTTGCTAGTTTATGGGTCTTGGTGCGTAATATATCGGCTTTTCAAAAAAAAAACTCCCCATCATAAATGAAGGTAAATTTTTGTGTTAAATTTCTGTTAAAAAAATAAAATATAGTCATTTTACAGGTTAAGGACTATTATTTATATAAATCACCTTCATCATTAACTTCTCGTGAACATGAAAATTGACCACCAAAATTATCAAATCAAGTCGAATCATAATTCATAAACTTCATCAAACACACAGGATCTCAATCTCTTCCAATTACCCAAATGTTCATCGTAAATCTGTTCTTCCAACGCAACTCTCCCTCTCTCCCTCCCTCTCTCCCTCTCCCTCTCCCTCTCCCACCACCATCAATTTGACTAGCGGTGTCCAGAAATAATCGAAATATAAACCGTATCCGTATCTGAAAAAACCGAAACATATTGTAAATACGGATTACGGTTCGGTTTCTAACCATATCCGAATTGTGAATTCAGTTTACGGTTTGGCTAACGGATGTGTGTGTCTTTTAGTCGATTATCCATTTAAACCATAGAAGTTTTTTTTTTATAACCATGAAATAAGTATTTTGTTTTTGTTCACAAGTCTTCAAAAAAAAATCGAGATGAAAGTTTCATTTTTCATCAAACTTTGAAGTTTGTTTTTTATTTAAGACTCTTTCGGGTTTTTTACGTATTGTGTTTCTAAACTTTTAAGATATGTTAATATCATGTTGTTCGTTTCCTTTTTTGTTGTTAGCCGCAAAAGTAGGAAAAATATGTTATTCGGTTGAATACAGGAGAATTCGATTTTATCTGAAACCGCTCCGAATTGAATACAATTGACTATGGTTCGGTAAAGATTTTTTTCAATATTGTTCAGTTCGGTTTACGGATAGACTAAAAAAACTCCAATCCCGAATAAATCAAACCCAATAAACCATAAACCGCACCGTTAAACACCCCTATTAATCTCCTTTAAATTAACAATTTCACATCTGCCACACAATTACATTTGCCCCCTCCAAGATCTAAACGTCGCCACCACCAGAGATGGCTTCAACCCCAGTTACTGTAGTGTTTTATATTTTTCCATTCACAGTCGTGTTTGCAAGTATCATTCGATATTTTCCCGCAAACGTTATCGTTTTCGCCCAACCGTCATAGGGTGGACATGACTCGGGATAAGCATTTGATACTGGGTACCAGTACCGATATCATACCGAACCGGTACCGACCGAACATAAATGATACATTTTTTTTAACGGCGTTTGGAACTACTCCCCAAATCTTCAATAACCAAGTGAGCCTTCCTGAGACGGGATTGCAACCGTCCATACTGATTTTGACACTTCAGGCTTGGCTCACCCAGGAACACTATCAAGGAAACTCACCACTTGAGAAAAACCCCCTTGAGTCAGGTTTGAACTTGATACCTCAAGGTCCCCAAGCTCTAACCTTCATCCTCATAAATGATACATGTACCAATACTTGATTTTGGCTAATTTCAAAACTGGTATTAATAAAAATCTAAAAATACCCGAATCATTACCAGTACTCAAGAATATAGGTGTTTTTTTAAAGCGTCGTTTGGCACGAACATATTAATTAATGTAAACATCAAAGTAGAGAACTTTGAATTTTTTATATTTTTTTTTAACAACAAATATCTATTTACACACCAATATCAGAGTTTGAAACCGTGACATCTAACTAAGAGGACAAAGCCTCTAACAAGTGGGCTAGTCCCACGTTAGCAGAACTTTGAATTTTTTAGATTGTAAAGAAGTGTAACCCATCTTACATGTTCGTCGAAAATAATATAAAGTAAATTAAAGTTATTTTAATTTCATATATTGCAAGTTTGACCATAAAGTCAAAGTATACCCGATGAACGGTGAGTTCGTGCTCAATAAAAAAAAACAAATCTCGAAATCCTACGAAAATAAATCTGTGATCTCGGCTTTTCATTTTTTTTCTTAAACAATAAACAGTATTAATTGATATAAAATCAATCCATTATATTGATGTAAAATCAGCTAATCGAATCAAATTTAACCAGTTTCAACTTCAAATTCATCTGCTGCTACACAAACAATTCATCGAGAAAGATGAACTCATTTTACAAAAAAAAAAAAAAACATTCAAACAACATAGAAAGAACACAATCTAATTCATTCCCCAAATCTACGAGCTCGTAAACTTCGTAACCGCCTTCGTCCCCTCCGAAACCGCATGTTTCGCCAACTCCCCGGGCAACACCAGCCTCACCGCCGTCTGAATCTCCCTCGAAGTAATCGTCGGCTTCTTATTATACCTCGCGAGCCTCGAACTCTCCTGCGCAAGCTTCTCGAAAATATCGTTAATAAACGAGTTCATAATCCCCATCGCCTTGCTCGAGATCCCGATATCCGGATGAACCTGCTTCAAAACCTTAAAGATGTAAATCTTGTACGTCTCCACGCTCTTCTTGTTCCGCTTCTTTTTCTTATCGGCGGCCCCCGCCCCGGCCTCCTTCGGAAGCTTCTTCCCGGACTTTGGTTTCTTCTCCGCCGCCGGAGTTTCAACTGGCTTCTTTTCAGCAGGTTTCTTCTCTGCCTTTGGCGCCATTTTTTAAAAAATTGGGTTTTGGTTTTTGAATAGAGGAAAGGGGGAAAGGTGGTTGGAGTGTGGAGAAAAGTTATTGGGGAGTTTGGATTATATAGGGTGGGGAGGAGTGATTTGATTGGTGGGATTTAGATTTGTTGGATTGTGAATGGTGGCCGTTGATTTCGGGTGGGTTTTTTTGATGATGATGGGTTGACGCGGATCGGTAAACGGAGTTAGTGGGCGTTGATGGGTTTTAGGATGGACGGATGGGATTTGATTTACATATGTTGACAAAGAGTTGTTTCTTTTTTTGAAATAAATTGAAGTGCGGTAACATTTTTAAAACTAAAAGGTGAGAAATGATGTATATCTTTTTCAAGAGTGAATTTTTATCATTCTAGGATTGTTCTGTATGGTCTTCTCGTGGCTTATACGGCCAACTCGAACCCAATACGGGCAACTCGATTCCATACGATGAGCTCGGGTTTTCACGTCGGCGCGTATCGGTGAACAAACCTAGTCTCATTGTGATCGTGGTGTCGAGTAGAGCATGATGGTATATTTAGTTTTGATCGAGGTGGACTGTGGTGGCCGGATTATTGAAAAGAAAAGTCGGCGGAGATGGGTTTATATGGTTTTATGGGTTGCGTCGATATAGAGAGAGAAAAGAAATAATGTTTGGAGGTTGATGGTGATGATGTGGCATCACTGGATGGGTTAATGGAAAATGACTGCAATCTCATTAACCACAGTCCACAGTGCTTTACCCGTGGTTTTGCTCACCGCACCAAGTGTAATGGTGGTCTATCGCCACACCGCAACCAAGTCATCTGTACCACAGTGTGCGATGAGAGCATTGTGTTTGTCCTAAACGTTAAGATTTAAATTTTAGTCTTCATTAAAATGTTTTATTTTTCATTATTTGACTACAATCCAAGTTATATAAATTTTTATATTTAAAATAATGTGGCTTTAACAATAACATAGTATGTCTATAGAATCAAATGACATTTGGCCCATGGTGTGGTAATGATAGTTAGAGTTTGAGATCTTTGGCGTCTCAAGTTTAAACTTAACTCAAGTGAGTTTATCCTAAGTGCTAGATTTTCTCTTTGATGTTGTTTTTGGCTGAGTCA
Organism: Deinandra increscens subsp. villosa; assembly: GCA_039602395.1. Classification (NCBI taxonomy): domain Eukaryota; kingdom Viridiplantae; phylum Streptophyta; class Magnoliopsida; order Asterales; family Asteraceae; genus Deinandra; species Deinandra increscens. The sequence continues at coordinate 91,954,923 of JBCNJP010000023.1, read as the reverse complement.
AGCTTGGAGTGTGTCAAATCAAGTATGAACGATTACAATCCCGTCTCAAGAAGCTTCACTCGGGTATTAGAGATTTGGGGTAGTGCCATGAGTAAAAAAAAAAAAAATTTTCAGGCGTGAAGAACATAGTGCCTTCCCCTTTTTCTCCTATTGGTAATTTTTAAATGTTTTGAACGTTTTAAAAAATATATATATAATTATTATATAATATAAAAATCAAATGGTTGGTGAGACACAATAAGCACTGTTCATAAGAATTAGGCTAATCACAAATTGACACGTCACTTTATATATATTTTTTCCTGATTTGTTCTATTTTTTTTAACATTGAAAGAAAAGAAAAAAGGGCATAGACAACAATTATATTGTTATATAAAACCAGTTTTTAAGTAGTAACTGGAGGGCATTTTTGCCATTTCATCTAATTTTGTGAGGATGTTCCCGTCCTCTCATTTTGTTCACTTTACACACACGTTTGCACCTCACCGTACGTGCGTCGACCATCTCCTCTGCCTTCTTCCCATACCGCATGTGCTCAACCACTTCATTAATCAACTGTTGAAACAGTGCTGGAGGACGTTCATTGCTCTCCAACCCTACGCACTCTCTTTCTCTAACCCGCCCATCTTCGTTATCTCTCTCTGCCCTTTTATTCCAGAACTGCGATTTACGGCCTTATTTGAAGAAATCTTTTAGGTCAATCGACCATGAGATGAGATGTAGGATTTTGAAGGCGTAGTGTTCCTTCTTTTGATTTCTAATTTTTTTTTAGATCTGTGTGAATTCTGCTTTCAGGTGATGAGGAACGGCGCCGAGCCATGCGAAAATCACGCCTTCATATCCGATTTGATGTAACATTTCTTACATACTTCGATAATGATTTTATCCCCATCCAACCCGGCAGATGGATGGCGTTTTCTGAGCAATTTAGCGCTCCTAGGGTTTATTTCCCGTGTTGCCTCAATCTTCACAAGTTTCTCCATGGACGCTGATTTGAAATCCATATATGATATAGGTTAATAAACGCAAAATAGGAGAAGGCTTAAGGAAGAAAGGAACAGGCGGTGATAAGAGAGTACACCATCAATCTTGACAGGTTCATCCATGGAAGAGGTAGGAGGTTCTCCGTGAGTGAAGGTATGGCTTTTTTGCTTCTGCTGTTAAATTTTGTCCGTTGTGTTTCTTTATTTTTAGTTTGGTCATGGTTATGGAGTTATCTTCGGTTTTGATTTGATTTTTCATTTATCTCCTCTGTTCCTAAAGGTTTTAGGCAATTGCATAGGCATTTTATGTTTTTGCTGAGTTCTTTATTTTTTTGGTATATGGTATTTTCCTAGATTTGTTTTGTGTTTAGTTGTTTGTTGGGTTATAATTTGTTATGTGCTTTTTTTAGTTTGGTCATGATTATAGACTAATCTTTATGTTTGATTCCTAATTTTATTGGGTTTGTGTTCATAAAGGTTTAGGCTTCTACATGTTTGGTGGGTTAGGAGTTTGTTTTCTGTTTTTTCTGTCCCCTCCGAAACCGCATGCTTCGCCAACTCCCCGGGCAACACCAGCCTCACCGCCGTCTGAATCTCCCTCGAAGTAATCGTCGGCTTCTTATTATACCTCGCGAGCCTCGAACTCTCCTGAGCAAGCTTCTCGAAAATATCGTTAATAAACGAGTTCATAATCCCCATCGCCTTGCTCGAGATCCCGATATCCGGATGAACCTGCTTCAAAACCTTAAAGATGTAGATCTTGTACGTCTCCACGCTCTTCTTGTTCCGCTTCTTTTTCTTGTCGGCGGCCCCCGCCCCGGCCTCCTTCGGGAGCTTCTTCCCGGAATTTGGTTTCTTCTCCGCCGCCGGAGTTTCAACTGGCTTCTTTTCAGCAGGTTTCTTCTCTGCCTTTGGCGCCATTTTTTAAAAAATTGGGTTTTGGTTTTTGAATAGAGGAAAGGGGGAAAGGTGGTTGGAGTGTGGAGAAAAGTTATTGGGAGTTTGGATTATATAGGGTGGGGAGGAGTGATTTGATTGGTGGGATTTAGATTTGTTGGATTGCGAATGGTGGCCGTTGATTTCGGGTGAGGGTTGATGGTTTGACGCGGATCGGTAAACGGAGTTAGTGGGCGTTGATGGGTTTTAGGATGGACGGATGAGATTTGATTTACATATGTTGACAAAGAGTTATTTTTTTATTTTTAAATAAATTGAAGTGCGGTAACATTTTTAAAACTAAGGTGAGAAATGATGTATATCTTTTTCAAGAGTGAATTTTTATCATTCTAGGATTGTTCTGTATGGTCTTCTCGTGGCTTATACGGCCAACTCGAACCCAATACGGGCAACTCGATTCCATATGATGAGCTCGGGTTTTTGCGTCGGCGCGTATCGGTGAACAAACCTAGTCTCATTGTGATCGTGGTGTCGAGTAGAGCATGATGGTATATTTAGTTTTGATCGAGGTGGACTGTGGTGGCTGGATTATTGAGAAAAAAAGTCGACGGAGATGGGTTTATATGGTTTTATGGGTTGCGTCGATATAAAGAGAGAAAAGAAAGAATGTTTGGAGGTTGATGGTGATGATGTGGCATCACTGGATGGGTTAATGGAAAATGGCTGCAATCTCATTAACCACAGTGCTTTACCCGTGGTTTTGCTCACCTCACCAAGTGTAATGGTGGTCTATCACCACACCGCAGCCAAGTCATCTGTACCACAGTGTGCGATGAGAGCATTGTGTTTGTCCTAAACGTTAAGATTTAAATTGTAGTCTTCATTAAAATGTTTTATTTTTCATTATTTGACTACAATCCAAGTTATATAAATTTTTATATTTAAAATAATGTGTCTTTAACAATAACATAGTATGTCTATAGAATCAAATGGCATTTGGCCCATGGTGTGGTAATGATAGTTAGAGCTTGAGATTTTTGGCGTCTCAAGTTTAAACTTAACTCAAGTGAGTTTATTCTAAGTGGTAGATTTTCTCTTTGATGTTGTTTTTGGCTGAGTCAAGCCTAGAGTGTGTCAAATCAAGTATGGACGATTGCAATCCTGTCTCAAGAAGCTTCACTCGGGTATTGGAGATTTGGGGTACTGCCATGAGCCAAAAAAAAAAAAACTTTTCAGGCGTGAAGAACATAGTGCCATCCCCTTTTTCTCCTATTGGTAATTTTTAAATGTTTTGAACGTTTTAAAAAAAATATAATTAGATAATAATCAGGGATTTTATGGGACATCCACTACACACCTAAAGGATATAAAGCCCCTTGCTAACTGGATGATGATTGTCATGATGGGTTGTCAAAAGTGGTGGTGAATCGGTGGTATATAGAGATGAAGGAATCCCCCATCATTTGGTGGGGTTGATGTTACATTTATTTTTCAATATGGATGTCAAGGATTCAAATCTCAGCTCACACAAAAAAAAAAATAATAATAATAAATGTGGGTCAAAGATTTTCTCATAGTGGGCCTTGAGTGATGGGTTTCATTTAGAATGAATGTCTAAGGGCATCCGGTATACCCTTCTTCATGTGGCCCCAAGGATGATGTGGCACTTGCGTGGCGGCGGCAAACCCATTTCCAACATGGTGCGATGATGGCGTGAAGATGGCAGCAGCTTGGCGGCGCCAAGTATATAATGGCGTGGAAGGGGGTGGAAGGGATGATGGTTGTGGCTTTGTCCAATCAAAACAATCCATATATTTATTACTTTTTATTTCTTTATGTTAACATCACACACCATACCACACACCATGTATACCTCATCCATGTTATATGGTGTTAACAATTCAGTCATCACTGACGTGACATCCTTTAATATATAACATCACATGGGTATACCACATGCCCTAAATTTTCATTGCGTATCATTGACCATTTATCGGATCATATCTCTTATATTGGTCTTTTATCTTCTTTTCTTTTTTTTTGTGTGTGTGTTTGATTATAGGAGTGTTTGTCATACCTTTGATACATACACATTCTTGTACATCGATCAATTGAATGAGAATATTGTTTATACCAAAATTTTATTTCAATTTTTGTGTGTGTGTGTGTGCTTGATTATAGGAGTGTTACACGTTCCAAAAAATAAATGCAATCTTTTATCCGTAAGTCGGTTGTCCAAAGATCTTCGATGTTCAATCACCTTTTTGCCGGATGTTTGTATCGTGCAAGATTTGTGTTCGAGGGAATTATAGTGGGTAAATTCGAGCATGGATTGTATCGGATCGGGATGGTGGACAATAAAAGAAAGGCTATGATGTCTTCGGTGGAGCTATGGCACAAGCGACTAGGGCACACTTCTAGTACTAAACTCTCATACCTTGACTTCGTTAAAAATGCATCCTTTAAAACCGTGGATTGTGATTCGTGTGCTAAGGCCAAACACACTAGATTACATTTTCAAACAAGTACTATTAAAAGCAAATAGTGTTTTGAATTACTACATTGTGACATATGGGAAAAATATAGAAATACATCTATATCGCAGGCAAATTATTTTTTAATTATTGTAGATGTTTATAGTTGGGCAGTTTGGGTTTTTCTCCTAAAGCATAAGTTTGAGTCAAGTGATCGTTTGGTGAATTTTCATACAATGACTGGGACTCGATTTGGAAAAAATAGTAAAAAGAATTCTTTGTGGTAACGGGGTGAATTCACTTCGAATCAAATGAATAATTTCTATGTTAAACATGGCATTTTGATTGAGACGACTTGCCCGCACACACCACAACAAATAGCAGCTTTCAGTTTATCAGTTTGCAGTCATGCAATCAAATTCACGTACCAGTTTACACGTATTTCACGACATATAGCAGTTTTCAGTTTATCACAAATGTTTTTAGACTCTAACTTGTGTGTGATATTTGTGAAGTGTTTTAAGACTACTAGACTCTTCTAATACCTTAATTGACATGATAAGCCTATATACACATCTCCCGGTTTACCGGTTTTATCAGTTTAATCCGTTTTTAAGGTTCGGGTCCCACCCGAAGGGCCAGAATGTCACACATACGGTCAACTGGTCATGTTTGCATACCAATCCACCCTACACCCACCATAATCAATGATGATAGTCAAATCACTGCAGGTTTATGCATTCATGAAGCTCAACTAGCAAGGAGTTAGAGATGGCGAACACCAAAACAAGCATCAGAGTACACATAGAAGATAATTACAGGTAATTACATCTACCCCAATCAATTGTGTGCCTACTCCTATTATCCAACTAAATTTGTACCAACATTTGATCTCCTTTATGACTTTGCTAACCTATGAATGATCTTCCTTTGATATTAAAACGTTTGGCATAAACTCGGTTGGAGTAGAGTTGGTTCATTCAAATGGAATTTAGGTCTATATTTTGTGTGTGTGGAAGGTGATGCTTTTCCTTGAATCCAGTTAATTAAAAGAATTGATAGAAGTATAAAGAATAAACGAGATTTTTATGTGAAATGAGTATAGAGGGATTGATTATTTATAGTGTTTAGAAAGTTTTTTTTTTAAACGACGTAAATTGTTTAACGGTTAAAAAATGTCACAATGTTTGGAATTTACAACAGTTACAAGTAGCTGAAAATGAAAGCCAAACTCTCAGGTCTTGTGACCATGTAGCCACAAAGTTGCTGACAAACCCTTCACTAGGGGTGCAAACAAGCCGAGCCGTTCGTGAGCTACTCAGGATCGAATCGATAAAAAAACTTGAAACCAGCCGAGTCTCAACGATCCCGAGCCGAGATCAAGTTTTAAAATAGGACTCGTTTAAAAAACGAGCTCAGACCTGAGCTTTATATAGCGAGCTCGAGAGCCTTGACCAGCCTTTATTTATATAATTTCTATTAATATAATAAATATATTTAAAAATATCAATTATTAATATATATAAAATTATGATAAAATAAGTAAATATATAATTCTAAATACATACAAATTTGATTTTATTAATATATAAATAAATAAAAATCATAATAAACAAGTTGATGTCAAACTTAAATAATTCTCTAAACCGAAATCGAGCTTCAAAAATAAAACGCAAATCAAACCAAACTCAAATTCAAACTCTGTTAAATTTAAACGAAACAAGTTAAAATCTAGACGAACTCGGACTCGATTCAACTTAGACGAGCTCGGACTCTACTCAACTAGACTAGTTTAGATCCCTACCCTCTAGCTCTCCACCTATAAAAATGACTAAAGATATTTTGAGGTGATGTGCTGCTACGTCAACGAGCCTATCTATAATCTAAACATTGGGCGCCGGCTAATTATCCAACGGCTACTATTTTTATCTTTTCTCCGTCGAGCCCACATCCACCACTCCTCACGCGCCACCTTAGGCTGGCATACTATACGCGCCGTTGAGGAAGATATGTAATTGCGAAGATCTATGCACTTTTGGTATAAAAATGGACTTGAAATTTAACTAAAATAATTTATTATTTAGAAATACAATTAAATATCTCCTCACAATCCGACATAGGGTTTGAATCAAGTAGGAAGACAATATTAATTGATATCGTTATTTTTGTCGTGACTTCGTTTGAATGTTTGGTGTTCCTAAAAGTGGGAGTTATGGTTAAGGATTAAGAAATAAAATACAAACTAACCTGATGTTGAAGTTTATAAATGCCCTTCTAAAATACTAATTTACACATAGGCGGTAGGCCCCTCGGTTCGGTTTGGCTTTTTATCGGTTCAATTTTCAGTTCGGTTCGTTTCTTAATCTACATGAAACTGAAACCGAACAACTACTTTTGGTTCAGTTATTTTTAGTTTGATGTTGTCGGTTTTTCGGTTCTAGTTAGAATTTTTTAGTTTTTTTCTCACACTTAGAATGGACACAATTAAATATCTCCTCACTACACGTTATCTGTTTCAAATCTTTGTTAGATAAGTGTGGTCACAAGAAATTAGATTTAAATAACTAATATTTACAGTTCCAAATAGTGAGATTAATATCATGAGATATTTTACAAAAAATATCTAACTATTAGATGATGGTCATTGGTCAAGAAGAAAACAAATTAAACCGATAAATACATACAAGACAACCGGATCATTTCTCATCACGTATCTCGATAGATTCAATAAATAAACAAAAAAAAAATCTAAACCGTTGATATCATTAGTTAAGCCTCCATCAGGGAGGATCTAGAAAAGAAAATCAGGGGTAGCGGGGACTTTTGATCATATTTTTAGTAAAAACTATAAAATTTCTTTCAGGGGTCGCGAAAAATTCGTTTCAGGGGTCGCAAAATACCAAAAACGTAAAACCCCGAAAAAATTTCATTCTTCGCGTTAACGGTTCAGGGGTCGCGAGGGCTACCCCTACCCATAGGGTAGGTCCGCCCCTGGCCTCCATGAGATGTGATAATGATAATGATACTAGGTATTTGAACGATATGAATTGCGTCGGTCCTATATAATTTAATATATGCGAGATTCTTAGTGCTAGGTTAATAAAGTAAAGACTGGTGACATGTGGGAGGTAGATAAGAGAGTGAAAGCAAATGCGTTTGAGCTGGGAGATTCTAAAGTGACAGATGATATGTTGGCTAATGGATCTGACGCTACTGGACAGATGAGACCTTAGAAGCTCTATTATAGTTGATGCCAGAGATAGTTTAAGAGATCCTACAATTTACACATTAACTATGTGTATTGTTATTCTCTCATTTTCATTTATAATTTTCCTGATTTGCAAGTGAATACAACTCTTGCTACCTCATTTATTAAAATATTTATTATTCTGAATAGAGAATTAGATTGTTTCTGGTTACTTGTTGTAAATTAGAGTTAATGGTCACCCTCGGGAATTTTTTAATTCTTTAAATAACAAGTAAATACTATTGAGACAGCAGAGGACCAACACAAATGTCCAAATAACAAATCACTCTCGTGTCAAAACCCTAAAAGCTTTGCGTCCCCATATAAAGAAAGAGAGATTGGAAAGAGAAGATCAACTCTTCGTTGTATTTATGTTGTAAGAATAACGACTCTTTTTTACAAATTAGGATCGACACCAAACTCATAACCGAACCATCGGTTATGACTATGGTTACGTATCCTTGGTTAACCAGATTAACTGAAACCAAACCGAACCGAACCTTGTATTTTTCATTTATTTTGAGCATATTTTTACGTTTTTCCATATATTTCTAAGTTCTTTTTTTTTTTTTTTTTGTATATTTTTAGAACTCCATAAACAAGCTAAAAACTAGCATATTTCAACTCGAAGTCTTTATAACCGATCTAATAAACAACATATTCCAACTTGAAAATACTTTATATAAATAACCAACAATTAACCAAAAATGACCATGACCTATGATTAACCAAAAACGATCATAATCAAACTAACACTTATGATTATGAATTATGATAGAAGTCATAACCGATTTTGCACACCCCTACTAAACATCAATCATTTTTCTATCTTGATTTTAAGAATAATAATAATAAAAATAAAAGAGATAGAGCGTGTAAAACAACACAAAAAGTGAAGGAGTGGGGGTTGCCATCAAACGTCAAAATATCATATTTTTATATCTTTCTAAATATATAAATATAAATTATTTATATTCTCTGATTATCAAAGCAATCAATCAATCGATTACCTTGATTCCAAGCTACCCCTGTCATCTTCTTCACGTTCAATTCGCTCAAACAACTTCCAATTCACGTTCCAATTCGCAGATCGCCACAACCCATTTTCCCAATCGCTCCAAATCCGTCAAATCAGGTGTGTAATCGTCTACATTCATCACTACTGCTTCCTAATTTCCAGCTTGATTACAAAAATTACTACATCGATTACACATAGCAAATATCGACTACTCGATTCCGCTTGAAAATCGATGTAAAACACCCAATTTCTCAACAGGATCCCTCGATTTAATTTGGCAATTTAGGTGTTTTGACATTTTGAACGTTTTGAAGATCTAAACACTCTGTTTTTTCACCACTGCAAATGTTAGGCGTTTGAATTTGATTTTGATTTTAAATCGGTTAATTTCATGAATATGCTGTGAAATTTGGTGGAAATATGAATGTGTGGTTTTTTGAACAGATATAATTGAAAGGGAAAAAGAGAATGGAGGGTAAAATTGAGCCCCAATTATCAAATGTACAATTCAGTAATGCAGATGGTTCATTGATGAAGGTTGATGAATGCAATTTTGGGTATGTTTTTTACTTTTTTTATTTTATTTTCCTTCATGATGCATTGAGTAGTTATACACTTATACCTAGTTCATCATATTTTTTTTTAATGCAATTATGCAATTAGGAGGTTTGGGTGTATGGTTTAAAGTTTAAACTTTAAAGTGATTAGTGTGATTTAAAGGATCAAAATTGGATAGCAGGTACATTTAAGCTGTGTTTACTTGTTTTGTATTGGCCCCTAATTAGTTTAGATAAAAAAAAGTTATCATCTTTAGACACACATCCAAACACTTTTTAATTGTAAAGAAGAGAAAAGAAAGCATGAAATGATCAAAATCATCAGGGTTTGATATACTTTTATGTTTGTTTAGTTGCATACATTACAAGAGGAGATGCAAGATCAGGGCACCATGTTGTGATGAAATTTTCGACTGCCGCCATTGCCATAATGAAGCTAAGGTAAATTCTTAATGAATTGGTTATATACTAATTTGGGTATCCATTCATATGAAGAAAATACCTTTTAAGGGGTGGGAAACGCCCATTCCCCTCTAGCAAAAGTATTAGGGTTATACGTATCTAGCTTCCACTAGCGTAAGTTGGTTAGCAGGGTATTGGTGGGGCCCGTGAGTTTTCCCTACCGATTCCTGCTTCCACTAGCGTAAGTTGGTCTAACTATTGGTGGGGCCCATGAGTTTTGCCTACCGATTCTCACGGTTACTCAAAAAAGAAAATATTATGAATTTTTGTTACCTGCTAACTTTTTACTTGATTTACTAACTCAGAATTCCCTTGATATTGACCCTCGTCATCGGCATGATGTTCCTCGGCACGAAGTTAAAAAGGTGGTTATTGTGTGTTATAGAACAGTTCTTGTCCAATTTCTCATTTTGATTCTTGTACTAATTGTTTTTGGTTTCATTTTGATTGTTTTAGGTCATATGTTCTTTCTGCGACACCGAACAAGATGTGAGTCGTTTAGCTACAATTTATACATTAAGTTTGCATGAATCATGGTTTAAACATTGCATACTTTCTTCAGGTTCAACATAATTGTATCAGTTGTGGTATATGTATGGGGAATTACTTCTGTCAGAAATGCAAATTCTTTGATGATGATGTAAGTTTTCAATATTACATGTCAATAGTTTAGGAGTTCTTTAATCTGCTACATTAAGCACATTCATAATTCTCTAAATCATCTTCAGGTTTCAAAGAATCAGTATCATTGTGATCAATGTGGGATTTGTAGAACCGGCGGCAAGGAGAATTTCTTTCATTGTGACAAATGTGGTAAATAACAACATACAAAAGTACAAAACCATAATCTTTAGTCAAATCAAGAAGTGGATTGTATATTGAATGTATATAGTAGGGTTACATAGGGGTTCTATATATAGAGACCGATATTACATATACCTTGGAATCTTGGATACAATTACGATTACATACATTAAATATATAAGTAGTCTAATATCCCCCTGCAAGCTAAAGACGAGAAACGACAAATAGCTTGGATCATAAAAGTAGGGTTACATAGATAGTCTAATATCTTTTGTTTCTTCAAATCATTTTTAAGCAAGTTTTGGGATTCCCATGATTGATATTGCAGGATGTTGCTATTCAAAATCAATTAAAGATACACATGTATGTGTTGAAAGGGCAATGCACCATGATTGCCCTATTTGCTCTGAGGTAACATGATGCACTCATTGTTTTTAAAGTTTGAATTTTTTTTTTTTGCTTCCTGGAATGAAACATTTGCATCTTGAATTTGCAGTTTTTGTTTGATACTTTGAAGGATCTTACCATCTTACTATGTGGGCATACAATGCATTTGGATTGCTTGAAAGAGATGGAACAACATCATAGGTAAACAAAAAAGCTCAAAACCCTATTTAAAGTTTAGAAATGAAAAAAAAAGAACATTACAAATGATGTAGAACCTGATTTTCTTGATGATGTCATAGGTATTCTTGCCCGGTTTGCTCGAAATCTATATGTGATTTATCAGATATTTGGGAAAAGCTTGATCATGAGGTATGTGTAGTAGCCTAAAGGGCTAAAGACATGGATTTTTTTTCTAAGTTTCAATTATCTAACATTTGTTAATATCTTTAGGTTGAAGTAACTCCTATGCCCCAAACATATCAAAACAAAATGGTAAGCGTTTCTCTAGATTGAATAGCGCGTTTTCGAACAACTCTGTTTAGGCAATTTCATAAATCCTCTTTAAACAATGAAAATATGATAATTCCACAACTCATATTCTAATAGCATCACATGCATTGAAAGCTTATGTTTTGGGAACATGATATTTTACAAGTTTAGAGGGTATTTAAAATTGTATCTTTTATGGGGGCAATTTCTTATATCCCCAAACATGCTTTAAGAGTATTGTATACACACAATATTCATTGAAATTTTGTATAATACAAGTGTTTGGAATTGAAGTGGGATTTTGTGTTTTTTTTATAAACTAGGTGTGGATATTGTGTAATGACTGTGAGAAGATATCAAGAGTGCAGTTTCATATAGTGGGACATAAATGTGAAAAATGTAAATCTTATAATACAAGACAGATAAGAGGAGGCCCTTCTTCTTCATACACATCAGTTTCTGAGGAGGCTATTCATTAGACACACATAAAAGTTGGTAATTATGAAGAAATCAAAGCATTTATGGGGAAAAAGGTAATCATGTGTTTTAGGAAAGAAGAAAAGTGTGTTATTTTGGGGGTTTATCAACTGTTTTTAGTTTATTTTGCTCATTGTGGGAAAATGGTAGTGGGTGGTAGTTAAAGCTTGTATTTTGGATTTACTATGATGGGTAAATTGAAGTAAAAATTTGATAATTGATGGTGATGTTGAAATGGGCATGGATAAATGGATAAGGCAACTGTGACTTGTGAGACACGCCATTGATCAAATCATACACTGAATAATAAAATCTAGATGCAATAAATGTTGTCCCATCTCCTATAGGTTAAAAGGTTTACGTTTCCTTGTTGAAGGTAGAGTAAAATTAAGAGTAGATTATATGAGTTTGTGAATTGTCCTTAAAAAAAAAATCTTGATTAACTAGATACTTATGTTTTAAGAATGTAAAATAGATATATGCGAATTGTAGACAAACAATAGAGATGCATCTATGGAAAAGAAGTAAAAGAAAGTTTTGATTTGGTACATTTCTAGACATTTAAGATGCTAAATGGTCGTAGAGTAGCAGGAGTGGCTCCAAAAACTTTAAATTTTTTTAGGCCTTAGACGAAATAAAAAAATGAACCTTTATAATATAAAGTTAAAAACCAATATATAAAAAGTTAATAATATGACGGGAATTGCAATAATAATAAATAAACCAACCTATAGACTATAGTAGCAAAATCTCTTTGAATTAGATAGCTAATCAAATCATGAGACTCTATTAGCAATTTTTAGTAACAAATTTATCTATCAACCCTCTACAAGCAAACCTCTCTATCAAACTATTACAACAGAATATTTAAAAATATGAAGAATGTTCTATTCGGGTTTTATTCATTAACATTTTGTGTTTGCGTTGATAAACAGGAAAACAATGTTTTCACGAAATACAAAAATAGTCCCAAGAAATGAAGAATTGTTCTATTTGGTTTTTTACCTATCATACTCATTCTGTGTTTGATCATAAAGAAAAAAAAAAAAAAAAATCTATGAAACACAAAAATCATATACTTTATATTTGCACCCGTTAAAAAAAAGCAAAAAACACGTATCAAACCCGCGACCTCTTTTTGATAAACAGGGGCACTAACCGTCGGAGCCGAATTACAAATCAATATTTTGCTCCAAAATGTTAGTAAATACACTAAAACCTATACATATGTATATAATATATAAACAAATTTAGAAATTTCAGGTAGTAGGCAGTCGCAAACCCCGCTTAGGCCCCAGCCCGGCCCTATAGAGTAGATATATAAATAAGTCATCTTTCTAGCCTATAGCTTTTTTTGAACAACAAATTTCGTATTACTTATCTAACCCTATTATCTTCATTCTTTGAGTACACGACCCGAAGACCACCCTAAGAAGGAAACCCAACATAGGTCATTTCTATTTTATTTTAGAAGTAGTATAGATGAGTACTTATTAGCCGTTAAAAATAAATTGGTATTCACACTCAAATTTGAATAGGTTTGAATGTTTTTGACAAATTTCAATTCATCCTACACGACAGTTATGTGAACCAAACACTCATAATTCATCTAAATTTCCAACTTCAAAAACGCATGACACACATTTCACATACCTTTATGTGGTATCCATGTTTTTCAGTGATGATAGTGCGAAAAAAACATGGGAAAGGGATACTATTGTGCTGAAAATCAAAACCCATAAAGCAAAACTTTTTGAAGTTTGACTAATTTTTCTTGTCAAACTTGTTGAAAGCAATTGAGAAGTTGCTACTTTTGACTCCACAACAAGATGATCAAGATCAGCAACAGACAGGAAGATCATATACATATCTCCAAAGTTGACAAACTAGAAACATACCCAACCACTTCACATATTGCCAAAACTACAAGCAGTTGCTATGTGACATGCATTTGGGCATAAAGAACCAGTCCAACACTAATTCTTGCAGATTTCAGTTCACTAACTAGGCAGGTTGACCTCTAAAACTACCTCAATTTAACACGGGGAGATCGTTAGCTTCCAAGTGGATGATGACTCGAGCTCCTGAAGACAGCCTGTTGAAAGGAAATCAAATATAAGTTCAAGAGTTCAACTAACATGATCATTGAAAATACAAATTTAAACTAAAAAACTTAACTTTCTTCGATTTTGTTCACGTTCTCCTTATTGTCTCCGAAGGATTCCATTCTCTTGGATGGTTTCTTGGCTAAGCCAGGTACTGTGATTCTCTTGCTGCCATTGTTGGATATGCAAGGTGATTGAACACATGAATTGGGATCTTCACAGAATCTCATTGATGTGCTTCTTGAATGTTTGCTTAATGAACCCATGATTGATCTTGGTGTACACTCATTGAGCCTGCATTATGGAACCAATTATAGATCAAGATTAGTAGATTTGCACCTGAGTTGTAAAACACGGAATGTTAAAAGTAACGGATATCTACAAACCTGTAGGAAGAAGATCGTTTTAGATTACTGATTTCTTCGTTCTTGAGCGATTTTGTCTCCACCAAACTCCCACTGAAGTATTCCTTATCTCCTAATTTCATACCCATAAATCTTGGATTTTCAGACAAGCAATCTAGCTCACCCAACATCACAGAAGATGATGACAGTAAACGTGATGATAATTTCGAATCCGAGGGCCTTGATCTGCAAGATAAATCTTGACTAAAGTCGTTATCTTGTGACGAAATTGACCCACATGAGATCAGTTGTAACAATGCCCTGATCTTTGTGTTGGTTGGAACTTCATAATCTTGGTCTTCTTGTTGTTCTTCAAGTTTTTCAGAGGTGTTGAAATGGTAATTATCAGCTTTCATTAGAGATTCTAATGTGTCTGTCTTGTGAGTAGATGAGCATGCACCAGATGAAGATGGAGGAGAGTCATTGGTTAATGAGGCTACATGTCCATTATCAGTTAAGAAACTTCTTGTGCAAGTTTCTTGCAGTTTTACATGTTCATCAGTTTGAGTTGAAGCATCAGAAAGTCCATGACTACTCTTGTAGATCTTGTATTTTCCATCGTCGTCCTGAGATGTTTTCGTCTCTGTGCCAATTATGTTTGTTGAAGATGAATAATCATCTCGAGTAATCGAAGATGGTGATTCAGCTAATTGTTCTACGTTTTGCGATTTGATGTTTCTAGCCGCAACAAAACGACCTGCAAACAAGTTTTCATGCTCAAAATACATGATAGATCAATCAGCAGTGGCGGATCTAATGTAATGGGACGAGGAGCTAGATACCATATACGTTTAGTCTCGGTTTCATTATATATTTTTTAACCGTCTAATTGACTATTTTAAAAGAGTTTACAGCTAAATGTAGAGCTGTAAACAAACTGATCGTTCAACGAACAGTTCGTGAACCATTCGGAGGAAAGTTCGTTTACTTTCGTTTGTTTAATAAATGAACGAACATGAACACGAAATTTCGTCCGTTTAGTTAAATACACGATCATGAACAAATGTCGTGTTCGTGAATGTTCGGTAATGTATTCGTTTATGTTCGTTAAAATTTTACAATTTAAAACTCACATCTTTGTGATACTATTATGCGATAATCATGTTCATGATTATTAATTTTTTTTTTTGAACGGCGTTTGGAACTACTCCCCAAATCTCCAATACCCGAGTGAGCCTTCCTGAGACGGGATTGCAACCGTCCATACTGATTTTGACACTCCAGGCTTGGCTCACTCAGGAACACCATCAAAGAGGAAACTCACCACTTGAGAAAAACCCCCTTGAGTCAGGTTTGAACTTGAGACCTCAAGGTCCCCAAGCTCTAACCTTTTTGTTTTGGATAACTAGGTTTATAATTTTTATGACAAATGCTTAAATATAGGCATTTATTAAGCGTGATTATGTCTTCTGTTTGTAAATAAGAATGCTGATTTTTATATTTTTTAAAATAGCATATGCTCGTTTGAGTTCGTGAACCGGTCGTGAACAACTCAACAAACGAACACGAACAAGATTTTCCATTCGTTATCTGTTCGTGAACCATTCGTGAACACATTTAATGCTTAACAAACGAACATAAACAATGCTTCATTCGTTCGTTTCCAGCCCTAGCTAAGTTTGTACTCTCTCTCTTCCATTTTTTTTAGAGTTTTACAAATTTTGATCTATAGATTACCTGAATTGTGTTCTTCAACGAGTTCTGAGCCTTTGAGAATATACTCATTTTCACGAGCAGGAACAACCAGGTCATCTTCACCAAGATCATTCCACACGAAAGCATTCTTATAGCTTCTGCATCATCATCATCAACAACATGATAAAACTAAAATTAAAAAACACGCCACGTGGAAACCGGAATTAAACCGGAATTAAACAATCAGATTAAGACAAATTAACTAACCTCTTGCAAGACCATGAATACATTGACGCCATTCCTCTTCCTCTAACGGAATCGAATTTTTCAATCACATCTGTAACAGATCAAAAATCTCAAAAATCAAATCGTCGTTTCAATCGATTAACACACAAACAGATGCTAGATTCAATGAATACATTGAAGCCATGACTCTTCCTTTAACAGAATCGAATTTTTCAATCACATTTGTAACAGATCAAAAATTTCAAAAATCAAATCGTCGTTTCAATCGATTAACACACAAACTGACAAACAGATGCTAGATTCAATGAATACATTGAAGCCATGCCTCTTCCTTTAACGGAATTGAAATTTTCAGTCACGTCTATATGTAACAGAACACAAATTTCACTAAACAAATCGTCGTTTCAATCGATTAACACACACAGATGCTAGATTCAATTTGTATAATACTATAATATAGTATATACCTCTTAAGTATAAACCGTCTGGTGAAACGAGAGCGACTTCGATGAAGTGAGGATGCTCGAGCTGTCGATTCCGGCAGAGATAATAAACCACCGGAACTTTCCGACGGTTTCGCGGCGAGATCAGCTCCATCTCCGCCTCCGGCTGCCGTCTCCGACGATGCGTACGAATTGTACGATTCCGCTCTTTCAAAACTTCAACTATTTGACTATTTCGCTACTCGATTGCTGCATTTGATGCTGCATTCGTGATTTCGTACCTCAATTAAAGCCCTAGGTAGGTTCGAATATTCATTTGGTGAGTAAATCTCGTAAATCTCTTGTCCAAATCGATACGATTCTGGCAACGATAGACTCGTCAGTTAAAGCGCGCGAATCGGATCTGGAATTACGACTGTTTCGATCGATTGGACGAGTCAAAACGTCAAATCAAATCGAGTTTGCGAGAAAATGGAAGGAATGATGGTGATAAGGAAATTCAAATGGAAAGTGAGTTCAGGTGATGACAAAAAATAATACTGTAACAAAATCTCTGTTTATTTGTTTTGTGTGAGAGAGTCTACCTCCATTAATGTCATGTGGAAAACCTTCGATCGCCATTATTGGGCACTTTAAACACTGTTCAAATTCAGCGGATATGGTGGCACGACCGCACGACATTTCATTCAAATTTTAACAAAGGGGATTCGAAGGGTTGAGTTCTATAGAAAACCAATATTTTATAAAAAACCAAAAAACCAAGGAAAAAAATTATTTTTTTTTAAACTTTTTTTATATGTTTCTTTCATGATTTTAAGAATATTGGAAAAAGAAAAAACTTTAAAAACGTTTTCGAGTTTTTTTTTTAAAATAAAATAAAATTCGAATTTTAGCTTGAAATTAATATTGCACTATGCAACAATAATATAAAATTGATTTATGAATGTCAATTATTTGTTTTTTACATTATTCGCATCAGTGGCGGAGCTTGAGAGAGATCTCCGAGGGGGCGGGGATCAAAAGATCGACCGATGGGGTGATAATCAATACATCCGAGGGGGCGATACTCCACAAATACAATTTTTTCAACATAAAATCGAGAAAATAGGTAGTTACGGACGGAAAAACCGAGGGGGCGGTCGCCCCCCCCGGCCCTAATGAAGCTGCGCCAGTGATTCGCATAAACCACATTCATATTTAAGTTAAGTCTCTTGTTTTTAAGTAGTTTTAATTATAATGCATTATGCAATACTATTGGTACTATTGCATGATGCAATAATAAAAAATCACTAAACTTTTTATTTTTTAAATTTTTTTTCCCATAAATAAAGCTAATAAAATTATAGAATTTTTGGTGAAATTATTTTTAAAAAATATTAATATATGAAGAAGTTATAGAGAAAAAAATGTTGGTTTTTTGGTTTTCTGGATAATTATTGGTTTTCTATAGATCTTTCCCCGGGATTCGAAAGCAAATGTCAAAATATTGATTTTTTTCGGTAGCGATTTCATTAACAAATAACCGTCCTATCTAGAAAGGATCAAGAAAAGGGCAACAAAAAAGAGACTTACATCTTACAATTTGAATTGATCCCAATCATCCTATTTTAAACTATCTTATTTTCCCTGATTCTTAACCCATAAAAAACTATTACATTTAATCTCATTGAACATAAAAGAAATGCTAGGCTTTTTTCCTTGGAATATAGCTCCGTTCCTCGTCTTCCAAATGATCCAACAAGTAGCTAATAAGATAGCATAGTACACTATCTTCATCTTCCTATCGAGTGGCGAGTCTTCCACCAAAAACAGAAGGTCTTCAAACTCAAAAGCAAAGATAGTAGGAACTTTGCACCAATTAGAGACACGATACCAAATCTCCAAAGTGAATATGCAGCCAATAAGACAATGGGATGGCGATTCCGGAGCCTCGTTGAATAACCCACACAAGTTGTCGTTAATCGAAATATTCCTCTTGATTAAAGCATCCTTCGTAGCAATCATTCCTTTGAGAGCTCTCTAGAAAAAATGTTGATCTTCTTCGGCACAAGTTTGTTCCACGGCATGACGATATTCTCCGGAGTTGGATAAAAAGAAATGAGCTTCTTTACCCCACCAACCGAGAATCCGTTAGGAATGTCAGCTTTCCAACGAACCCAATCATCATTCACGTCGATTAACTCTTCCATGTCAACTCCTTTGGACTTTAACTCTTCCATAGCTCTCATAATCTGGCACCAAACTCCCCCGAGCGATTTCATGCAAGGGAAAAAACACGAGACAGTACTACCTCTTTTAATGTGGATAGCATCCACCACCTTTCTCCATAGATGCGTCTTCTCTTTGTGGTATCCCCACCCCCATTTCGCTAAAAGACTCAAATTGGATATAACAAACGGAGTCAAGCCAAGGCCCCCGTCTTCAATTGGTTGTTCCACTTCCTCCTTTCGAACCCAATGAATGCACTTTTTAGTACCATCACCACCTCCCCACAAGAATCGCATTCGGATAGCTTCCAATTTCTTTAAAATACAAGTTGGGACTTTGTATAAAGAAAAATAATAATTTGGAAGACTCTCAAGAACCGCCTTAATAAGAATAAGTCTACCTCCAATGGAAAGACGGTACGCTTTCCATCTCGAAAGTCTATCCTCCACCGTTTTAACAACATCTTCCCAACTTTTGACTATTCCCATATTTGCTCCCACCCAAAGCCCAAGATACCGAAAGGGAGGGTCTGCATGCTTACGTCTAAAAATCTCCGCCTTCTCCAAGACTTCATCCGGATGCACATGGAACCCATAGATAACACACTTATTAAGGTTGATTTTTAACCCTAAAGCCATACCAAAAACTCTAAGCAAGCGAACAAGATTAGTCACATTGCTATGAGACCATTTCCCCATGACAATGGCATCATCCGCAAAAAGAAGATGAGACAAGTACGACCCTTCATTTGGAAGTTGAACCCCATGAAAAAGCCCAACCAAACTCGCATGTTGCATCGCCCAATGGAAGGATTCCATCAGAATAAGGAAAAGAAAAGGCAATAATGGGTCACCTTGTCTAACTCCTCTCTCACAAGGGAATGCCTAAGTCGAGGAACCATTCACCAAAATCGAGGATCTTGAAGCTTTGAGACACCCATCACCCATATTCGCCATTTATCAGGAAAATTCATCTGGCTCATAATGGAATCCAGAAAATCCCACTCGACCGTGTCATAGGCCTTTTCGAAGTCGATTTTAAAAATCATAGTAGCCATCTTGTTTCTTTTTATCCAAGAAGTCAGTTTATTAATAATGAGCACACCATCCAAAATGTTTCTTTCCGCTATAAACGCCATTTGAGGCTCTGATATAATGCTCGGGAGGACCACTTTAATTCTATTGGCCATCACCTTGGAAATAATCTTTGGAATGCATCCAACGAGACTAATCGGCTGATAGTCCGCTAGCGATTGCGGATCACTTTTTTTGGCAATAAGATGAATAAAAGCCGCATCACAACCTTTTCCCACCGTACCATGCTCATGGAAATGTCGTATCACTTTAACGAAATCTTCTTCAAACAGATGCCAAAACTTTAAAAAAAAAACAAAGGAGAAGCCATCTGGCCCCGGCGCCTTATCACTTCCACAATTCCAAACCGCTTCCTTCACCTCTTTATTAGAGAACGGTTCAATAAGTCTTGCGGCCGCTTCATTGGATAATCGATTTATACCCATACATATCATCTTAGGTCTCCAACCTATGTGCTTCGTGAATATATATCACGGAAGAAAGAAAAAACTTGCTTTCTGATACGAATCAGATATGTCACCCAACTACCATTCATATTAAGGCCTTGAATTCTACTAGTTGACAAGTTAGCATTCATCATCCCATGAAAAAAACCCGAGTTCTCGTCCCCATCAATAGCCCACTTTATTCTACTTTTTTGTTTCATATCTTCCGCTTTGATGTTATTTAATTCGATAATTTTGATTCTAGCTTCTTTCCATTTTTTAAGATCATTATCTCCAAGCGGAAAAAAGGAAGCTACCTCCTCGTAAAAGCTACAATCTTTCTCAGCCTTATTCTTTCATCACTCCTTTCGTTATTTTTTTTAACATCATTAATTGAACCCTATGTTGCAGTCCTACATTTGTGTATGCTTTATGCCGTCCATTAGGCATTTTAAGCTACGTAGGACTGCCACGTGTGTATTCAAGTAACGGTGTGAACAAATTTAAACGGGGGGGGGGGGGGTGGGGGGAGTGGTGAAAGAAAATAGGTAGATAGTTGGGAGTGACTTTGGCCATTTTCATAATTGGGAGTGTCCAGGCCAAAATAATACTTATGATCATTTAAAGTCAATAACCCTAAATATTATAAACTTTTTTCTCGTGCTCTTCTTTCCACTCGAATTTCTTGTTTTTCTTTAAGATGTCATAGAATTCCCTGCATCTTTCCGAGGATTTTGATATAAATCTATTCAGGGCAGCAATTCTACCTGTAAGTCTTTGAACATCCTTGGTGCTGGATGGCGATTGTAGGTTGGCAATTGCCTTGATCTGCTCTGGACTTGCCTCTATACCTCTCTTGGTCACCATATATCCCAGGAATTTGCCTGCTCCGACTCCGAAATGACACTTTTCTGGGTTTAGCTTCATGTTGTATTTATCCAGGATGTCAAAGGAATCCTTAACATCCTGGACATGGTCGCTGATGACCCTGGATTTCACCACCATGTCGTCGATATATACCTCCATCGTGTCCCCCAGTTTTTCTTTGAACATCATGTTAACCAATCTCTGGTATGTTGTCCCTGCATTTTTTAGCCCAAAGGGCATAACTATATAGCATTATATACCTGTTGGTGTTATGAATGCCGTATCTTCCTGATCCTGGGGTTCCATCTGGATCTGCTGAAATCCTGAGGTAGCGTCCATGAAAGTCAACATTTCATGACATGCCGTTGCATCGACCATGGAATCTATGTGAGGTAGTGGGAATGGATCTTTTGGGCATGCACGATTCAGGTCCGTGTAATCTACGCATACCCTTCATTTACCATTTTTCTTTCCTACTACCACCACATTAGCTAACCACCTGGGAAATTCTACTTCCCTGATCATCTTTGCTTTCAATAGTCTATCCACCTCGTTCTGGATTATGACGTTCTTTTCTGGTGCAAACTTTCTCCTCTTTTGGTGTATGGGCCTGAAAGAGTTATCAATTCCAAGTTTATGTGTAATAACGGATTTAGAAATACCTGTCATGTCGTCATGGGACCAAGCAAATGTTGACATCCTGGTCCTGAGTAGTTGTACTAATTGTTCCTCTATTGGCCCTGGAATATTTGTTCCAATGTATACTTTCTTCCCTATATTTGAAGGATCCAACTCAACAGCTTTGACGTCTTGCTCCATCGCTTCCAGGGTTTCCCGGGCATTTTTCTTTAATTGCTATCCTTGTCTCTGTTTGGAGGATATTTTCATCGATGTAGTGTAACATTCTTTGGCTTCTTGCTGGTCATTGTGGACTGTGATCACACCCCAGGGCGTCGGCAGCTTCACACATTGATGGCATGTTGAGGGTACAACCCTGTTATCATGAATCCAGGGTCTACCCAGGATTACGTTGTACCCTGATGGTGCGTCCATCACACAAAAACGTTGAACCGAGTTGAGCCCTTCTACATAGACTGGAAGCTTGATTTCACCCAAGGTATTTTTTGTTTCACCACTGAAGCCCACGAGTACCGTGGATTTTGAGATGATCTCTGAATGCGGAATTCCCATGTTTTGCAAAGCCTCCAACTGGATTATATTTACTGAGCTACCTCTATCGATTAAGATTCTCTTTACAATGTTGTTGGCGTTGTGAAGGGTTATCACCAACCCATCATGATGAGGGTCTATGATATCGTGTTTATCGTCTTCCCCGAATGTAATTTCCTTGACGTCGGATTGAACAGAGCTCTTCCTGGGTCTTCCCTCTCTTTCTGACTTGGATTCCTTGGCACATCTTTTTGCTGCAGAATAGGAGGTACCACAAATGTCAGAACCACCAGAAATAAAGTGTATTACCTTAGCATCTGGGGGCGGTGAGGGTGTTCTTTCAAGACGGCCATCGGAGTGTCCAAAATCCTGGGACCTTGCACCACTATCCCTAGATTTTGGGTTCTGTTCCCTGGACTTATCCTTCTTCTTTCCCAGGAGCTCCTTCAAGTAGCCTTTACTAAGCAGGTAGCTGATTTCTCTCCTCAGGGCCATGCAATCCTCGGTCTGGTGATGATTGTTTTTGATGGGTGTACTAACTTGGTGATGGAGGAGAAAGATGTACATTGTACATACAGATTTTTCGTTTTGTTTAAATATGTTAAACACAAATAGATTTGTGAATTAATATTAACAATTAGTTAGTATCATTTTAATTTATCTAACATAAACATTGTTTAATCAATAAAGTTATCATTCCCATCATACCAAGTATTTGGTTTGAGGTTTAAGGCCTATGATTGGGAAAATTATAATTTAATATGGTGTAAATGTTATAACTATATATCTACTTACTTAATTATGGATGTCAATTTTGTTATGTTGAACTCTTATTAACAACTACACAACACATCATTTAATAGTAAACATTATAAGTATCCAAAGCGCGAAGCACGGGTAGTCTCTCTACTTTATCTTACAAAATGTAGTTCGACTCTTAACCTTAGCACATACACATTTATATCTGAATGTTTAATAAACAGATTACAAGTTGACTACCCCGTCGCGAAGCGCGGGTAGTCTATCTAGTTAGAAAAGATTGAACAACTTACTAGATGTAGTTTCAAAACATGCATTTTGAAAGGAACTAACAAAATAATATTTAAACTCTTGAGAAAATGAATATTTATTTTCCGACAGTGTAATTAGACATGTCGAAAAAGAGCCAACGGAGAGACGACACGCAAAGTTTATTTTGAGTAAATTACGGATTTCGTCCCTGTGGTTTGCCAAAATTTCACCAATCGTTCTAAGTTTTCAAAATACGGATTTCGTCCCCAACGTTTGTCAAAAAGTTACGGATTTCGTCCTTCGGTCTAACTTCTGTTTAATTTTTCTGTTAAAAATTTAAAATACCCATTATACATTATCTTTTTAATTCAATAAAAACAAAAAAGAGTAATTGTGGTCCAATTTCAGGTCATCACCACCATCATGGCCTCAGCCACCGTCACTACTATGGTCGCAGCCACCACAACAGAGAGAAGAAAAGAAAGAAACTGGAAAGTGAGCTCCAGTCTCTGGCTGATTTCTCCGGCCGGAATCCACCAAAAAATACTTTTCTTGTGCTTTTGCCTCTATCTTCGATTCAACCATCACAACTCCTTCTCCTCCGCTCTTCATATCATCAATATCAAATAGATCCGTTAGCCTATTACTCAGCCTCGCGTCACACGATTTCCGTTGTAGATCCAAACTCAAAGTATTCATATCCAAACTCAGATCGGCTCGACCAGAGAGAAATCCGTAATTTCTCAACCCCAAATAATAGAGGCTCCCTCCTCCTTCGTGTAGCCAATAAGATTTTGCGGAAGAATAAAGAGAGAGAGAGAGGGTATGGAGAATCCCTATGCAAACTTTTATCCAAAAACCCCTAAATATCTTTGATCTGCGGAAGAAGATTCAGATTTCTGTAATTACATCAATCAATAAATCAATCTTGCTCACGTGAGCATGGATGAAGATGATGAAGGCGGTGGAGGTAAGTGGAGAAACTCCTTTGCCGGCGACGGAGACTATTTCACGCCGTATCCAGATCAAGTCCTTGGAAACGTTGATGTAATTAAAATATATATTATTTTAGTATTTAGGTTTTATGTAATTAATTATTAAAGACAAGGGTATATTAGTCATTTAATGTTAACTTAACATAATTTTTTAACGGTCACCCATCTCAAGGACTATATCTGTAACGTTTTCGCAAACGTTGGGGACGAAATCCATAATTTTTTAAAACTTAGGACGATAGGTGAAATTTCGGTAAACCATAGGGACAAAATCCGTAAGAGAACTAATAAGAAAATATTTACGGTTTTGTAATAAACGCCATCACCCTTACATGTACATGGTAGTACAATACTAAATGCACAAATGTATACAAATAGTTATAGATTAATAAAATGATGTTTTGCATTTTATATGTTCCTCAAACTTTAAAATTTTGACAATTCCACTTGTTAGTTTTCACTTTTGCTTCTAGCCACCATTAGACTTCTTCAGGCTTCAAAATTTTTGTAATATATTTTTTTCATTTTTTTTCCTTATATCAAGCCTTAACTTTGTTTAGTTGATTATTTGAAGGAATTAAAAAAAAACGATCTTTTTACAAACCGTTCAACCCAAATCGGCTTCAAACTGACCCGATTTGAGATTTTGTTGCTTCATACCGGTTTAACCAAAGTTGAGCAAACCGGTTTGGTTCACAACCCGGACCATTTTGTAAAAGGAAAAAAAAGAACGGTTTTGTACACCTCTGTTCCCGTCTTTAAGTACAGAAGCAAATGAAAAAACAAAATATTATGTAAAAAGCCGGCCCAAAATAGAAATGAAACGACGAGCTCAAGAATAGACAACATGCACTCAGACCAAAGAACCAAATTCTAAATTGTAAGCCAACTTAAATAAAATGATATTATTTAATGAAATTACAAAAAGAAAAAAAGTCAACGAACTGTGAACAATTGTGAACAAGGTTAAAGAATGCAATGAAATTTTGATAGGTCAGCAACGCCAACGCCTCTCCACCATGCACCTCAAATGGGTTTCCAAGTCTTGAGGTTGTGACTTGGCAACCAATACCTTTATAAATATTAAACAGGCCTGCATGCAGCAAATAGCAATTAGAAATTAGATCAACTCTTAAAAGAGAAAATAACAATGGTAAAAGCTACAACATTTATCTTGCACGTATTGCTTGTTACTTTAGATAGACGTTGTAGTATATATACTATACTTTATTTATTTTTCGGTTCTTTCTCTGGAGAAGGAGAAATGTTGATGGAAGGACATTGAAAGCATGGGGTAGAAGATAATCATAAAACTCATTTGTCAAATGAGCAACTCCCCGCATTGCGGCACTGATAATGTAAGGCGTCTCGCCAGCAAGACCAGCAGCATTATGTACCTATACCAAACCAAAATATAGCAACAAAATGAAAATTGCTTCTCAGTAATTAAAGCATCGAAAGAAAAATGTTTTCAGGTAGCAGCTTCTCTACCATGTTGAAAAAGTTATACAACTTCTCCTTGCTTCCACCCTTGTTCTCATCCATGCAAGCATGGCCAATTTGGCGAATAGTCTCATAAGCTTTATTTCTTGTTTTCTTGTCAGGCTGCAGATTGATATAATGAAAACAACATGTAAAAATGAAGCCCACAATTCCACTCCAATAATAAATAAGCTCTTCATGATTGGTAGGTTATATATATTAACAACAACAAAAGTAAATCTTGCATGACATGTATAGTACAGTACCTCTTTAAGTCCGCGTACAATTCCAGCCACGAAAGAAGCAACAATTTTAGGTTTCATTTGTTCTGAATTGTCCTGAAAAAAGTCTCTAGTTTACGTGCATGTGCGTGAACACTTGAGTAAATGAAGTTTATTTTGATCGTTACCTTTAAAACATGTGCAGTCAAAAGATATAAACAGTCAAGCCTTTGCTTGGCAGAAAAAGGACATGAAAACCTCACTTCAAACATCAGTTTGAACAACTCTTCAAACCTTGTTGCTATGAAACTGCCGTCATGCTGTCCAACAAAAAAAATGCAAAGTTTTAATCAAAATGCCAGAAGATTATTCCAGTTGTTTTAGTTAGTTGTCTTGGCTTCAAATTCAATAAAAAAGATGAGGCTAAAATGCCAACTTAAAAACAACCAACAGAAAATGGCTACTCAATGCAAAATAAAATTACCTTGAGCATTGCAGAAAGATGATTGAAACCCTTCTTTTGAAACTGTAAAATAAACGATACGTTGTAAATTACCTATGTGGGGGAGCCTCAGTATGTAGGAAATAAACAAGTAGAGTAAGCATAACTAAACCCTACTAATAAACTACCAACTGTAAATAACAGCATCAAACTTCCAGAATCCCCCATTCAGATGTACATCACTTATGTTATTGATTTCATCCATCAGGCATAACAAGATAAATTTTAGCAGTAATCTGAAACTGAAATTAGCTAACCTTCAATTCATATTCTACTGCAACAAATAGAAGATCTACCTCCTTTGTACCCAAGCCCGGTAAAAGTGCGACTGCCAAGTCATATAGCTTTCCCCTGTAAATAAAAAATAAAATAAAAATATATTCGATACATTCAAATGAAATTTATTTTTAGAACTCGGATTTTTATACAGAAGCTTACTTACTGTTCAATTAATGAGTTGTTAATTGCCATAGAAGTGACTCTCCTGGGATTTTGTACTTTGCCGGTTACCTTTATAGACTCTAGTAACTCATGGATTATATTCTTAAATAACCACGAGACAACACTTTTGTCAGCAATAGATGCAAACTCGCCAATTGTTATCTAAGAAACGAAATTTAACAAACTCTTGAAACAAAACTTCTGAATATAAGACATCAAAAAACACATGATAATATGCAAAGGTAAAGTTTACTACCTTCAAAGATCCACCATCCTCTTTGCTAGACTTCATGAAAATAGTAAATAGTGTAGACAAAATCTCATGTGCTGAGGATCTTAACACATCCAAGTTACAAGCTGCAACTTCTGAAGTGTAGAGGAAAACTGCATGCTGTTGACTAATGTTGGCTTCACCAGAGGCTTCATTCCCCCCTTCCTTTATTCTTTTATTTTGTTGAATGAGTTTCTGCAGACTCAAGCATATTACTCCATGAAAATCAGATTCTAGGCGAAGGGAATGGCATAATTCTGTTGCTAGATCCTTAAAACTCTCGGCAGTATCCACAGGATAATTGCAAAATGAAGGCAGTAATGACCATACAGAACATACGAGTCTATCAATACTCCTGGCAGAATGAATGCGCCCTTCTTGCTTATGCTGGTACACGTACGTACACATGTAAATACACAGGATGAAACATGATATAAATAAGAAAAGTGGAAGAAGAAGAAGAAGAAAAATAACAAGTGCACCTTTGCAGATTTCAGCTTCAAGAGTCTAATACTATCCAGTAAAGATTCATTAAAAAAGCTTAAACGAGCACCGACTATATGTTGCCTCAAGATAGGGAAAAGCCATGTATTGACATCAGAGAGATGTTGAGCTTCAACGTTCAAAGGTAGTAACTTTAAAAATGTTTCAGGCCCTAATGCAGCTACAGCTACACCCATGCAATCATGCAACTGCAAACACACAGATATATAGTACCCCTAAAGCTCTGATAATAATAATGAAAGAACAAACAAATAAAAGAGAAGACTCAGCTCTCCACATGCGGAACTCACCTGTTTCCGGTAAAAGAAATCTTCCTCTGGCAACTTTTGCATGTCTTCCATACTCTTAAGGGCACCTCTTAAGAAGTATGAGCTGAACTCACCTGAAAAAGTAGAGTCAAGGCTTGAGATTGAGCTGTGTGCACATAGTTGTTTAAAAAGTAACATTTAAATCAATGATGAAATCTGGAACTAATTAATTACCTAGTTTAACAAACATTGCTGCTATAACTTGAAATGACATGTCCCAAACTGCAGCAAATCTGTAATCGAGTAAACTTTCAACAGTTGCACAAAGTTTCTCAATAATGGTCGGTGTAGACTTTCTCACTCTCCCACTTTCCGTAATATGATCTACGCCAAATCTGTAATTGAGTAAACTTTCAAAAATCGCACAAAGTTTCTCAGTAATGGTTGGTGCAGACTTTCTCACTCTCCCACTTTCCGTAATCTGATCTACACCCTCATTGATCAAGGCCTGATCAATGCATGTATGTATTAAGCTCTTCAATGCCTCTGCCGCAACCGATACAGGCTCCTCAAGTTCAGAAGCTAAAATATCTGTCATCCACCAAATTCAGAAACATAGTAATTACTTGAATATATCCCACACACACACACATATAGATATATAATTACTAGCAGGTGTTCATATGAAGGGAAACTAAACAAACAGACCTTTGAATGCACTGAAAACAACCGGAAGGTTGAAAACACAAGTTTGACGGCTAAGAGAAAAGACTTTCTTCATCCCGTCATTTAAGACTCTAGCAGTGAAAGTCAAGTTGTCTCCAGACATCTCATTTGAAGAAACCGAGGTAGCTAGTGAGCATAACAAATCTACCAATGCTTCAGGAGAGACCTCTATTGTTGGTTGTAGACAAAGTAGATACAAAGCATCTGTAATCTTTCGGGTGGCTGCTGGTTGGTGTAGTGCTAGAAGAGGTTTGAAAAGGTTAAGAATCTTTGTTGAGAACTCGGGAGACATAAGTGGAAGACTATGTTTCAGGGAATCCAAAACATACAAGACCTCCTGATCAGCTTCTTCAGGGTTTGGGATTGTATTTGACCCGGTAGCAAGGAAAATAAACCTCTCAAAGGTGCTTGCAATGGCTTCACTAGCAGGTGATAGCAGTGATGTTTCTTGGAAGCCTTGCATGACATCCTGTAGACAAACATGTGCTTGTCAAAGATTGAATCTTTATGACATTTGTGTGAGTAAAAGAACACGTTTATTAGGTTAATATAGTATAAAAGTTTTTTTTTTTTTTTTTTTTGCTCTTCACGTACACATATATGTTAAAGATTGAATCTTTATGACATTTGAGTGAGTAAAAAACATGTTTTAAGATAAATATATAGAATTAACTGTTTTCTTTGGTCTTTAGCTGTTGTTTTTGTTTCACGTACCCATATGATAAAGATTGAATCTTTATGATATTTGTGTGATTAAGAATTCATGAATTGTTTTTTATTGAGCAAACAGGGAAGTAGTTTAAGTAACTTGTAAGCAATAGATAATCCAAACGAATTAAACTCACCTTGAGAGGCGGATCTGCAATAATAAATCGAAGAAGAATCCCAAATAATTGAGAAACATGGTGATCAGACCAACTGCTGCTGCAAGTACTAGTCCGGTGACCAACAGTAACAATTAACCAATGCGATTGAATAAGAGGACCGGAAACGTATTCGGATTTCTCCCTGAGAACAGCAGGAGAGATTTCAGTGATGAGATAATCGATCATGCGGCGGTGAAAGGGGTGGTCGGAAGATGATAAGAAGAGTTCATCGAGAGATTGGCAAGCGTCAACGAAACAGGCGACTCTGCAGTCCATCGGAATCGAAAGGGAAAGGTGGGTTGCTGGCTAGGGTTCAGGAACATATATACATGCATGTATGTTAACTTGTTATCTGTTCTCCACCACTTGCCGCCCTTCCCAAATAAATAAATAAATAAGCTACCGGGTACACGTGCGTTGCAGCGCGTTATTTGTCTTTTGTTCGTGCGTGCAGTAGCGAAAACAATTTACAACGTGATATTCGTTTTTGTTAGCACGATGCGAAGTGGAGATCGACAGTTTATTATAAGGTTAATCACAATACCTACTGATGAAGTAAATGATGGTTTGGATGTGTTATACACATCCAATCATTTGCTTCCAAGTCCTTTGGATATGTTCCTGGAGGAGGTGTTTTGCAGGATACAGGCAGATGCGAGGCTGAGGAATCAAGACCGAAGCCTATAAATACCCGAAGGATTGTATAGATTAGGGGTCGGATGTCATTTGTAACTTTCATATTACACATGCATCTGTATACTTCTCTCTCTAGAAAATTAATAAAATCTCACATTTCTACTTGAATCTTCTTACTTCTCCATTACTACTCTTAAGCTAATTTGGCGGCAATTATCCGCGGGGATAACTTGCTTTTTCAGTGGCGTCATCCGTATAGTGACTCGACTTGTTTAGAAGTAATGGAATCGTTGGTTGATTTAGGTAAAACGATTGTTAGTTCCTCGTCGGGGGAGAAGAATGTGGAAGGAAGTTTGTCTAAGCGTGAAGCAATGCCCAAATTTATCCTTCACTCCTAGGATGAAATACTCGGTAGTATCACAAACTAATCGTGATACAACTACTCCAAATTCCAAAACGGCACTTGGTTGGAGTTCCTCCGGGAAGAAAGGACATGAGGTAGAAGGTAGGGGATTCAGTCCATCAAAACAGTTCGTAATAGTGAATCGGGATGCTGAGAATAAAGTTCCACTTGCAAAGGAGTATGATGAGTTAACAGAGTTTGATGTTGAATTTTTAACACGAAATAAGGCGTTATTATGGCAGTTGAAGAAGAGACAGTTAAGTGAAGATGTACAGCGGATGGAAAAAAGTGCAGATCGGAAACGCAATGCACGGAAGGAAGCATGATTATTGAAGAAATGGAGCAATCAAGTACGTTTGGATGAACGCATGAGGGATGAAGGTTATCATGTTCAAAACCTGGAAAGGCATGGTTACGATAAAAATGTTACGGTGGCAGGTACATGTTTCTGAAATAATTTGTTGAATTATAGTGATTATATATATAACAATAAGAATTGAAGATGAATAAGAAAGTTTTAGGTTTTCATACTTTGACCACAAAGATTTGTTACTTTTACATTTTCTACCATCTAAGTTTTACACTTTTTTTTGTTTTAAGTTTTGTCGTTTTCTTCTTTAGTCACGATACTTTTATAATTTTACGTTAGGGAACTTTTTGGTTTTCAAACTTTGGCCACAAAAGTTTGATACTTTTACATTTTCTACCCTCTAATATTTTTTTAAGTTTTGTCGTCTTCTACGTTGACCACGAAACTTTTATAATTTTATGTTTTATACCCTTTAAATTTAAAACTTTTGTTTTTTATTGTTTTTATTTTTTTATACATTGGCCATGAAACTTTTATAGTTTTACGTTTTATACCCCTTAAGTTTTCCACTTTTGTTTTTTTTTTAGACTTTAACTTTTCTACTTTCTTTTATTATTATACTTTTATAGTTTTTGACTTTGGCTACGACCATTTTATAGTTTTTTACTTTGAACACATTAAAACGTTTCTTACTTAAACTGACAGGTGAACGGGTGGCCTGCCGCGAAGCATACCTAATTTATAACTTTTATAGTATTTCTATTGTATTTGCTTATAGATGTATGATGAAGTAAAAAAGTGGCCACCAGCCACCACCATCTCCGGTCACCAGCCACCACCATCTCCGGTCGTCTTCTCCGGCCACCAGCCACCAACAAAAACCCAATTAACCAACCACCTTCAAACTAACATATCTTCTTCAAATCTTGAGGAAAATTGATTCCGTAAATTGCTACAGATTCATGACGACGAGAGGATTCAAACTAGTACCATAGTTGATATGTTTTGATGAGGTTTGAGCATCGAACGACTATCTCCGACGAACTAAGTTTTTTGTGAAATTGAAATCTTCTCAAATCAACACCAAAACACGTTCTGATTGTTGCAACATATTTATGTGATAAAAACGAGTCTATTGGTACCAAATTTATACGATATGGTTGAGTATTTCTCAAATCACCATTGAAGAACTTGGAAGAACACACATACGAAAAACTCAACAATCTTGTGTAATATTGATGCCTACACATTCAGTTTGATCACACGAGTCTATTTCAACAATCGGTTTTCAATTTCGTTGTGTTTTGAGCAAATCACAGTTACTCGATTTTTCATAGTTTTCGGAGCAAGTTATTTGGCCTTCAAAGCTTAACGAAACATATCAAGTATGGTGCTAGATTTGTTCGTCTAGTGGATACGAGTTCAACGCATTTCTTGGATTCGATTTTCGTCAAATTTTGATCAAGATATGTTTGATTGAAGTTGGTTGGTTGTTTTGGGTTTGGTTCGCCGGAAAAATCGCAGGTCGCCGGAAAAATCGCAGGTCGCCGGAAAAAACGCAGGTCGCCGGAAAAATCACAGGTCGCCGGAGTACACATCGAACTACACGTCATCAGTATTTGACGGCGTTAAATTTTTTTAACGGAGGGACTGTTCGTTGCAAAATAATGACAAGGTGAGACTGCCCCTTGCAATTTCGGAAGGTGAGATTATTATTTGCGAACGGGGAAAAGTTGGGATTATTTCATGCAATATTTCCATATAATAACAACATGTATTAATACCCCAATGAAAAACCAACACTATGTAACATTTTCAGGCTCATAAGTTGTATAACATTGTGGCTGCAAACTCGGTTGTGTTGCAGGAAACCGATATAACCCAACACCGCCATCTTGAGTACCAGGGCAAAACCAGGAACATTAAGAGGGTCAAACATCATTGTCTATCAAGCACCATTACAACACAGATCACTTCTAGTCTTAAAGAACAAATTTACAACGCCTAGTATTGAATAAAATGCGAAGCTCTAGAAACCATATGTTAGTCGGTAAGAAAACATGGGGTAGTACCATTGAGCTAAAGTTTCAGAGACTACCGCGAAGCATATACGACTAGTTAAGAAGTGGTTAAGAGGGGAATTCAACTATCACACAACTTGTGTCGGATGGTAGGAAACTTTATTTATAATCACATTCGTTTTCGTGGGTTCCAGAGCAGGTAGGAATCTTCACATGGAGAGCACCCATAAACAAGATTGCAATACGAGAAGAACCAGTTAAAAATGCAATTTAGCTATCACACAACTCGTGCGCGTGGTGTTTCTTGTGCGCGGAATCAATGGATCACCTATTTCTATTCTTTTCCATGGCAAAAGAAGTGTGGGACTCAATAATGGATTGGTACAGCATCATACCCACTTCTGTCATCTTGGTCAAACTTTTGCTATACCAAGCTTCTTCGGATGGCTATCTGCCTACACTAGTGAAGAAATTAACTCTAACAATCATCTCCGAATGTTTTTTGTTGATATGAAAGACGAGAAATCAAGATTTTTTCGAGAATATAAATACATGTCCAAGAAGAATTGTCAAGCAGATCAAATCTAACAACTTTTGTGTGGGTCAAATATCCTATCGGGCAAAGACATATGATTTATAAATTGGTCTAAGATGGAAAACTTGAACTACTTATTTTTGTAATATAATCTCTTGTCTTCTTTAGGTCGCTACTTGCTAGATTTTTTAATTAAATTTGCCTTTTGCCATTTAACAAAATTATCATCCTTAAGTGTAATGGTTAAAGCCTTATAAAGCCCCACAAGGGGCATTATGCGCCATGTGGACGCTGACTGGGTAAGGGGCTTTATGGTGTAGTGGATAAATCCCCATAAAGCCCCACCATCATTACTTAATATTTATTTTTTTTTACTTTTTTTTAAAAAAAAACTACTTTCATAAATATTAAAACTAAAAAAAAAATATTACAACTTAATTAAAATAAAACATACAACTACTTAAAAAAAAAGGTTACAAACTAATTAAACTAAAAATTACAACTACTTAAAAAAAAGTACAACTAATCATCGGATTGCACGTCGTCGTAGTCTTCTTCATTTTCTTCATCGTCACCCTCTTCTTCTTGTTGCACAACCGGTGGGGGTGGGGGCACGTAATCAAATGGCCTAAACGTCCAAGTGTGTTCAACCAAATCGGCTTTTAGAGAGTTATGTATCTCTTTTGAACGCAACATCGCGTAGTTTTGAAGTCTCTTCTCTTGCGTCGCAGGTGGCATCCCTTGGATGTGTTCGGGTCGAAAGTCGGCACATATCGCATACTTTATCCTCTTTGTTCATGTTGTGCAATAGGATAATTGCGCGCATGTAATCCTCCATCTTATCCTTCGTCCACAATCGACAAGGATTTTTAAAAAGTGTCATTTTTTTTAGATTTCCAAAACAACACTCAACGTCCTTCCGAGCCGCCTCTTGAACCGTCTTGAAATATCGTCGCTTCTCATCAATTGGGTCTTTGAAGGCCTTCACAATCATCGAATACTCCGGATATATCCCGTCACCCAAAACATATCCATGTGGGTAGTAGGTTCCATTCGCGTAAAACCCGACCTTCACCATCTTATCGGATATATAATCCTCGATCACAGAAGAACCTTCCAAGACGTTGATGTCATTAATGGACCTCGCGACACCACATTTGGCGTACCAAATCCAACGATCGTTTGAGCAAACGACTTGCAAAATAGCCGTTGGACCTTTCAGATCACCCCTCGTGTGATGTCCTCGTCATTCGGTTGGACAATTATCCCAAGTCCAATGCATGCAATCTATACTTCCAATCATGCTGGGTAAACCATGAACTTCTTCATGGCGATCGTATAGATTTTGCATGTCGTTCCAAGTTGGTTTTCTCAAATACCGCGTCGTGTTCAAGTCGGCAAGCCCTTTGCAAAATTCTACAACGGTATCTCTCGTTGTCTTCTCGGCCATCTTCAAATACTCATCGCTGATATTCGTAGTGTTGCCGAACGCAAGAATTTTTATCGCCGACGTACACTTTTGAATGGAAGTGAACCCAAGTTTTCCAGTAGCGTCGTACCGTTGTCTAAAATACGGTGAATGCTCCTCCAAATCTTTAGCTATACACAAAAATAACCGTTTGGTTATTCGAAATCGTGTTTTGAACGTCTCATCGGAGTAGAGCGGTGTTGGGCCAAAATAGTCTCTTATCAAATTTTTGTTGGCCGCGTTACGATCACGTTCAAGATGTCTCCGCTTGATAACCGGGCGTGGTACCGGCATGTCAAAAAGTTAAAGTGCGGCGGAAACAACCTCGTCTTCTTCATCGTCGAACAAACCGAGTCGAGTGGCGGAAGAGGGAGAACCCATTTTTTTTTTAAATGTAGGGGAGTGAATTGAGAGAGAATGAGAGTATGTAGTTTATAAAATGTGGGGAGATATATATATATTTTGAGAGTTAATTTAAAAAAATTGAAAATTAAAAAAAAATTACCGTTGATATAGCCGTTCAATGGCTATATATTAGACTAGATTATATATACTCATATTCTGTAAATGTCTATAGTTGAGGGGTATTCACTGTAACTATTGTAACTATATATATTCGTTGTGATTAATGAGAAGGGCAAGGAATTCAATCCTAACATGGTATCATCCTAACCCTACGATCCTCTCTCTCTCAAATTTTTCGACCCAAACCTAACTCCCCCCCTCAGCCGTCGGCTGCCTTCTCTCCCACCACCGTAACCCTTCATTCTTCTCCCCTCCTCAACTCCTTCCGTCGCCATGACTAGCATCCACCCCGCCCTCACGGTTACTAACATCAAGAATTATATCCCCATCCCTCTTGAAACCAAATCCGGAAAATACAATCAGTGGTCGCAACTGTTTAAGATTCACTGCCAAGCATACGATTGCTATGATCATCTTGAGTCGTCGGAGCCTCCCAAAGCCGCCGCCGAAAGCTCTACCGGAAAGGCGGTTGCCGTTGATCAAACACTCTGGAAACGCATCGATGCTGTCGTTCTCCAGTGGATTTATAGTACCATATCTCAAGAACTCCTCTCCACCGTTCTCAAAAACGGTGCTACTGCCTGTTCTGCATGGAAAACCCTCAAGGAGGTTTTCGGTGACAACGCCCACTCACGGGCTCTCCAGTTGGAACACCAGTTTGTTACAACCAAACTGGATACTTTCCCTGACGTCTCCTCCTACTGTCAGGCTCTGAAAGAACTCGCTGATCAATTGGCCAACGTTGATGCTCCTGTGTCTAATCAACGGATGGTGCTGCAGATGATTTCTGGACTGACGGAACAGTTTGATGGGGTAGCGATGCTTATCCAACAAAGCAATCCCTTGCCTGATTTTTTTGAAGCTCGCTCAAAGTTGATTCTTGAAGAATCAAGGAAGGCTCGCCAAACCGTAACCAACCCTACTGCCCTCGTCGCCGGATCTGTTGCTTCTACCGAACCGGCCCCTCAGCCCCCATCTCTATCTGGCTCGGCGTCTCTCGAAGGCAGGGGGTACGGCAGAACCTCCTCACGAAACCGTGGGGGAGGCGGCGGTGGCCGCTCCTACAACTCCCGAAACCGAAATACGTCCCGCGGACGTGGTCGTGGATTCACCAACTCTCCTGCCTACCCTATTGGTGCTGCACCTCCTGGCTACTCATGGCAATTATGTCCGACACCGCCACCGTGCCCACATCCGACCGCTGCCACATCTCGACCCTCTTATGGTCGTGGCCACCCTCCCAATGGTGCCGGGATACTTGGACCAGCACCTCAGGTATACTATACTTCACATGCATATGACCCTCATAATTCTCCTACGTACTTGCCACAGGGTCCGCATACTACCACCATGCCACAGGATAACAATTGGTACATGGACACCGGGGCGACTCATCACATGGCTCACAATGCAGGTACTATCCCCTCTTATATCAATAATAGCAGGTCGAACTACATCGTTGTCGGTAATGGCGCCACTATTCCCATTAACGGCACTGGCCATGCCACCCTTCACCCTCCCCTACCTCCCTTAACCCTTAAAAACATTCTTTTTTCCCCTCACATAATCAAGAACCTTCTTTCTGTTAGGCGTTTAACTCGTGATAACAATATTTCAATTGAATTTGACGCATTTGGTTTTCTTTTGAAGGATTACCGGACGCGGACGCCTATCCTCCGATGTAACAGCACCGGAGAGCTTTACCCCCTTCATCCTCAGCTTTTCAAGTCTTTACCTTCTACCTTTGCTGCTTTATCTCAAGACATTTGGCATCTCCGTTTAGGTCACCCTGGAGCGAATTTGTTGAATGTTTTGTCTAAAAATAAACAAATCAATGTATTGAATATTTTGAATAAATCATTGTGTGATTCGTGTGTTCGTAGCAAACAAGTCAAATTGCCTTTTTATGATTCTGTTACAACCACATTTGCACCTTTTGACATTATACACAGTGACCTTTGGACATCACCTATCCAAAGTGCGGGGGGTCATAAATATTACATTATTTTTCTTGATGATTACACTAATTATCTATGGACCTACCCGCTAGCTCAAAAATCGTCTGTCTTTACCATCTTCTCTCACTTCTATAATCTCATTAAAACTCAATTTCTTGCACACATAAAGTCCCTTCAGTGTGACAATGGCACTGAATACAACAACAATGCCTTCCACAAATTCTGCTCCGACCATGGGATGCAGTTCCGTTTCTCCTGCCCCCACACATCTTCGCAAAACGGAAAATCCGAACGTAAACTTCGCTCCATTAATAACCTCATCCGTACCCTCCTAACTCACGCTCATCTCCCAGCCTATTTCTGGCATCATGCTCTTCAACATGCCACTTATCTTCTCAATATTCTACCTTCTAAAACCAAATCCTTCCAAACACCCACTTCTCTTCTTTACCACAAACACCCAACCTACTCTCATCTCCGAGTATTTGGGTGCCTCTGCTATCCCCTCATCCCCGCCACCACAATCAACAAACTTCAGCCGCGCTCCCTTCCATGTGTTTTCCTTGGTTACCCTACCAATCATCGTGGATACAAATGCTATGACATCTCCACAAAGCGTATCATTATATCTCGTCACGTGATTTTTGACGAGAATGTTTTCCCTTTTTCGAACCACACCACTACCCCCCCTGCCCCTCCGTCCCTCGACTCGGACCGGCATCCACTTTTCTGGTCCTCTCCTACGCCGGCTCCTTCTACAATGCCGGCCCACACTATGACTAGTGGACCAAACTCCCCCTCTCACTCTTCTGGGCCGCCTTCGCAGCCCACCAGCCCCACGCCCCACTCACCTTCACAGCCCACCAGCCCTGCGGCCCACTCACCTTCGGCCTCACCCAACCATCCTAATCACCATCCCACTGCATCTCCAAGCCCATCACCTTCTGCCCCGGGTTCCACACCCCCGCCCCCGCCTCCTCCTCCCCCACCTCGCACTATTCGCACTCGCAGCATGTCTGGGATAACTAAACCCAAGCTCCCTTTCAATCTTCATGCCTCCACATCTCTCGTCCCCCTTCCTAAAAACCCCTCTGAAGCCCTAGCCAACCCTACGTGGCGTCAAGCGATGCTTGATGAGTTTACTGCTCTTATCGACAATAAGACGTGGGAGCTAGTTCCTCGCACATCGGCCATGAATATTGTTCGATGTATTTGGCTGTTTAAACACAAATTTAAGGCTAACGGTGATTTAGAGCGATACAAAGCTCGTCTTGTTTGTGATGGCAGGTCTCAACAGGTGGGAATAGACTGCCATGATACTTTTAGCCCGGTTGTTAAGCCGGCCACCATTCGCACGGTCTTGAGTATTGCATTATGCAACAGGTGGGAGATTAATCAGTTAGATGTGAAGAATGCTTTCCTTCATGGGCATTTATCAGAAACTGTCTACATGCATCAGCCTATGGGGTTCAAACATCCGGATTATCCTAACCATGTGTGTCTGCTAAGGAAATCCTTATATGGGCTCAAACAGGCGCCGAGAGCCTGGTATCAACGTTTTACAGATTTTGTCTCCACCATTGGCTTTCATCACAGTCAGTGTGATCACTCCTTATTTGTATATCGACACGGCAGCGAGACCGCTTACCTGCTTCTCTATGTCGACGACATTATCCTCACTACCTCTTCACCGCAACTAAGAGAACGGATTATGAAGCACTTGTCCCATGAGTTTGCCATGAAAGATTTAGGCCCTTTATCCTATTTTCTGGGGGTGTCCGTGCAACGTACAACAAATACTTTATTCCTTCAGCAGACTAAATACGCAAAGGAGATTCTTGAACGAGCTAATATGACCAGCTGCAATTCTTGTGCCACACCTGTTGATACTAATGGCAAGTTGGGATCGGATGCAGGTGCCCCAGTTGATGATCCGACACATTTTAGAAGCTTAGCCGGGGCTCTTCAATATCTCACCTTTACAAGGCCGGATATCTCATACGCTGTTCAGCAGGTCTGCATGCACATGCATGATCCCCGTGTCGGTCATCTGAATGCATTGAAACGCATCCTTCGGTACGTTAAAGGTACTTTACACATGGGACTGGTGATGCGGGGTACTTCGGATAGCAGCCTTGTCTCCTACACTGATGCGGATTGGGCTGGGTGCCCAGATACTCGGCGCTCCACGCCGGGTTATTGTGTATTTTTTGGCGACAGTCTTGTCTCGTGGTCTTCTAAGCGTCAGACCACTATTTCACGGTCAAGTGCCGAAGCAGAGTATCGTGGTGTGGCTCACGTGGTTGCCGAAATTTGTTGGTTGCGCAACCTTTTGCTTGAATTGGGCCGTCCTCCCTCTCGTACGTCCATTGTATACTGTGACAACGTTAGTGCCATCTTTATGTCCGAGAACCCGATTCAACACCAAAGGACTAAACATATTGAAATAGATCTACACTTTGTTCGGGAGAAGGTCCACCAAGGTCTTGTTCGTGTGCTCCATGTGCCGTCTCGTTACCAATTTGCTGATATATTCACGAAGGGTTTACCTCGCGCTCTGTTCGAAGACTTTCGTGACAGTCTTAGCCTTCGCAATCCTCCGCCTTAGACTGAGGGGGTATATTAGACTAGATTATATATACTCATATTCTGTAAATGTCTATAGTTGAGGGGTATTCACTGTAACTATTGTAACTATATATATTCGTTGTGATTAATGAGAAGGGCAAGGAATTCAATCCTAACACTATATCTCGAAACATTCATCCCTTCTCCGGCGTTTTGTCCCTGACGCCCCTCGCGTTTTTGGGGTCCATAACGCCTCAGCGTAGTGGGGCGGGGCGTTATATGGGGCGTTTTTAGGCTCCATATATGAGACGTTATGGAGCCCAAAAACACCCCATTACCAATAGCCTTAAGAAAATCAAATTTTATTTTCTTAACTTTTTGAACTAAAATATTTTAACAATTTTTCATATAAATAATACAAACATGCTACTCAAGTACAAATCCAGTTATTTTAATTATAAACAGCAAAACCAGCTGTTTTTAAACTACTTTTCAGACTCCACTTTCTTGGTTTGTTCAATTTCCATCCCATTTCTTTTTCCCATTTTACCCCAACTTTTTTTTTGAACAGCAAAAAAGATATAGATTAAAAGAACAACTCTAGCAAGAAGCTAGAGAAACAAATAAAGTTACAAGGGAAAGATACACCAATCCGACCATTGTAAGGTCGGAAGTTTACCCCTAAATTTAACCCACGTAAAAGCCCAATACTTAATGTCTTCAAAGATCTCGTTAATAAGTCTCGAACGATTGTTAAAAACCAACTCATTCCTCGTTATTTCGACCCCCATCAATGCGCATCAATGCGCATTTAAGTTTTTTTTATTTTTTTTTATTTTTTTATTTTTTTTAACGGCAACAAATACCCCGGAAAACCCGAGGACTATTTACACCAGTTGAGCTCATTCCAGGGAAAATCCACCTCCACGAGCGGCCGGGTGGTAAAACCTGGGAGCTCAGGGATCGAACTTGTGACCTTTCAGCCCCAAGTCTCCCCTCATCGCCAATGCCCCTTCCAAAGTGTTGCCCGTAAAAATCGAACATGTGTCTCAAGTAGAGAACACAAGCTTCCTACCACTACACCACATTAACCCATCTTTTATCAAGGACAATTAAGGCATTTACTATTTTTCTATCTCTAGTTTTTTATTTTAAATTTCCCCCTCTCTCTCTAGACCTGCAACAAGACGAACATCCCATTAAATACTTTATTAATATTCCCCCTTCTTGAAAAGAACCCATCTCCACCAAATCCTCTGTTTTTCCATAAATTATTAAATAAATTATGTGTGAATTTGGTTTTCGACTGAAAATTTAACCCCTAACAAACGCTCAATCACTATCGCCATTATCATCTTCTTCAGTTTTTCTTCACATCTACTTTTCTTCAACAAAAATCGACAGCAACATTTGACATTTCAAGTTTTCAACCCTATTTCTTCGTAGAAATCTGAAAACCAGAACGCAGTTATGAAAACGAAAACGAAAATGAAAATGAAAATGAAAACGAAAACGGCTGAGTTGTATCGATTCGTAACGAAGAAGATGAAGTTGTTACGAAGCAGGTATGGATTCCGGTACCTCAAATTGATTATCTGGATTGTTATATCGCTCTTCTTCTTCGTGAGATTCGTTAGCCTTCATCAACCTAGCACGAATTTGTTACGAACGAAACTGATTTCTCACTCTCAATCCAACGTTATCTCTGAATCAAACCGCGTTTCATTTCTCCGTCAAAATCACGGTTCGTTTCTCCAACTGCAACATCTGCAACGTAAAAATACCTAGGGTTGATAACCTGATACGATTCGATTAATCGATTTTGCAGGTTTATTGAACGATTTGAAAATCTACATATACGAGCTTCCGTCGAAATATAATGCCGATTGGCTATCGAATCCGCGATGTAGCGATCATTTATTCGCATCGGAGGTGGTTTTACATAAGGCGTTGATGAACAGCGATGTACGGACGTTAGATCCATCTGAGGCTGATTTCTTCTTCGTCCCTGTCTACTTATCCTGCAATTTCAGCACCGTTAATGGCTTCCCTGCCATCGGCCACGCACGTGCGCTTCTTTCCTCCGCCGTCGACCTCATTTCGTCGGAGCTTCCGTTCTGGAACCGGAGCAACGGATCCGACCATATCTTCGTTGCTTCTCACGATCACGGAGCGTGTTTTCACGCCATGGTAACCGTCTAACCGATCTACAACTCCAGATCCTTTCATTCTGTTAAAATTCGTAAATCACTGATCGTTTTCTTCGTTTTCGTTCGCAGGAGGATCGAGCTGTGGCTAACGGAATTCCGGAGTTCATGAAAAACTCGATTCTGTTACAGACGTTCGGCGTTAAACACCGTCATCCATGTCAGGACGTTGACCACGTCGTCATCCCGCCCTACGTCTCGCCGGAGAAAGTCGAGTCAACGCTCTCGCATTCGCCGGTCAACGGTCGTCGGGATATTTTCGTGTTCTTTAGGGGCAAAATGGAAGTCCACCCCAAAAACGTGAGCGGCCTATTTTACAGCAGGTAACAACAAACTAACAATAAATTCATCTTGACTTTTGCAATTTTGACTTTTTAACACGTTGACTGATTTTGACTCTTTTTTAAAATTCAACATTTAATGTTACGTTATAATGTTACGTTCTAGACGTGTGAGAACGGAGATATGGCAAAAGTTCGGGAAAGACCGGCGGTTTTACCTGAAACGACACCGTTTCGCCGGTTACCAGTCGGAAATCGTTCGCTCGGTATTCTGTTTGTGTCCACTCGGGTGGGCCCCATGGAGCCCACGGCTCGTCGAGGCGGCGGCGTTGGGCTGCGTGCCGGTGATCATCGCTGACGGGATACGTTTGCCGTTAGACTCCGCCGTACCGTGGCCGGAGATATCAATCACAGTGGCGGAGAAAGACGTCGGAAAGTTGGCCGGGATTCTTGACCACGTGGCGTCGACAAATCTTTCGTCCATACAGAAAAGGTTGTGGGACCCAACGGTACGGCAGGCGCTACTGTTTCACGATGACGTGGAGGATGGGGACGCTACGTGGCATATTCTTGTCGCGTTGTCCGAGAGGCTAACCAGGTCCCACCGGAGGGGGAGGGTTTTGAACCAATGAGGTGTGGACACGTCAGATGTGTATCTGGAACTGAAATTCTGCCGTGGGGAAGAAGTTGGAATACAGCTGGACCGGAATGGGACGGGACGTGAGAATTATTACAGTGAGGATGTGGTTGGGTTGGTGAGGTGGCAGGAGATGATTGGTGAACGTGGGCGGGTGCACAGGTTTTTGCATGGGGTGAGATGTACTGTAACACAGATCGTAAAGGTGGTCCTCACTGTATAGGATAGGGGCCTCTGAATTAGCCGTGAGATTTTTGGAATATGGTAAATGGATTGGTTTTTTCTTTGAGCGAATTCGGTTTGGTTTATCCCGAAATGATTTTATCCGTCCGGGCTTAGTTTTATTTTATTTATTGTTGTTTAATTATGCAGAAACTGAAAAGAAAAGTGTTTTTTTAGAAGGAACAAGCAAGAATTCGAAGAAAGTTGTATAGTTTGTATTCTTTTTGAAAGAGTATTATTTATAAAATAATAATTAATAATTATTAGTGCTCACTTTTCAAGCTGGCTCATTAGTGCTCCGGCTAAACTATAGGCTATCTTTCTTATAGGCTAATGTGTAGGAAATAAATTGGTGGAAAATTTAACTAACCAACTACAAATGAGCCGCCAACGAAGAGAGTACACCGTTTTATAACTGGGAGCAAAAATGAGCTTGCTTTAGCTATGTGTAATCAGGCGTTATATCCTCAAAACCCCACTATGGCGTCCTTCATAGCGCCCCGTGGGCACCCCCCGGGGCGCTATGTTGCTTCAAATCGTCCGGTGGCGT
The DNA here is from genome assembly GCA_039602395.1 of Deinandra increscens subsp. villosa. NCBI lineage: Eukaryota > Viridiplantae > Streptophyta > Magnoliopsida > Asterales > Asteraceae > Deinandra > Deinandra increscens. The sequence continues at coordinate 91,910,943 of JBCNJP010000023.1, read as the reverse complement.
TACCCACATCACGCCCAAAAAATCCACCAATTTCAAACTAGCCGTTGAACGGCTAGCTGACCACATTTATTTTATTTTATTTTTTCTTTTTATCCATCATATACTATATATATACATATCTTCCATTTAAAAAAAACTACACTTCTTCTCTTCTTCTACACATTCTTTTCTTTTACAAATCACACAACAAAATGGGTTCACCGGTGTCATCATCATCCTCATACCTCTGGAACTTCAACGACGACGAAGAGGATGAGGTAATTTCGGCATGTGTCAAAGTTGTAAACGAGTTAGTGGCTTCGAGCTCCGTCCCACGACCGGTTCTTCGAAGAACACGTGTTCACCGTGATCGTGAAGCGGCGAACAACCGGTTGATGAATGACTACTTTTCGGAAACCCCTACGTACCGCAATCCGAAAACGTTTGCAAGACGTTTTCGAATGAGCAAGCGTTTGTTTTTACGCGTAGCACACGACTTAGAAGAAAATTTTGAATATTTCAAACAACGACGCGATGGAATGGGAAGGCTTGGATTCACCGCAATTCAGAAATGTACGTCGGCTTTGCGTGTTTTGGCATACGGGTATTCGACGGATTTTAACGACGATTACTTGAAAATGGCGGATAAAACAACACGCGATTGTTTGGAGTACTTCACCGAAGGTACATTTATTTTTTTTACATGTTACATAATTCTTGAGTTAGTTATTTTTTTATTTTATAGGTTATATATTTTATGAGTTAGTTACTTTATTTTTTTTATAAGTTACATAAATTATAAATGTTATATACAAGTTAGTTTTTTGTTTCTAGGTATAGACAAATTGTATGGGGCACGTTATCTAAGGAAGCCCACGTGGAATGATATTCAGACGCTTTATCAACATCATGATCAAGTACATGGACTACCGGGCATGATCGGTAGCATAGATTGTAAACATTGGCAATGGGAGAATTGTCCAACCGCTTGGAAAGGTCAATTCACGAGGGGTGATCAAAAGGGGCCAACGGTGATTTTGTAGCCGGATCCAACAATGATATAAATGTCTTGGAAGGATCACAAGTCATTGAGGATTACGTGTCGGGGAAGCAGACGAACGTAGCATTTTATGCAAATGGCAACTATTACCCGCATGGCTACCTATTGGGTGATGGTATTTACTCAGAATATTTGTTTATTGTCAAGACTTTCAAAGACCCTCTCGATGAAAAAAGGAAATATTTCAAAACGGTACAAGAAGAGGCAAGAAAGGACATCGAGTGCACATTTGGTACTTTGGTGAAAAAATGGCATTACGTCAAATATCCGTGTCGATTATGGACGATGACGAAGATGACAAATTGTATGCGTGCCATTATAATCATGCACAACATGATCAAGGAGGACGAAGGGCTTGTAAATTGTAGCTATTTTGATCCTTCACACGTCGAGGATCGACCATACGCGACGATGGAAGAACGTGTTCAAAATACGAGGGAAATGCGTTCAAGAGAACGACATAACGCACTTATGGTGGATTTGATTGAACATGTATGGGATACTCGACCACCACCAAATGCCCCTCAACCTCAACCTCAACCCGAAAACAATGACGATGAGGATGACGATGACGACGACGATGAGGATGACGATGACGATGACGACGACGATGAAGGTGATGATGGTGACGATGAGGATAACGAAACTGATGAAGATGAAGCGTACGATGACGTACCGGACGATGACTAGTTTTTTTTTCACTATGTTGTATTTCTAGTTGTATTTCTATTTTTAGAAATAATAAATATCTTTTTTTAATTTCTTTATTTAATTAAATATTAAAATATAAAAAAATAAAATAATAATAATTGAAGTAATGATGATAGGGGCTTTATGACTACACACCCATGTCACATAACCCCCCCTTTGCCACGTCAGCGCCACATGTCATATAATGTCCCATGGTGGGGCATTATGACTACACATAGCCTTAGAAGTCTACGACATGCTTATTTGCTGTGAGGGTCGGCTAGGGTAAATTTTGGCACATCTGTTGCCTCGGTGGGGATGACTTTGTATTCTTTTTGAAAGAGTATTATTTATAAAATAATAATTAATAACTTATTAGTGCTCACTTTTCAAGCTGGCTCATTAGTGAATATCTTCCCCAAATTGGGAGAGATTATATATAAAAGGTAAACTTACAAGAGGGTACAACAAGAATATAAAAAATACAGAAAATACCCTAAACAATATATACAACTAAGGTCATGCGGTATACCCGCGTAATGGGTCGCGTTTTGAGGGAAAACGATGTGAAACACCGCCCCCCTCCGCGTTGTGGCTCAGCGTTGTTCTTGGCCGTGGAGAATTACACGGCGTGGATAGATGTGGTGTTTGGACTTGCTCCAATCACAAGATTCCACATATTTTTTTTTATTTTTTTTGGTTAAATGGTGTTATCCAGTCAGCTGCCACGTGGCATGATAACACCACCCATAACAACATAGTATACCACATGTATACGTAATGGGCGTGATCCAACATTCATAGCATTCAATATCGTCCCTAACATCGCCCCCAGGGCGTTATGGAGGAAAATAAAAAGAGGGGCGTTGCCATCATCATACCGTGGAAAGCTTCAAATTTCAAAGTTTTACTGTTTTTCAACGGTTGTTTTCGTTTTTTCTCTATTTCTTCCCTGCAAATTACTCTTCTTTTGTACAATCTTTCACCATAAAATCTTTCCACTTCTCTCTCATATATCATACTCCTCTTTTTAAAATCTCACATGTTTATATTTTTCTACCAACACTTTTATATTGGTGGATCGAAGAGGAGGAGTTCGAGTTTATCGTTTATACTATGGATGCTAAAGATGAGCATGAGTACAGAATGATCTATCTAAGGAGTGAAGAAAATGATGTTTACTAGGATCGAGGTAAAAAAATTAATAAAGGGGAAGCGTATAACATATTTAACGCTTGACGACGAGTTGGGATATGTTGACGATCTCATATACACAAATCGAACAGTGGATGAGTTGAAAGCAAATTGCGATACGTTAGTCTCGTTTTTTTTAAATTCGAAGTTATATTCAAAAGATGCATGTTGTTGTTTGAAGATCTGGTGGTATACGACGAGGCTGTTATCAAGAAATCTATTATCGAATAAGACCGGTTGTACGTTTATCAAGTTAGACCTTTGAAAATCCTTTGAAAATGTGTGCATGAATTTTACGGGTAGTTTTTTTCATTAAATTGTCTATATATATAAAATTATGTAATTTATTTTTTGTCCAATGAAATTATCTTTTAGTTTGTTTATTTTAATTAAAAATTCTTAATTATAAAAAATTAATGAGTAATGGTTGCAAAGGGAGGTTATAGGGGTTATGACTATGCTATTTTTTCTCATAACCTTTTTGCTGACTGGATTGTCACGTGATATAATTTGCTCAAGGGATAGGGGTTATGACTACGGGTAGTGTCACACCCTAACCAACGACGGAAACATCGGGCATGATGATTGTCCAGATGTACACAACCACTAATTAAGTTGTTATATTATTATTAATCAAACCCATTTCATTACAAGAGTACAACAATTTACCAACAAACAACCAAACAAATACAATACAATTAATGTGTAAAACTAGGTCCATATTCCTATGTGTCAGCGTCTCGAGTCCTTATACATTCCTACCTGCAACATGTATAAAGTAAACTGTCAACTACGAAGTAGTTGGTGAGCAATCCTGGTTTAAATACATATATAGCTAAGTGTAATACATGTGAATCGTTTCATATGCTAGAGTAAATGCGAAACATAACGTACAAGGCACTTCAAGAGTTCCTAACCCAAAGGGTAGGCTTTTAGTATAAAGAGTTTCTATCACGAAGGCTAGGCTTTTGATATAATGAGTTCCTATCCCGTATGTTAGGCTTTTGATATAAGGAGTTCCTATCCCGCATTTTAGGCTTTTGATATAAGGAGTTCCTATCCCGTAGGTTAGGATTTTAGCATAAACATGAGAACCACACTGATAACGCATTAGCATACATGCTAGAATATCACGTACCAAACAATTCACACATAATCAACAATCGCACAAGTTATGAGGAATAGTGAGAAAAAGATTTGTTATGATACGATACATGTTGCACCCCAAAAGTTATAACAGAAAAAAGGAGCAAGATTACTCACATGGATAATAGTTCGAGAAACGAGATATGACACCGAGAAGCAATAGAAGTACGAACTCCGAGATTAACCTAATGATGTGAAACGACTAAATGAAATGAAACACAACGAATACCGTTTACGTTCCATAAGGAATTTGGGAAAATTAGATATATCGGTTAATAAAAGTTTAATTTCAAATAAAACACTATTCTGGATTTAATTATAATTATAGAGAACGTTGTTCTAAAAATCAATGTGTCCAAAAGGAGTTATTAGGATTTTTTTATAAATATGATACTTTATAAACTACAGGGCGAAATATGTAAATATCATTAGTTTACAAAATTACAAAACCTACCCTATAGTTTCAATAACTACAAAAACAACCTAAAATTTACATTATTCCTACTATGACCACTTTTATGTTTGCGAACATAATTATATGTTATAAAAATAGTCCAGAACAGATTCACAACGTTTACCTTCCAAGTTCCAATCGTTGAATTGTTTATAAAAAGTCTTGACTTTTAATGGGCCAAAGGTTAAAGCTTTAGGGCATGTTTGGGATTCCATTTGAAAATGACTTTTGGCTTTTGGAGGAGGCAAAAAGTCAAAAATGCTCCTCCAAAAGCTAATAAGTCACAACATTGTGGCTTTTTGCTGCTTTTAGGGGGGCATTTTTGACTATTTGCCTCCTCCAAAAGCCAAAAGTCATTTTCAAATGGAATCCCAAACATGCCCTTAATCTTTATGGTTTAGACTTATGTTTTATAGTTCCAGAACACCAAAATAAACTTATGCAACATATTAGAATCACCGAAATAACGTGTTGTGAAATAAACATAATAGCAAACAAGGAGAAGTAGAAGATATTTTTATTATTGAACGATGTCTATTACAATGAGATACAACAGTATATTTACAGACGAGGAAAAACGTGAACAGCAAAACAAACTATATTAGAAATTGATAAGCATAATATATTAAAATTATAACATAAGAAACGTTTCCGACCCCTTCTCACTTTATTAGTTCTCATATAAAAAACACACAGGATTCAATAATATGGGCCTTATTTTTTCGGCCTCTTCGAATTTGGGCTCTTGGAAAACCGCTTGTTGGAACTTCAAACTTTGGAAGTGAACTCAGGATTCCAATCCCTTTTAAAAGAAAATTGTTTACTGCTTATTATTATTATTTTTTCTTTCAATTTTTTTTACAAACATATAAAAAAATATAAAATTAGTTTAAGAAATGGATATTGTGCATCAAATACTAAATTTAGGGATTTAATATTGTTTTCTTCAAAAATATAGGGATGGAGATAGAGATTGAGATGGAAGAAATGAAAATGGTAAATCTACTTCTACTACCTAATAAATGATTATAATGTAATAATCGTCACCGAAGATCGACACAAATTTCTTTGTATTCAAATACTATAATGCTTTCTTTGTATTCATAATTTCTTGATTGAAAGTGACAATCACACCAATTACAAACAATCACTCAATAATCCACGCATAAATCACCACACACAAATTAAAAATAAAAAAAAGAAATCCATAATGCCATAATAATCAATTAAAAAAAAAGGCTTGGACAGCATTTCCACACATCTCAAGCCTCAATTTCCTTTCAAAACAAACCTCTAGCACTCCGGTGTTTGAGTGTGGTCTCTCTTTGGATCCGTACAATAGTCATACACCTTATAGTTCTTTTGAACCCACAACATCGCCGCCACTTGCTGGCGGCTCAGCCCACCGGTCCTAGCCGGAGAACCAGACGGTGGGCGGCACGATGCTGGCGAATTGGTATCACAACCTCCTATCTTGAAGTTATTGTACCTACCGTAAAACGGTTGATACCTATAATCAGCTTTGTATCTACCATTTTCGGTAGCCCATGAAGATGCATCCCATATAGACCCGTATACATACATTGGCCTTAGCGGAAACGTAGCGTCGCTTTTCCTCGGGTACCTTCTAATCGGCACATCATCGACAAAAAATCTGCATTTGTTCAACAAGTTAACATCATTTGGTTGTTCATATATCTATGGTTTGTTTCGGGTTAATTTTTTCATGACACGAAATAAAGACATTTTGTGGGTTTGTTTAAATAGGGACAAAATAATTATTTTTGGTGGCCCATAACGAAATAAAAACATATGGATCTTCTCCAAATAGCTAGCGGAGTGAATTATGTATATAAAAAAAAGAACTTCATATAAAAAAAGGGTCACTTAGGTTGTAGCTTATCGGTAAAAAACAAAAACCTTTTAAAATAAACTAAGTTGAACCTAAAAATCACCTTAATTGAGTAGTGCAAACACCTATTAAATATAGTTATAATATAAAACAATTAAATGATTGTACTACAAAAGTAATTATAGTTTAGTGTTTAATGATCATGATAATAATTGGACAAAAATTAAATGATGATGCATTTATTGTTTTTATTTGATCGGTTACAAGGACCCGGAAATAAAAATAATAAATCGAATTAAATACGAGTGAAATTAAATAACTTACATAATCTCAATGGGGCTCCACAGGATGGCATAGTTATGAAATCCTTGGGTCGGGTCGAACCACAGGTGAATTTTTTCTTCCCGTCCGATGATCCGCCCGTCACCGCTTCCTCGAATGTACACGTTCGTCTGCAACGTGTACGGTTTCCCGAATGTCGTACCGAGAAACTCGATATCGACTTCGTCATGGTTTCCCGGGTGATCTTCGTTATTCGAAAGCTATACAAAATCCAAGCATAAAAGAACAAGTATATATTAAAAAAAAAAAACCCTATAAACAACCAAAAAGATCGATAAGCAATCATATGCATGCATGTATTAGGGCCGACCTATAAATTTTAAAAGCGTTATGTGACAATTAAAAGTAAACTCTTTAAAATAGAAAGCAAACGGACAATAAATAAGAATAAATAAGACGATTTGGAACGAGTTTAGTGTAGTGAATTTGGATAGAGATTATTTGAATAATTGAGTTTTTTATTGGGGTTTATGGAACAATATATAGATGACTTTAAATTACTTTTGTAAAGTTTATGTTGACTTTTAGAGCATTGTGGGCTTCTTAAGAAGCTATTTGATAAAAAGTAGAGGAATATAAATATTTTATAACTCAATTAACATTTCTAACTATTTTTTTAGGGTTGACATGAATATTTTATAACATAACCAATTACTATATGTATACGTATTAATTTTTCTGAAAAAAGTTATACTTGTTAATCGACATACGATACCTATATAAGAATTTTTTTTGTAACCCGCTTAAGAACCTACGACCCCGTCCATGCATGCAAAATACTCATGTGGTGTTGCTTGTGCTACAAGCAAAGATTAAGTTTCATACGTAAAATGACGTAATAACCCCCGCGGTGTACCCCGGATGAAGCTTCATCGCAGTCGCAAAGTAGCCAGATCTAAACGGTCTTTGCGACTTGAACCCGCTTCCAGAAGACCTGTCGAGCCACAAGACCAGCGAGTTCTGGTCGAACCGCTGGTGTTGTGCGCCCCATAAGCTCCTATAGGCTTGATTGAAGGGTATTGTGGGGATTTTGGAACTAGGGTAGAAGCCAGGTGAAGGTTGACCATTGGTCAAAGAGGAAGCAATGAGCATGAAGAAAGTGAGAAGAGGGAAGAAAAGGGCCATTGTGTTTGCAAGTTGTTGTTTGAGGGGAGAAATAAAAGGCAGGGTATGTGAAGAATGGGAGCATATGATACTATAAATAGGATTGTGATTTACTCTGAATAGTAAAGGGGTCCCATTTGTATACCTACCAAATGAAGAAAAACAAGAAATTTAATACAAGATGTATGATATTGATTAATATTAATACTAGTGGGTTACATGGTCATTTTTTGAGCATTTTTAATAGAAGTTAAATAAATGGAAACGTAAATATGATTATGGAAATAATATTAATGAAAAAGATTCCTTAAAGTAAAATAATTAATAACTAAAAGAAAGAAAAGAAGAGCGGTTAGCCGGTGTGAGGAGTTATAAACACGTATTTTTGACGGTTGTTATTGGGGGATAATTAGGTTTTATTAAAACCGTTTGACCTTAATTTGAACCGGAATTTATGAAGTATAATTTGCTCATTAGCGGTTAATAGACATTATGTCTTTGAACAAATTAATTACTATTTATGTAGACATTATGACATTTCACACAATAATCTTGATAGTTTGGTCAACCCTCATTAATGACTTATGAGTTTTTTTTTTAACGCCTAAACTATTACAAACTTCTATTCTAACCTCCATAAATCACCAAATAACTGTCAATGTCTGGGTTTGAACTCAGGACCTCCAGATAAGTAAAGCCTTACCACATTTTTTAAGTGGGTATGCTAAATCACCAAATAACTGTCAACGACTTATGAGTTTTAAACCGTAGTTCTTTGGGTTTGTCTTTTCACTCTTTTGTAATTGGGTATGCTATATTACCGTTACATAGGTGATTTCACAAATCTTTAGTAATTATATGTTTAACGTCCTTCATGTATGGCTAATTTGTTATTGAAAGGTTTTGTTTATATAATTACCTTAGTTTATACAATTATTATGTCGTTGTTCTATTGAACCTAGATATTAAAATCTCAAAACTTTTTAGGTAGATTTTCGTTTTTATTAACTTATGAACTATAACTTTTTGCTTAAGTCTTTTATAAATGGGTCTCATATATTATCCTTTAACTTAGACATAGTTTTTTGTTCTTTTTGATTTTTTTTCCATTATACAATGAATGTGCATTAGTTTTTCATTATACATTGTACTTTGAGCTATATCAATCACTAGTTAATTGATTGTCATAATGTACGCAAATAGTCGTTAATGTCTTTGGCCATCATAGAATACTTTGCACAACTTAAACGGTTTCAAACATCCAACTTCGAAAATTAATATCTCATTCATCGTATTTCGTTTTGAACGAGTTTGCTTCGTTCCGAAGCTCCTACATATTAGAACACAAACCCGACTAGTAAATGACAGACTATATTAATCACAATCATATAAAGTTATTTGTGTGTAAAGTTGATAAAAAGCACTTCTAACTTGATTAAAAACTTATTTTTCATCAAATCTCTCCAATTTTTTTTGGATAGTCTTCTCTACCATCTGCTTTCCAAAACTAGGCAGCTAGTATAACAATATGAAATGAACTTTCCTTACGTATAGATTATGAATAGCTTTACATACATGATACATCTAACGTCTTTTTGTTATGTGTCCTAATTAAATATCACTCTGATCATGACACTTAACTACATCGACCATGCCTTTATTTTTTTTACAAATTTTATAATTTGATTCATGTCAAAAACTTCAAAATACATAATTGTTGCAATGTGTTCGTTTTTGTCGACGTTTCAATATATATGCGAGTAAAATTATAGAAAGCGCAAACATACAAGCCAATACATCTACTTCAAAGTTTCGTATTTTTTATTTAAAAATATAGTTTGGTTAATTTTAGGGAAATTGGATTTTAATAATCACAAGTTTCACCTATTGTCATGATTAATCTCACATTTCGAAATGTTTCTCATTGAGCCAAGTTTCAAACTATTTTCACTCATTGAACCCAAACTAACGGAAATGGTGTTAGTTTTTTTTGCTTACGTGGCGGTCCAGTTGGCTTTTGGTAAGAAAAAGGGTTAAAATAAAAATAAATAAAAAACCTAATGGACCACCATGTCAGCAAAAAACTAACACCGTTAAAATTCCGTTAGTTTGTGATCAATGAGATAAAATAGTTTGAAATTTGGGGTCAGTGAGAAAATTTTCGAAATGTGATTAATCCCGGCCAATATGTGAAACTTTAGATTATTAAAACTCAATTTCCCTTTTTTTAATATAAAGGTTGTGTTTGGCGCACAAACTGATAAGCTAGCTGCTAGCTGATAAACTAGAAGCTAGCTGATAAAAAATAACGTTTGGTAAAAATTAACTGATAAACTAGCTAAAAATATTAAATGACATAAAAATATATGTCATAAATGTAAATAAATGTATTTATTTATAATTTAGGAAAGGGTAAAACTGAAAATATTATAAAAGTTAGTTGAAACGCTACTCCAACTAGCTTTTCAAAAGCTAGCTTATAAGCTACCTTTTTGACGTTACCAAACGGAATTTTTTAAAATAGCTTTTAAAAAAAACTTTGTTTGATACACGTCAAAAAACTAACTTATAAGCTAGCTTATGACGCACCAAACACAGCCAAATTGACACCATTTACCGTTCGGCCTTTCATTTATAAATTTTGTCCTAAATTCAAATTTCCCGCTACAACAACCCTTCTTTTTGTACCACACGGGTTTAAATATACTATTTATCTCTATAAATCGTATCAACATAAGTATATGAGTTAAAAGATTTTGAGAAATAGTATTTGACAATAGCGCCAAATTTGATGTTATTATTAAATAAGAAAAATATAAAGGGAATAAAATTATATATTTGGTGAGCCATTATTTTCAGTTATATTTTTCTTTCACATGCCTCTTTTGTAGACCGATTGTTTGGGTAACGATGGGAAACCGACAAAATGCTTATATGTACGCAAATATGAAAGACCTACCATAAATTTATTCGGTTTACATTTTCAATGCCGACAAATTAATGTACTTATTCAATTAAATCCAACATTTTTTTACACCTCCAAAACTATTTACATCAGTTAAATATATTTTCAGGAAAAATCATTTTCATAAGTGGCTGAATTGAAAATATATCAGACTCAGGGATCAGACTCGTGATCTTTCAGTTAAATCTAACATTTTATAATCATACAATACCAAGTTAGACAATGTGTAGTCAGTCATAAAACCTTTGATATACATTATATAATGCGACAACCACGTATTAAAGGGCTTCATGGCTAAAAATTGTATAATCATAAAGTCTTATAAAATCCCTCTCATTATGACATAATCATTTTTTTTTAATTTTCTAAACTAAGTAAACATCTAGAGCCCATTTTCATGGGGGTCGGGAAAGGTACTTCTTACACCTCAGTTTCCCGACCATAATGTGATATCAAATTGTATTATTTCTTACAATCATTCAATGTTTAGAGCGAACACTCAATGGACATCTTACAACGTAAGAGGCACAAAAAGATTTGAACATAATAAGATGTCTTACATTACTACTTAAAGTAATGTATAACCAAAAGTAATGTATAAGGGTAATGGTAATGGTTTTCCCACTCCCTCATTTCCCCACTCCATTTTTGGTGCCACCTCATCATTCCCCACCCCTTCCCATTTTGTAGATTATGGTTTCCCCACTTTCCCATTTCCCCAAACACTTTTTTATAATAAAATATTTAAAATAAAATACTAATAATTTAACAAATACATTTTATAAATAAAAGTTAATTCTAACATTACAAATTATAAAAAAGAAAAAAAAATCCTAAATTACTTATTAAATCCTAAAATTACTTATTAAATCCTAAAATTACAAATTTAAAAAAAAAAATACTAAAAATAATTCTTGAAGAGTTTGGCTCGAATTTTTTGAGCAACGGTTTTAGCCTCCTCGCTTTGGTCGCGTTCAACCCTATCGAGCTCACGACACATTTGCCCGCGTTCCATTAGTTCGAGTTGTTTCTCTCGTTGTTCTCGAGCTTGTCGTTGAAGTTCGATCTTTTCCCGTTGATATTCATTAAACGTTTGAAAATGGGAATCGTAAGCTCCACTCGAAGACGCTTTTCCTTTTCCTTTTGCTTTGAGTTTTTCTAATTTTTTTGCTTTTTGGGTACCCATTGGAAGTGGATCTTCGGTTGGGATCTTGGGAGACGTTCCACCGAGGTTGAGATCGAAAGGAATGGATTGGGCTTGCGAGGGACTATCGGTGTTGTAGGTGTTTGAATCGGAGGTTCTGCTTCTTTTAGAAGCACCTTGTTCATCACTATCGCAACCATCGTCCACCGTATATGCCCCTCGCCATTTTTGGGACATTTTCACCACATCCCAAACCTCCAATTTGTCGAAAGCGCCCTTGTTTTCTAGTTTGAATCGATGATGGGTCGCCTTCATAATTTCTTCTTCGCTTTGCCCACTCTTTCGATTACCCATAATGTGGATGTAGGTGTTGTTGAACTTGGTGACCTTCCGGTTCATGTCGCCCCACTTCGAGTATAATTGATGCTTGGTGCGAACAAAGCTTTTTGAATCGTCGAAGTCGGGGGTAGGATAACGCAACAAATTATGCCAATCTAGGGTAATTTTGTTCCAAAAAGAATTCATATTTTGGGCATCTCCTAAATTAAGAAAGGAAAAAAAACTTGTTAGTAAACTTTAAAAAATGTTAGTAATCTTTAAAAAAAACAAGTTATAAAATATAAATTTTTTCCGTAATCGAACTCTCCGAGCAATCAACCCAACATCTCGCCAACGCCACTTCTTCTTTGACCGCCCAAGGAATGGACATCCTTTTCTGACCGTCGTCGGGTTGAGACATTTGACCCGTCTTCCTATTTCGTTTGGCGGGCTGCTTCTTCCTTTTTGATTGAGTGGGTTGGGTTTCCATAACAAATTCGGGTTGAGAGCGTGGTTGAGAATCGGTTTGATTTGGTTGAAACTCGTCCAAACAGTCCAACAGTCCAAACCCCGCTCCACCCCCCCCCCCCTCGGTGGATCGACCAAGAAACCGACTCCCGATCGGGAGCCCCGACCGGCGGATCATGGTGTTCCCGTGATCCCGATCCCACCGAAACACCCTCCCGATCCATTCGAGAAGGGTATAACAAATACCCTAACCAAGTCTTTCACCCTATCTGAGGGTGAGTGAAACATGTCTTAAGTTAAAAGAAAATATATCATAAGCTTACATTTATACTTCTTAGGATAACAATAAAATATTAAAAAGTCTTTTCTATCATTGCCGATCAACATAATTTCTTTTTTTACTTATCTAAAATACACTTTTAAAACACGTCAATAATAATACTGATGAGTCATAAGAGGACATGACGAGAAAATCATACCATATAATATTATTAGATAGAGAGCCCTCAAGTGATAAAGTGAGAAAATGAGGCAATACACAAGAAAGTTTATCGTTTAACTTACCTTTGCACTTGTTTGGCCTCAAAACACTTCAAACTCTTTTAATTACCAAGCACAAAACTTTGAGAGAGTTGATATCATGGGGGAAACTAGAAAACATTTTATGGAGGTGCACAATTTTTTTTGACGGGGTTTCGGTTTCATAGAAACATATATACATAAAATTTTGGGTCCGGATCACGCTTGTCACATAAGATAAATACGACATAATAGTAAAATAAATACCGTCATTTGAATTTAAATAATATACATATGATGGTCTTTACAAATTAAATATAAACGTATTGGAATTAGTATAATTGGACGATTGGTTACTTTTTATTTTATAAATTTTGAATCACACATCTACAAGATTTCAAGAAAAAATATCGTAGAAGAAATGAAGATGATCAACAAAATTTTTCGAATGAAGCGTTAATGTTAATGTAATATTATATATATTAACAATTCTAATTGCTGGCTTCTGAGGGCATTTACTGTACTTCATTAAGCCAATCACAAAATATCACGTGTGTAAGGTGGCCACGTGGTTGGTGCAAACTTAATTTTTTTTTCTTACTGCGTTTTAGTTATTGTATGTATATTAGTTTTCTGCTTACATTATCAGTTGCTAATGTGTGCGAGTGGATTATGCGTTGTGATTGAACTGGAAGGTCGTGATTTTGAGTCTTTCTGTTGTTCGGGTTTTGTTTCTTTTTTTGTAGTTTTTTTCTTTCTGTTATTTTTTTTCACCGCTGTAAATGTGGAAGAAATAGCGGCGGGGTTCATCGGTAGGAGCGTAAAACCGGCGCCACCCTTGAATTCTTTGAAAACTTGCATCTCCATTAAATGCTTTCATACTTATTGAATTATCATATCTATTTCTTTATTAAATTTTTTTTATTATGTTTTTCTTACGGGAAGGTAATATTTGATTTTCCTTTTTTTTCTTTTTTTTTTCTTTTTTTTTCTTTTCACAGTTATCTATTTATTATTTAATCTTATTTCATTTTTTAGTATTACAATTCTCAAAAATACAACACTAACAAATAAATTCTCTAAAAGTTACAAGTAACTAGATTAAACTAATATGCAAACAACAGCGGAACCACTCCAAAAAAAACTGAAAGAGAAAACTACTTAAGAAGAAGTTCAGTTGCTTTTAGTCCATATTTTGTAAAGCAAGGGATAATATACTCTAATCTAAGTCCTCTATAGCTCTTATTTTGAAAGCACAGGGATAACACACTTTAAATCCCCTATAGCACTTATTTTATAGACACAGGGATGACACACTTTAAATCCCTACAAATGGCCGCTTTTTCTATAATCAAGTTCATGACTTATGTAAAACTACTAACAACTTTAGCAATGCTAATAACAAATGCACCTTTCATTTCCATACAAACTAATTACAACAACAAAGTGTCAAATAAAATGTGACCCGCCGCAACGCACGGGTAGGTTCAAATCTCGTTGATAATTAATTTGTAATTATATTTGGATTGAGCTATTAGACCACCTCCACCGCTAAAGCATGTGAACGCCCGTAGCTTTTACTGGCCCGCACACGCCAGGCGTGCGGTGTTGGTCCAGCCGCATTTGAGCACCCATGCACGTCCCGGTGTGCTCTACCAGGTAGGCCCCACTGACTTTTTTTGTTTTTTTTCAACGGTAAGATTTCGAATAAAAAACAAAATAAATACTTTTAATATTAATCAAATAAATTAAAATAAATAAATAAATTCAAATAAAAACTTTTTGTCTTATTATAATAGTTATATTTTTTTAACCTCATTATAAATACACATCAAAACACTCTCATTTCTCTTCACATCACCCTCAACTTCTTATACATTTCTCTCAATATCAAAACACAAATCCATGGATCCAAAAATGCCACAATCTTTCACCGATCTTATAAACCAAGAAATGAATCCATAAAACCCAAACCAACCACCGATGAATCCACAAGCCGGTGGATTCCCACGTTTCACACAACCTGGTGCGTTTTCCCAATTCCCAAACCAACCACGGTTCGGTACATATAAACAATACCAACAATATATGCAATGACAGACATAACAATCTCAACAAATGCAAATGCAACAAGTAGCCCGGTTACGACAATAAATGCAAAAATCTCAAGAACCTCAACCTGAACCAAAACCATAACCTGCTGCTAAAAAGAAGTCATCCATAAGAAGGGTAAGGCCACCCAAGAAGAAGTTGTAGGACCACCGTTCGTATTTTAAACTATAAAATAAATTTCCACTAGATATTTGATACAATTACAACGGAAAGACAAAATCCCTACACTAATACAATACAAAGAAATAAGACAATACAAATAAATGAAATACAATACAAACGAAAATAAGAGGGTTACATAAACAAAAGAAAGAACAGTGGGTTGAAAATATTATGTTGATTAAACAATTACTAGATTAATTGGGTTGAAGAAAGGAGTTTTAAATTATGAAAATATGGATTTAAGAAAAGGTTTTAGACGAAGGCATCGGGTAAAACCTGTTTCTCTTAAAACAAATTCTGGGTCTACACAAGATCCCGTTTTGTTTCCCAGGGTACAATCGTCGAAGTCGAGAGTACGACCGGGATAACTCTAGACCCAAAATTACCTTGAAGCTCTTGAACTTGATGATGATCTTCAAGAAGGTTGGAAGAAGTTATTGAGATGAAGATGAGAGAGTTTTAGAGAGAAAAGAATTATCTAATTCTTGGTGTATCTTTCAACCAAGAATTACCTTGGTATTTATAGGTTAGAATGAGTTGTAACAACTAATTCACCATAAACAAAGTTCATAACTCATGGTGTAACACCATTCAACATCATAAATTCAAGTTGAAACATATTCAACAAGAATTATGACATGAATTCAACTCATAAGACTCAATCTCCATTCAATTACTATTTTATTAAATAATATATATATAAATAATATATATATTTTAATAAAGTTCCAACAGAAGTTGCAGAATCACCTTCCAAAAAGAAGGTTATTTGCACATATTGGCCACTAAGTGATGAGGTTAAGTTGGCCAAGGCTTGGTTTTCTGCTTCAGAGAACTCAATAGAAGGCAAGCACCAGAAGGATGGGGTATTTTAGGCAAGTGTGGAGCAACATTACAATGCAAGAGGACCTACTATCTCTACAGAAGGATGGGGTATTTTAGGCAAGTGTGGAGCAACATTACAATGCAAGAGGACCTACTATCTCTACAGATGCTCACAATCCGAGAAGCCATTGGCCTTTGGTAAAGAGCAAGATTGGAAGATTTAACGAACTTTATTTATTTGTTTAGTTGCGTTACAGAAGTGGTTGGTCCGATGATAAATTTTTGAGTCAAACAAGAGAAAAGTATTGTAACGATCCAACAAACAAGAATGGCAATTCGACTATGAGCATGTGTGGAATGTGGTTAAGGACCACGTTAAGTACAACAGTGCCACACGTGTCCATGGCACTCAATCAAGCAGGAGAACCAAGACCAACAGCCAGGGGGATATACGACTAGTTCTGCTTCTGATGCCAACTTTGGTGACACCCCCCCTGAGTTAGGTGCAATAAATCTGGGTAGTGATGATGACACAATTCTGTCACAACCGAAACCTTTTGGGCGTCCGATTGGAAGAGATAAGGCCAGAGCAATACCTCTTCATCATCAACATATGAAGAACAAAAATTCAATCTTGTAGATGAAATCGCCGAGACAACCCGGCTAAAAGAGGAGTCAATCATGGTGTTTGGCAGTCGAATAGATGCGATTGTTGATATGGAAAGAGACAAGGTGATTATGAAATTGGTCAAAATGCTTTCTTTGGACACAAGTCACATGTCTGAGAAACAACGAGTCAAGCATGTGAAATGTTGCAAGGAGTTCAGGAAGATATACAACATTCCTGAAGAATCAGACGAAGAATCAAACGACGAGTTGAGTTTGTGGTTGTATGTATGTTGTTTTTTAAAATAAGTAGAATTTTAGGACTTTCTCTTAAGCGTGTTGTTTTTTTTTTAAATAAGTAGAATTTTAGGTCGATGTTGTATTTTTATTATATTTAGTTTTTAATTTAGATCAAGTTTATTTATTTATTTTAATTTATAATTTTAATATTATTTCAATTTTAAATAGTATTTTAATTCTTTTTAAATTTTATTAATTTAATAATTTTATTTATTTATTTTTATTAATATTTTCGCCCATTACAATCAGTGGCAGATCTTGAAATTTTTTTCATGGGTGACCGAAAATTAGTGGTGACCATTATTAGTATATAAATTTTTTTTAGTGGTGACCGACAGGATATATATAAAAATTTTCTTCGTAAAACACGTATATATAAAAATTTTCTTTGTAAAACATGTATACTCGGTACCTCTGGACAAAAAATCAGCAGTGACCGAGGTCACTGCTGGCACACTATAAGAATCGCCCCTGATTACAATTTCGCCCATGGTTGAGATAGAGAGCCCTCAAGTGATAAGTGAGGAAATGAGGCCATTTTTGGCTTTTGTGTAGTTGGCCAATAACGCAGAATGCGGGACTGTCAGGTTTGAGTGAATGTGGCATAGACGGTTCGCATCTTTCATATAAAACCAAGCGTCTTCTAAGTCCTAGTTAGCGCATCTGACCCAAGTAGAGGTGTACAAAACCGGTTTTTTTTCAAACCGGTTCGGGTTGTAAACCGAAATCGGTTTGGTCAACTTTGGTCAGAACCGGTTCGACCAAAATCGGTTCGGGTTACAAACCGGTTTTAAGCAACAAAACCCCAAACCTATAGAGCTGAATCGGTTCAGTTTGAAACCGGTTTGGGTTGAACCGGTTTGGGTTGAACCGGTTTGTAAAAAAAATCGGATTTTTTTAATCTTTCAAATAATCAACTAAACAAAATTTAAGCCTTAATATAAGAGAAAAAAGTTAGCTAAAATTACATTACTAGAATTCTAAAGCTTGAACACCAAAGGCTACAAGTATTAGTAGAACTAAACATGTAATACTTCTATTTGTATTGGATTGAGTTCTGTTAGTGCATAAAATTGCACCAACACCAAAGGCGGTCATAACAATATAAGGACACCTAAATAAATAAGAAGCTTTGATTTATTTTATCTCATCAAAAGTTCGAACATAGCATAAAATATGATCGATGAAATATAACTAGAAATAAAAAGCCAACAAACTGAAAACAAACTAACAAAGTGGAAGCAAAACCAAATTGGAAATAGTGAGTCGGTGCTTGACGTCTTAGATTCTTAGGTGAGCAAATTGGAAAAAAGCCATAGTGGAATTTCGAAATTATTCTTCGGTGTCCGGTTCGGGTTGGTAGTCGGTGTCTTCAACTTCGGTCATTTCTTGGTCTTCAACCTCGTCCTCGTATATCTCGGCTTCATACTCTAATTCGCCTTCAAGTGAAGCTACATGTTGTATACGGTGTGCCGCGTCCAAGTAATCCTTCAAACAAATGGACATCTCTATCGCTTCCGATGTGAGTCTTGTTCTTCGTAACGAGATA
Source organism: Deinandra increscens subsp. villosa (assembly GCA_039602395.1). Lineage (NCBI taxonomy): Eukaryota > Viridiplantae > Streptophyta > Magnoliopsida > Asterales > Asteraceae > Deinandra > Deinandra increscens. The sequence goes on along the minus strand of JBCNJP010000023.1, from coordinate 91,892,154 downwards.
ACCCTGCCACTAACAGAAAAGGCGGATTCCGAAGCTACCGTGGAAGCTTGGACGGTTAGTAAATCTCGGGCCATGGCGGATAGGATCGGAAATTGATCTTCCTTACCTTTCCACCAAGCCAACAAATCAAATTTTTCAAAATCATTCGGATTCATACCCGATAAAAAATCCATCCCACCATACCGCCCAAGTTCGCTACTTGGAGTGTTACCTCGTTGACGCTTACTATTTTCATTCCTTAAACAATTATATAATGAAAATAATGGATCTTGAGTGCTTGCACTTGATTCATTCGCATTTCTCATAGCCACGTGAATATTTGATGTTGTGCCATATTTTTGTAAATAAACATCAAACAGATTTGTTAAATCTTTATTAAATTTAACTTTTAAAGTGTCATGAAAAGTTGGATCGCTATCGAGCAAATCCAAATCATAAGTTATTTTTTCAAGTAACAATTCAACCCCCGACACATTAAGACAAGGGTTTAATGCGGCGGCACAAGTAATTACTGGAGGCATTTCTTTGAAATATTTAAAAAAATTTCTTTCATTGGTGGTATCATTTCGGTAAATGGTGAGCCTTTAAATGAGAAGTCGTTTAATGCATGACATATTAAATATAATTGGTTAAGTACATGTGGACTCGTGGGATAATATACTCCCGAAAGATAGGTAGTTGCGGTTTTAAAAACATGTAGCATTTTGCTTATATCTTCAATAACACTCCAACTAGATTGAGGAAATGATGTGATGGAACGACGGTTCGCAAGCATGTCATGATAAGCTTTTAAACTACTTTTTTGTTTAATAGCCTTTTCAAACATATTACATGTTGAATTCCACCTTGTAGGTACGTCCCAATTCGGACCTAAGCATGGGGAATTTGCATCTTTACAAAACTTGCGATAATTACTATGTCTTGCATTTGAACTAAAAATATCACGTAACATGTCTTTAAAAGACTCTTTAATTTTTTTCAATCGTTCGTAGCCCGTCTTGCACAGTTAAGTTGATGATGTGTGCAACACATCTACTATGAAAAAAAGCACCTTGACAAACCGGTTTATATTTTAATTTAAGTTGTTCGATAGCACGGGTATTATTAGAAGCATTATCGAAAGAATTTGAAAAAACTTTATTTTCAAGTTTATATGTTTGGATCACTTGACTTATCATTTGAAAAATATTATGGCCCGTGTGAGGATAATCAAATAATTCAAAAGCAATTGTGCGTTTCATCATTTACCATGTATCGGGATTTAGCCAATGCGCGGTAACACAAATATATGAGTCCGGTGAACCATGCGGACTAGACCAAACATCACTAGTTAAGTTAACACCGGTTTGTAAGTTTTCAAAACCTAAAATTAATTCATTTTTAGCTTTTTTCCACATTTTTAAACAATCTCGTCTAAGGGTAGCACGACTTACATGAGTATAACGCGGTTGAAGGTTTCGTTGGATGAGTCGAGTCAAGCGTTCGTTGTCAAAATGGTTGAATGGCAAGCTTTCTTGGATCACAAATTGCGCCATTTGCTCCCGGGTCGCTTCAACGTTGTAAGCCCAAATGTTTCCTTCACTGGTCATTGAAGTTTGACCTCGACTTGGTTGAACTTTCAACATTTTACAATACTTTTTTTCGATATGGTTTTTCAATGTTGAGTTTGCCTCCGTGCTAAAAAATTTGCCACACAACTTGCAACGGGCTTTTTTCTCCCCGTTAGTCATCAAACACATATCAAAATTGCACCAAATTTTGATATTTCTAGTTGTTTCAAGAACTTGAGCCACCACACTATCATTAATGGAAGATGATGAAGCCATTTTAAAAGTTTTGAGATATAAGAGAGTAGAAAGTTATGTGATTAAACAAAAAAGATACCAACTATTTATAATGATTTAATAGCTAAATTGTAAAAGGAAATTTTCTTCTAACGTATATAATGTTCAACGGCTAATTAATTAATTACAATGTAAATTAAAGTTGACAATGTAAATTACAAATCTCCTTTAATTTGCAACGGATATTTCAATTGAGAAATCTTCTTTAATTTGCAACGGATATTTCAATTAACATCCGTCTAATTACTACTAATAGTATTTAAGAGATTAATGGTTAATTGGAATTCGAAAAAAAAAGATGGGTTCTAAAGCGGTTCCAAACCGGTTCTAAACCGGTTTCAAATCGGGTTTTAAACCGGTTTCAAATCGGTTTTTAAACCGGTTTCAAATCGGTTTTTAAACCGGTTTCAAATCGGTTTCAAAACAACCCGGTTTGGAACCAGTTTGCTAAATGAGAATGCCAAATCGATGGGGAACCGCCAGTTTATACTCGAACCGAACCGGTTTTCTTAAAACCGGTTTTTTTCCTGAACCGGTTTCGGTTTTTATACCGGTTCGGTTTGCAAATCGGTTTTTTTGTACACCTCTAGACCCAAGTCAACACTCTTATTCGCATCGTCTCTAGTCTAAACTTGCAAGTTAGACGGTTCACATAGACCCTATTTTGACTTTTCTTTAACTTTTTCCACTTTGATTTATTTTCTTTTGGGTATGGTTCGAGTAGGGTTGTCACAGTACGTGTCTCGTAGTTGGAGCTAGATACTCAGTTCATATTCAAACAGAGTGTAACTTGATATGTGGTGAAGTTTAAAACTAATAGTATGATGGAACTACCGTTAAAAAACTAGCTTAAATGATTTTGATTATTTTATTTTCTTTTAATCACACATGTAATTTTAGTGAGGCATTCTGTTATAGTAATGTGTCTACTCTTAATAAATTATGGGGTTTTGGTCCTTTTGTGTGCATGTTTGGTAAATTTAAATAATAAAAGCAGATTAAGTTGTAATTCTATAAAATAACTAGAATATTCTTAATCTTTTATACAGAAAATAGCTAATTTGTATACCTTCTAGACTTCTAGTCGTAGTTATTCATATAGCTGGATTTGAATCGTTATCTTTATAATTTAACTATTTTTTTTAAATTAATATATTATATTCTAAAAATATCTCACATCTTAATCCCTATACTCATCTCTGTTTATTAAATATTACTTTTTTATTTCCTTTTTATTATTATTTTTTTTCTATCACTCACATATACTCATAAAAATTATAAAATAATGGATGTGGATAAATAATGAAACATCAAATTTGAAAAATGAGTTTGTCTTATTCTAAATATATAGGGATAAGGTATGAAGATGGTGAAAGGATTGGAGTGGATTTTTAGGTGATTTCTTTCAAATTTAAGAATTGATCAGGAATGGGATCTGAATGCTCTAAGGGTGCACAGAACGCCCGAATCACGACATAAGATGAAAGTCCACGTTGAACCGTGTCGCAACGAAACACCACAAGCACCCCCAATTATGACGGCATGACACCAGTCCTAGTGACGAGCGGTGTCATTTGTGGGCTAGGGTTTTTGACCGTTACCCTCGGTCAAAATAAATTATTTTTCACATCCACTATAAATAAACCCAAACTGATGGTGTGTGAGGTTATATAGAAATTGATGGTACTTTTGCACACTTTTAAGTTTTAAATTTATAAATGATAACCTAAAGAAACTGATTACACACGAAGGTAAGTGCACCTATCGTATAGTAGTATAGTCCAATAAGTAACCAAATACTGATCAAAAGACTTGGGGGCTACCAATAGTCAATCGTCATTAGATCCTAGCTAATTAATTAAGTTGGTTTTTTATTTTAATGATTAACAACTAAGTAACTAAATAAGAAACTAGAAATCAACAAGTGTAAGAAACTATCACTCGGGTTTGGATTACTCTTGGTGACTCTCAATCAATATGATTAGTTTAACAAGTTGTCAAGGATATGGAAATGAAGACAACATCAAATCACATGGTTAGTGAAATAAAGTGGACCGACGCCCGGTGAGGAAAATCAAATCCCTCGGTGATATTGGAAAACTATACATGATAGTCACATGCATGCCACCGTAACACTGGAATAAAGACATTAAACTATGTAGTATAAAGAGACTCAAAACACTAGACGCATGGTCATGCCATAGTGCTTAAAATCAACATGCTAAAAAGAACCCAAATGCTAAACTCCCAAAATGTATGGTCATGGCATATGTTATTTAACACAGACATAAAAAAAATTAAATGTACTTGACGTAGGGTCATGTCTAAGCATCTTGTCACACATCCCATCTCAACACACTGTAGGGGTGAGCATGGTTCGGTTCGGTTCGGTTTTTGGCTCTAACCGAACCGAAAACCGAATGGTTCGGTTCCCAGAAAGAAAAACTATTCGGTTTTGGTTTTTTCGGTTCGGATTCATTTTTTTAATATGTGGTTAAAATAATTTTAAACTAGTCTTAGAAAATAAATAGATAATGGTAATAAGCAAGTACCATTATAACCATCAAATTAAAAATACAAAAACACGTGTAGCCATACAAAATAAAATTGGTTTTAAATTCAAAAGTTTTTAACACTAAAGATCTTGACCCCAATCTCCATTGTTTTCGATGGTAAGAAGAGGAAAGAAGAGGAGCTGCAACTTAAAAATGAAATAACAGATTGAGAGGGGACTCGAACTTGAGACATCTTGGTGGTTTGCAAAGGTAAGTATCAAATGAGGTACACAAGAATTGTAAATAACTGCAATTAAGTAAATTAGAATACACATACATATCTATATAAAATTTCAAACTTGTATAAATTAATCATTCGGGTTTTTTTCGGTTTTTTGGTTTCGGTTCGTTTTGTTTCGGTTCGTTGTTAGTTGTTTTTCCAGTTCCGGTTCGGTTTTTTTTTTGGTTTTTTGCTCACCCCCACAACACACTAATCTATAAGCAAGACATGTCATGTTAAGGTATGCATATCCAATGAATTGTGATGCTAACACACTTAACATATGGCCATGCCTAAGCATGTTAGCATCACCACATCACCTCACTAGGCTAAGGTCAAAGCTAACAAGATGGCATGGCTTGAAACATAAGAAATAAGACATCGAAACCTCTACCACCCAAGAACAATGAATGATAACAAATATTCCATACATAGACATATAAATTTAGTGAATGTAAGGCATGATGAAAGTATATGTCTCCTGTTACATATCATCTTAAAAATGAGGCTAGGAACATCTTAGTTCAATATGTTAGCTTGCCTTCAATGATGAGAAGGTTCATAGCTTGCTAAGAGTCACCTCAAGATCATCATCATCCATGTGATAAAAGAACTTAGCCAATCATGGTTGTAAGATAATGAACACAAGTGTTAAAATAACAAGGCATCATTTCAACTAGACAATATTTACAACAAGTGCTCAATGATTCTTATACACTGGATATGGTCATATGGAATACTCTAAAGAAGAAGTTAACTACTGAAAACTAACTATGAAAACAAATGAAAATTACAGAGAAAAGTAGGATATGTGGAAGTCTGTGACAACCCGTATGTTTCCAGGTCAAGATCTGACCTAGTTATATTTAAATTAGGTAACTTTATGTACAAACCTTATAAATAATTCTTGATGTAACCCGACGATAGTATTGGTAATCGATCGTTATTATAATGAAATTCTATGTTTTATAACTGGAACTTTAATAGTAAGAAATATAAAAAGGAATATTATTTAAACACGTACATCTTGTTTAATTTTTAGTTGTTAACCATCATGCGATTTAAATGTCCCGTTTTAACGTCTAATTATAAAACATTTTCGTTAAATTGTTTATTTAACGTTTGCACTCCTGTTTTAATCCAACCTGTCAACGTTTTATCATTTTTATATAAAACCACCAAGTTCACCATCGTATTCATTTTCTTTTATTCATGACCTGATTTAGTGAATCACACATAACATCATCTTCACCGTTTATCAAAGCCTTGATTTAGTGAATCCTATGATTAAGGTGGTGTTTGTTTTTACTAAAAAAACTCTTCTGTCCTCTTATGTCTGCGCCGCGCAGACCACGGGCAGACATTTAGGTCTGCAAACTGTTTGTTTTTTCGAAGACATTTCATTAAAAAATGTCTGCGCGGACCTCTTCTTGGTGCAGATGTGGCCCAACCACTTCTGACATCTTCTAACATCTTATAACATTCTTTTTAAACTGTTTTTTCATAAACAAACATTTTTTAACAAATTAAAAAAAAAACATTTTTAAACAGTTTTTTTAAAGTTTAAAAAAACGTTTTTTAAGTTTTTTTCCAAAAAAACTTTTTTAAAAACTTTTTAAATATTTTAAACAGCTTTTTAAAAACTTCTTAAACCAATTTTTTTTAAAAAAGGCCTTTTAAAAGGTTAAAGAAAAACACGTTAAACATTTTTTTTAAAAAACGTTTTTAAACTGTTTTTTTTTTAATTTTTGCAAACAGTTTTTTAGAAAAACGTTTTTTAAAAAGTTTTTATTAAAAAACCGTTTTTTAAAAAGTTTTTTTCTTTCTAAAAACGTTTTTCTATAAAGTTTTATTTTAAAAAAGTGTTTTTTAAATTTTTATTTTTAAAAAACGTTTTTTTAAGTTTTATTTTTAAAAAACGTTTTTAACAGTTATTTTCAAAAATGAATAATTTAAATAGTTTTTAAAAAACTTTTGTATACAATTTCTAAAAAACGCTTTTTAAGCAATTGTTTGAAAACATTTTTAAACCGTTATTTATAAAAATATTTTTAAACAGTTATTTTTTTTAAAGTTTTTAAATTGTTAGAAAAATATTTTTTAACAGTTTTATAAAATATCTTTATAATTTTATTTATTCAAAAACTGTTTTAAAAAAAATATTTGTTAAAATATATATAAAGAAAATCAAAAGGTTTGAATAGTATTTATCTATAAGTTATAAAAATGGTTTATTTAAATTTTAGTTTATTTTAACTGTTTGCAGAAGGTAAAAAAACGAACAGTCTTCTTCTTACAGACTGCAGAGGTTTAATCCACCTCTTCTCCTACAGATGTCTGCAAATATGATCCGCAGACTGTAGACAATTTATCTCTTAAAAAACAAACAGCACCTAAGATTCTACCAAGTCATACATTAGTCTTATTCTCAAACTATTATTTCTATAGAAAACGACTCCTATTAACTAATATATATGTATTCCCATACATAAATACATAATCACACATAACAATCAAATAAACACCATATCCAGCCCAAGAAAACTAGATCTATCAAACCTAAAATCATAATTACACACGAATAACAAAAAGCAAGGTGATGTCCTTCAAAATTGATCGTGGTGTGGTTAATTAGTGTATCTAAAAAACAGGGGGTACAAATTATGTAAAATACAAGCTATAATTTGTTTATACTAGAAACTGTAGAAATTGCTGCTAAAAAAGTGTTTGTTAGCAAAAAATACTATAATATGTTTCTTAAATGAATAAATGGTTAAGTGCATGTTGTAGCTACATGATAGACATTGGTATAAAATGTAAGTTTAGTAAATGTGTGAGTTAAGCTTTCTAGAAAAACATATTAAGTTTAGTGAACGTGTGAGTTAACCTTTTTAGAAAAATCTATTGTGTCATAATTTTTTAACAATACGTAAATCAATAACGAATTATGTGTCGCTAAGATTGGTAACTTTTCACTCTTGTGTTGCGGGTTGATCATATGCATCCGTTCTTTCGACTGCTTCTTAATTTGCATTTTGAGGTTTTTTTTTTTTTTTTGTTTTTTGTATTTTTATTTCCTTTATTATACTATTGAAATTTCCTATATTATTCAACTAAATAACTTTTAAATTAATTATAGTATTCTTAATCAGTTGTAAGCAGGAGAATCATTGTCGTGTAAGTTTTTTTTTTTGTTTTTTGTTTTTTGGATTAGTTGATTGATTCTTATAGAGATTTGGAAATAATTAGAGAGTTACACTCAACTCAAATTCATGGATATTTATAGAAATATACATATATTGGACGAGCCCAACTTTCTAAACTAGTTTTTTTTAAGGCGTTTGGAACTATTCTAAATCTTTACTATCCGAGTGAGTCTTTTCTGATATGTGATTGCAACCATTCATACTGGATTTGCCAATTCAGGTTTGACTCACATAGGAACACTATCAAGGAGGAAAGTCACCACTTGAGAAAAACTCCATTGAGTCAGGTTTTAACTTAAGACATTTAGGATTCTAAGCTCTAACCATCATTCACATACCATTAGACCTATACCCTTTGCTAATTGCCTAAACTATTTGATGGATCAACATCATACATTGGTTTTGAAAACTTTTCACTACCGAAGAAATAACATATTTAAGTACGCCAAGGTATCAAAGTGTTTGTAGCCCTATAATATCTATGATGTTTAAGTGTTCTTGCAGTTGAAGGTTAAATATTTATATTCTAGTAGAAAGTGGTTTAAATATTTATATACTAGTAAAAAGTGGGTTAGATTTAATAGTAGCTTTAAGCCGTTCCAAAAAAAATAAAAAATAGTAGCTTTAAATGAGTGTGTTTATCTTTTAAGGTTATCTATAGACATAATTATATGTGACGTTAAGGGTGAGAGTATATGGGAGATGTTCAAATGAGAAGTTTGTTTTGGGTAAGAAAGATAAGAAGGATTTTCAGTCATTGGATCTTGGTATAATAAAAAAGGAATGAGAGGTATTTTAGTCTTAGCAACTTTTATTGAGTTTTTATCTACTTCTTCCATTTTCTTTAAACATTCATAACTTTCACATACAACATTATTTTTTTAAAAAAATTACACCATAAAAACGAGCATTTTTTATCTTTAAAACGCATATAGTGTTGCTATATAAAAAATGAAAAAAAAAATTACTCTTTTGATTTTTGACACAGGTCATTGTGTCATTGTGTCAAAATGTTCAGATCATTGTATCATTGTGTCGTCGTGTCAAAAGTATATATAGTGTTGCTATATATAAAATTAAATACTCTTTCGGTTTTTGGCACAATATAAAACAATGATCTGAACATTTTGACACATCATTATGTCATTGTGTCAAAATTTTCAGATCATTGTGTCATTGTGTCGTCGTGTCAAAAGTATATATAATGTTGCTATATATAAAATTAAAAAAAATTACTCTTTCGGTTTTTAACACCATATGACACAATGATCTGAACATTTTGACACAATATGACACAATTATCTGAATATTTTGACACAATGACACAACGACACAATGACACAATGATTTGAACATTTTGATACAATCGAAATGGTAAAATTTTTTAAATTTTTTATATAGCAACACTATACGCGTTTTAAAGATAAAAAAACACTTGTTTTTATGGTGTAATTTTTTTTTAAAAATAATGTCGTATCTAAAAGTTATGAAGGTTTAAAAAATGGGGGTAATTTAATAAAAAGTCAAAAATATCCTTCTATCTTTGATTTTCTTTAGTTTTTCTCTAATTTACCCAGAAAAATTTTAAGCCATAGATCTTCATTTAATTGAAGATCTAATGGATATGATTCCTTCTTATCCTTCTTATCCAAACTAAACTACTCACAATAACCTCACCCGAGAGTATAGTCCAAAATAAAGTCTAAAGCTTCAAAATAGATATCTAATAGGATCGTGTCACATGAGAAAGAAGGTGGAAAAATTTGAAGCAAAAAATGGTTGTATGGTTCCAATTTGAAGCCTTAGGTTTTTTTATATAACATTTTTAATTAAAAAATCACATGATGTTAAAACACATTAATACAATAAATTATTACAAAGTTTTTAACACACGATACTATATTAAAAACGAAAAAGAACTACTATGCATTTAGCTCCTTCTCTGTTAAATGGACATCCATGTGTGTGGCTATGTGCTCCGTAATATCAAATCTAAGCTTAAAATGTGTCTCGCTATCTCACAATTCCTATATGATATTATCATCGATTATCGGAGGATCACAAATCTGTACCGGTAATATCGTCTCGCCCTCCTCTTTGATGATCATATTGTGCAGTAGCATACAAGTATACGTTATGTCCTCTGGCCGCCCTTTGTTCATTAGACATGCCTTTCGATCAGTTATCGCCCACTTTAATTTTAAACAACCAAATGATCTTTCGGCGTCTTTTCTTGCCAACTCTTGTACCTTCTTCATTTTATTTTCTTTGATATCAACTGGAACACGAAATGCCTTGACAAAAGTAGACCAAGTTGGGTATATGCCATCAACAAAGTAATAGCCACGCTTCTACCGTTAACAACAAAAGGACTGATTTTGTGCAACTCGATCGTTCGTAAACAAAGGTGATTGGTTAAGAACGTTGATTTCATTATTGGAACCATCAACACCAAAGTACCTATGCCAAAACTATGTATCTTGTGATGCCACTGTCTTGAGTATGATCGTTGGTTTTTGATGATCGGCTCGGTGATACCGTCCTCTATATTTTGTTGGGCAATTTCTCCACTCCCAATGAATACAATCGATGCTACCGATCCAAGCCTTTTTAAATGTGCATCATACAAAAGTGTAACGTCATGGCTAGTAGGTGCACTTAGAAACTCATCTTTATAAAATTTAAGTATAGCATCACAAAAAGTAACTAGACATTCACGTGATGTTCTTTCAGACATGCATAAAAAGTCATCATACTTGTCAAGAACATTATCATGTGCGAGTTAACGAATAGCAGACGTGCATTTTTGCAAAGGCGTGAAACTTTCCCTCCCCCTCGTATCAAAGCGTGTCGTAAACCATGGGAAATTTTTTTGAATACTATAAACAATTTTGGCAAACAATCGTTTCGCATCCGAAATCTTTCTTTGAAAACACCCTCGTGGTAACGAAGATTATCCAAAAAATATAACTCCCCCAAACGTGCATGACCATCAACACGGTTACAAAAATAGTAGTCCTTCTTGAAAGAGCCATATCTTCAAGTTCTTGTTGTTGAACGGTGTTCGTACATTGAACAAGAAGTTCGAACACCTCCTTAACGGAACTACCCGAACTGCTTGATGAAGTAGAAATCTCCAGTGGGAAAATAACTTTTAACGTCATTTTTGTAGAAGATTGTTGTATAGAAAGTATTTATATATATTATCTCTTTGCATCTTACATTTATTACCTTCAACTTTTTTGGTTTGGAAAATTGGATTTTATTAATCCAAGTTATTACTATTTGGCCGATATTAATCCCATTTAAGAAATTGGCTTACATTAATCCTAATTATCATGGTGTTGGAATTCATTGAACCGCCGTTAGTTTTTGTTTAACTCCGTTAGTATTTTGCTGACGTGACAGTCTATTTTGCTGACATAGCATCACCAAAATCTAACGGAGTTAACAAAAAACCATCGGAGGACCAGCGAATTCCAACACCATGATAATTGGGATTAATGTAGGCCAATTCCTTAATTGGGATTAATATCGGCCAACTAGTAATAACTTGGGTTAATAAAATCCAATTTTCCTTTTGGTTTAGTTTTCTTTTGTGTTTCTTACTTTAAGCACTAATGTTTTATACATTTACGTTTTTTACCTCTAAAGTTTTATATTTTATCTTTATTAACTTTTATGGTTTCCTACTTTGGCCACGAAGCGTTTAAAATTTTACGTTTTATAACCTCTAAGTTTCCTACTTTGGTTTTTTCTTTTTTCTTTTTTTTTGTTCCCTACTTTGGCCACCAATGTTTTTTACCCCTTAAGTTTTCTATTTTATTTTTTTATTGTTTCATATTTTACTCATCAATGTGATACATATTTATGTTTTTTATCCCTCGGGTTTTCTACTTTTTTTTCTGTTTACTATTTTTGCCACTAACATTGCTTTTATTTACATCAAATGACGGATAAATAGGTGGCCGGTCGCGAAGCGCGGACGAGTCACCATCTTATATATATGAGATAGAAATGAGGTTAATTTGTATGGTATATATAGTATAGAAAGGAAGAAAAACCCATATTAAATGTTCACAAGTTTGATCCCTGAGCTCCTAGGCTTTACCACCCGTTCGCTTACGGAGGTGGATTTTTCCTGCAATGAGCTCAATTGGTGTGTAAATATTCCCTTAGTTTTCTGGGGCTTTAGTTGGCGTTAAAAAAAAATGTTCAATAGTCACCCCAACGATCACATGCCACCGGCTAGCTTTGGCTTCACGAAGCCAGTCGGCTAATTTTTGAAACCTCTTTAGCCGATTTCTACTACCCAAAACCCATACCCCCACTCTAAGTGTCATGTGGCAGTCCAGTAAGTAAACGATTTTATGACCTTAAGGTGTGTAGTCGTAAAGTCCTAATAACGTCCATATCATTATTAGCTAGTTATTTTTTGTATAATCTTGAATATATGACGTGGACCAATGAGGATTGAGTTAGAAAATAGATATGGCGTCATAAATTTTACGAGAAAATCAGATTTTTACTCTATAGCGTCCCCGAAACGGTATTAGAGCATTAGAGGGACTTCAATTTTGTGATTTTTGTCCCATCACACCCATTACACTCGGCCTAAATAAAATTTACGTCAATGTAACCGCTACAAAATACAGGCTCCACCAAATAGTTATATTTAAACATGCACGTCATTAAAGATATCAAAACGCAAAATACAAGATCTAGGGTATCTCAGTAACTATCAACGGTATTTTGTTTCTTTCTTTTGAAATTTATATCTCTATCAGATTATGATTGATTTGAAATAATGATATTAACTTAAAAGGATATACGACAATTTATTAATATTTAAATACTTAAATCTTTTCGAATTTTAATTATATTAATTTGATTTGATATGTATATTTTACGTTACATAGTTAATCATCAAATACATACAAAATGAAATAAAGATTTTATGGATCTAATGATATCAGCGTCTTATCAATAATAATTGTAAAATGACAGATTAATATATCTGCATGAGTCCCAATAGTTTTTTTTTTGTTTATTGTACTTCCTACGGCCAGGATAAGAGTGAGAATGTATTTTATTGCAAGTTAATTAAATAAAATATACCAAAGACATTTATTCCAATGATATTAACTTTGCGTTTATCATCATATTAAAATTTCATAAAGTTGATAATGTTAGTAAGTTTGGGCTAGTTTAGTAATTCTTTTAATAATACAGGGACTGAAACTGTAACATTTAGCAAGTTGGTTTAGGTTAGTTAATTGCGGTTTATAGCCGTTGTTTAGCTTAGTATATCGGTTAGAATCGATTTCCATTTCTGTATCTTGTAATCTCTCTTTGTTAATAAACTCTCTCCTAATTTTCCATTTCTTTCTGTTTTTCTCATCACAATTTGATGACTTTCGTAGTTGGTATACGGCTTAAATATAAGCTGGCGATAAATTGGAGAAATAAGCACTCATTTAACATAATTGTCAACTTGGGTGTTTTATCTAGAGGTAAGATTTACGATTTGGGGGCGAGAGGTCCCGAGATTCTTGCAACCCTTGTTTTTTCCGTTTTTCTTATCCCAATTTGGTGACTTTGATCATCACAAGTTGAACAAATAAGCACTCATTTAAGGATGTATTGAGATTTCCAAATACCTTAAATTTGTTACCAAGAGAAAGAAACTTGATTTTCTCATAGGCAAGTTTTGATATTTTAGCCTCTTTTATCCCCTTTTTTTCTTTTATCAAATAATAAACTTCGTTTTTGATCCTTGATGTTAGCCTCTTTTATCTCCATTAGTTCAAAGTTTTTAAAAATTTTATTTAATTTGGTGTCTCACATTTCATTTTTGTATAAATTTTGGTCCACAATCTATAATCCATTCAAAAAAAAAAAAAACGTTATTTAACCTCACCTGAGGAGTATTTTAATTTAAAATAAAATGAAGATCCTTTTATACTTAGACCAAGAGTTAAGGTACATGACTAAAATACCTCTCAGGTGGGGTTAACTAACGGTCTTTTTAAACGGATTTTAGATTTTGGACCAAAATCGATACAAAAATTGAAATGTGAGACACCAAAATCAAATTTTTAAAAACCTTAAACTAAAAGAGATAAAATGAGCAAACATCAATGACTAAAAACGAAATTTACTCTTTATCAAACTAACAATATAACAACCTCAAAATGCAAAGATCATTAACAAAGCCAGAGTGATAGCGTGATGGATAGATAATCGAACTTGATCTATGTCAAGAACGATGAACCCTAACGTTAATTACCAACGTTAGTAAACCTAGGCCAAATACCGGCACTAGAAAGCTTGGAAAATACCTCCAAACGAAATACTTTATTTCATCAAAATCAACCATCTAAAAAGATTACATAGGAGTTCTTTAAATAGACAAATAAAACTTGACCAACAAGAAAACATAAAATAAGGAAACCAAATAATTAAATAAAAGTATTTAAAATGAAGATATATTAAAATCTTCAACCCGATGGGAACGGGTCTCTGACTTCCGGACAGGCTCGGGTTGGGTTTGTCTACATCGCCATCATTCTCCCCTTCTTCGAAAAAACTCGTCCTCGAGTTTTAACACCCGATTAAACCTTGTGGAAGCCACCCGGATCGAACGGAACATCGTGACGTCCTATTCTCAACACCATCAAGTCTCTATTCAGCTTCAAGAAATTACAATGCATACTGACGGGACCCGGGTCTATAGGGTTTTCGGGCCTTCCTACCTTCTTTTCCTTATCCCTCTCTTTCAAAAGGACTCGTCCTCGAGTCTTGAGAACGTCGAAAAGATCAACTCTTTTTTTCCTAAGTAATTGAAATCCCACTTTTATAGGATATTCACGGCTAATATGGATCCTTGCATCACAATCTTTCAAAATTTCCACACTATTCGGAACCCATGCATCGCATTTGTATTGCACTTGTCTTCCAAAAAAATTACCAAGTCCCTTTTCTCGAACATACCACACGATTTGGGGGTAATCAAATATTTCAAACAGAGGACCAATTCCTTTTAATGTTCCAAAATTTTCGAACATTATATTATTGTATTTACTTGCATACCAATTGAGCAGAAATCCTTGACGAAAGAAACTCCATAAAGTACGGACACAATTTAATTCCAGATTGAATTCCAGATTGAATTCCATGAGAATTGAAATCGGAAATTTATTCATAGTACGGACAAAATTAAACTTAACTATATTTGCATTCCAAGATTTCAAACCCCACATACTTAGCGATTCTTGTAACTTAAACTTCTGCAATCTCAATTCCAAATTTTTTGTATAGCCAAAATTTTCATACCTTAAATCAAACCGGTCAGACATGCCAAAAAATTCAATCGGAAAGCCATCTTGTTCGCCAATACTTACGGTGGCCATAAGGTTGTACCGATCATAGTTACTTGAAACCGCGGGTCTCGCTGGGATTGACGAAAGTTGCTGGAAGATTGGCAGGTGCGGGTGCGGGTTTTGCGGTTGCAGAATGGTCGGTGCGAACGGTACGGGTGGCACGAAAAGTGTATCTTGTGCGGATGCGGGCGACGGAAGAGTAACCCAACCCAGAAGCATTTGGATCAACAAACATTCTTCTGCATCAGGCATCACCCCGTCTTCATCATATCTGGGTGTGTCTTCATAGAACGGATGCAACTGGAGTTTACAGACTCGTTGTTGCAATCTATTGATTTCTTCTACATCTCGGTGGTCACGGTGATAGTCGTCGTTGCCTCCGGCGGCGAATCTACGGCGATGATCACGGTGGTTCCTCCGATCCATGGCTCTGATGCCAAATGATAGCGTGATGGATAGATAATCGAACTTGATCTATGTCAAGAACGATGAACCCTAACGTTAATTACCAACGTTAGTAAACCTAGGCCAAATACCGGCACTAGAAAGCTTGGAAAATACCTCCAAACGAAATACTTTATTTCATCAAAATCAACCATCTAAAAAGATTACATAGGAGTTCTTTAAATAGACAAATAAAACTTGACCAACAAGAAAACATAAAATAAGGAAACCAAATAATTAAATAAAAGTATTTAAAATGAAGATATATTAAAATCTTCAACCCGATGGGAACGGGTCTCTGACTTCCGGACAGGCTCGGGTTGGGTTTGTCTACATCGCCATCACAGAGACTATTAAGGTGGTCAACCTAGAAATTAGAAAATGTTAATAGATTTATGAATTTGTGAATTAAGTATTAATACTGAGAGTTTTTTTTTCACAAGAAAACATCAAACCTTGAATGTCATATTCAAGTAGTAGATACCCGATCCGACTAAACCTGACATTTATTTGTTGAGATTTTGATCACCAAATTGATCACCAAAAAATTGAATCCACATGAAAAAATTCCTGGATTCGTCCCCAATTTAAGTTACAACGTATCATTCTTCTTGTTAAGCTAGAAAAAAATAGAGTATCCAACGGTGAAAAAAAGTAAACTTCTACGCTATCTTGTATGGGTTTACGAACCCATTTTTCTCCAAACCAACCCATTCCATTCTATGCCACTTGCGGCGGTGTTCCCGTGTACACGATTCACCTCGAACTCGTTCTATGTAGCGAACGCCCCGCCACTCTAACAATTATGATCTGAGGTCACGACTAGTGCATTCTACACCATGCGGGTAAGCATATGTTAGAAAATTAAGTAGTGTCACAACAATACCTAATTATTTGTAATTATTTGTTAAACAAATATTTATGAAGGAGACAAATATAAGTAGTAGTTAAGTTATATACGTACCTTTTAATATTATAAAATAGTAATTTCATTATTAAGACTAATTTATTTGTCACTACTAAATGGTTTTTAAAATAAAAAAGGCAATATACTTCAACCATCAAGAATACATGAATACTCTAGTAAAGTAATAACTTTAATCATTTAATTATTGTATTTTGTCCTCTTAGTTGGAGGTCATGGGTTCAATCCCTGACAATGGTGTATTTGGTGTAATTAAATATTTGTTGTTAAAAAAAAAAGTTTATAATAAGTGTCAAGAAGACCGAGGGTCATGGTGGGTGGTGGTTTTTCCGATGGATGTGTCAGATTGAGGGTTTCGGATTACCCGTACGGACTGTGTTTGTAACGTGTCGTGGACAAAACATTGACTTTACCATGTGTTTACTCCAGGATGACCTGGTTGACGTTTTATTTGCCATTAAAAAAATAAATGTCAAGAAGATACCAAAAGAAGTAGAAGCAACTTAAGTGAGAATTGATAATTAACAAATAAATAATAATAATATAGAGGGTTCTATGCAGAACACTAAATATTACAAGAATACGCTGCATAAAACAAAATTTTCACCTTTTTAATCTTATAAAACTTTAAAATATAAGAAAATGATATATGTATTATTTATTCATGAAATTTTTTCATGGTATTAAAAAAACATAAAGAAATTCCCTTTATACATATTACGACACATGTGTAATTCAAGTGTAGCTAGGTTATATTGCCTACACATGTGTAGGAAAATTATACATATATAAAAGCGTATGAAGAAACTAGTTTAATTGTTTTTTTATTTACATAAACATAATATTTGTATTTAAGAAGTATAAAACTTTACAATTTTAAATCGTGGATCAAAACATTAAATATTTTTTGTTTATTCTTTTTAATATTGCAATAAATATTGTTCATTCCTCTAACTAATGGTTGTTTCTGCCAGGAGAAAGCTTCAGGAGGGGGTTTCTTGGTTCTCACGGAGGTCCGAGTAATCGACCTTGGACATAGCCCCGCAAGGGTAGGTTTACACGTGAGACCAAAGTCACCTGATCGATGCCGTTCCAAAAAAAAGAAAGCAACAAAACATCTATAAACACCAGGACAAGGTCTTTGACATGTCGAATATAAATGCCTTTAGTCTTTACCAAGGAAAATGCAATTATTCAATTATTAAAATAAGGATAATGTATTTAATAATTGTTAGAATAATGAAAAGAAGTACAATAAAAATATTTTAATCTAAGTTGAATTTCCTTTACAATTTTAAATGTCAAGATAGACCAACGAACGTATTTAAGTTTTAGTTGACAAAATTTTATTGGTGAATTAAGATTTGACAAATTGTATATTTGGGTGTCCTACCGACACTATTTGGGTACCCTCAAGTGGTTTTGTTACAGTCGTTTTTAAGGAAAAGAATATCTACACTAGCGATATCTAACGCATATCGGTTAGTAAATTTTAGAATAATCGGTTGGTTTTGTTACAGTTCATCACTGTTCACCAGCGATACCTAACATATATCGGTAGTCAGTTTTTAAAATAATCGGTTAGTTTTGTTACAGTTCATAATTATTCACTAGTGATACCTAACACACATCGGTTAGTCAGTTTTGCAATAACCGATTCGTTATTTATCAACCCAAAAAACCGGTTTTCTGAAGAAAAATACGGGTTTGGTTAAAATTGGTTTGTGAAACACAAAAATCCAAACCGGTAAAACATATTTGCTAATAAACTGATCCGCTTAGACCGGAAAACAAAACGGTCAAATAACCATTATTTTAATAAGAAATTATAATTTTTGAAAAGTAAATAAAAACGTTTTTTACCGGCTCACCACTTTAAACCCTTAAAACGGTCCTTAACCTACAGTTTTCATCGGTTATATTGGTTTGTACTGTATCCATTAAAATCATTACATAAACTTGTTCTTGACACTAACAAATGTCAACTTTTCTTAAGTTTTCATAAAATGACTAAAATACTCTCAACTTTAAACCATTAGAAAGAAAAAAAATCCCCAATTCATTAAGCATGTTGACTTTAACCTTATCTATGATCTAAATAAATGATTTTTTTCTAGTACTAAACGTCTCCCAAAATTGGGATATTAATCACTTCCCAAATGACACCCTCGAATCTACAATCATCTAGAATATGATTGATTAATTACCCTATTTCTCCGCAAAGCGGGCAAATAATTTTTAGTTTTTTTTTAACAGCTTTTTCATTGAAAAAACAATCATTCTCCATCAAGATACTAAAGAGGCACGGGAACAAGCAAGTTACTGATGTTGATTGCGCTAGACAAGAAGCAAATTCCCTGACAAGAATGTAAAACATAAAGTTTGAAACTTTTAAATAAATGTTTTTGGTTTTAAACTTTATTTATGTTGATTCTCTATGTCTCAATCCAATTGTTTGCTTTTAAATAAATATTGTATGCTTTAACATCTTTCTTATATTTCTTTTTAATAAACCAGTGGTAAACTGTACAATACCGCAAGGAAGACGTATGTTTCAGAAAAAAAAAACTTAAAAATATAAAGTTTATTTATAGCAATACTAGACTATATACACTACTTATCTACAATAACCTACCCATTAGCATTTGAACAAATCATTTATATCTTGAAACGCTAATAAAAAACATTTTACAAAGGGCGTACCCATATAATGAGTATGGGGTCGCCCGCATTCTATAAACAAAAAAATATAATAAAATTTGTATGATTCAATTCCGATCAATCCTGAGAAATTTTAACACCTATCAAATGAAATTTTTAGACCGACCCTATAAAACTTTGATAAAAAAACCGACACATAAAAATTAAGTTTAAATTTTTTGTTTTATAATTATAAAAAATAAGTGCACAAATTATTAAATCGGCTACTTTATTAATTCTTAAAAATATAAATAGAACCTTATTACCCAAATAATCAATAAATATAATAATATTTAAGTCAATAGTTAAATTCATTAAACAAAACTCAGTTACTCAAGTATCCAATAATTATTTAAAACTTTAAGCTCACATTTAGAAAAATTTCTTAATCATTAGTTTATTAAACAAACACATTTCATATAATTATATTAGCGGAAATTCAAAATACGCACAAATTAAAAAAATCTAAATTTCACTGTTTATTTTTGTCTCATCTTTAAAATAAAAAATGCGATCATCCCTTCTATCCTACCCGACTCTCACCATCAATATCATTGCTGTTGCTGAAGCAAATTGAACAGACCATTAATTACTAAATTTTTGATTGTTAGATTATTGTTTGAATATTTTACTAATTATATATAAGCTTGTCGGTTAATTACTTGATTTAATTAGCTTTGAATTTGTTAATATGACCTGACCCAATCCAAATAGTACGAAGAAAAAACTAATAACTAGTAATACATAACCGACACTAAAAAAATTTCAAACTCCATAAAAGAACCCGGATTCGCAATGGACATATTTATAGTCCAACATTTTGAGAAAGACAAAATCTATGATGTAATAAATTTCCATATGGTTAGCGTGTCTGTAACGCAACGTGAAAGGGGCGTAATGCCCTCTTAACACCAGATAACGCGGGCCACCACCGCCCCCTCGGGCGTTTTCCAATACCTTCCGTTGTTATACTCACGGGCTTTTACAATTTATTTTTTTTCTAACCAATTAATTAATTACAAATCAAATAACTACTATACACGGTATCACTAACTCACTACATTATTTTATCTCATTTTCATACAACATTCTGCATTACTCACTTTTTAACTTTAAACTTCCACACCACTATAAATAGTCTTTTATCTTCACGTTATCTTCAACTTGTGTGAAGGAGGTTAG
The DNA here is from genome assembly GCA_039602395.1 of Deinandra increscens subsp. villosa. Lineage (NCBI taxonomy): Eukaryota > Viridiplantae > Streptophyta > Magnoliopsida > Asterales > Asteraceae > Deinandra > Deinandra increscens. Next base: position 91,871,696 of record JBCNJP010000023.1, on the reverse strand, counting down.
AGGGCTTCCATGTATATTTCATTGTTAAGCCTAAAAGTAATTATGATTGAGATAATGTTAGCATACCATCAATTTCATGTCAATCTTCATATATTTGTCCATTGCTTAAACAATCATTGTTGGAAATCATTAGTTGCAATTATTAATGACATATTAACTTGTAGTGATTGAAAAGAAAATAAACGTCTCGTTTTAGTTTTAATCATTTTTTTTTTGTCATTATCAATAATTAAAAATTTATTTTATAATTTAAACCAACATTATTTCTAGGTTACATTGGTTGATTTCTTTTTGTTAATGTTAATTTTAGATTTTAATAAGGTGTATAAATTAATTGAGTGGTCTAATACTTGAATCTAACTCGCTTAGAGCATTCACAATAGCATTTTTATAATATATCTTATTCTTAAAATTGATGAAAAATATAATAAATATCTATTTCTTGTCTTACATTAGCATCTTTAAAATAAAGCATTATCCTCAAATTTTAAGAGATAATTATAAGGGATTGGTAAATATACCAATCCATTACATAAATATGGTATTTTTAAGGATAAAGAATGTGATATGGGGTGTGTTTTAAAAGTCTTAAAATTTTATACTTAAATGTGTTTTATTGGTAGATTATAAAGATAAAAATAAAGAAGCTGTTGTGAATGCTCTTAGAGTTTTATGTCTAAAGTTGTGGCCTGGTCTTGGTTTTTTCATCATTTATCGCTTTGTATGTATATGTAATTATTTATGAATGTTTATAATTATAATTTATATATAACACTATGTATTATTTAGCTAACCTTTTTTGTTATAATGTAAAGTTGTAAAGATTTATATAATATTTATTTTATATCTATTTATTATATTATATTAGAATAATCATAATTGGGCTCCGAATTAGCTTACTTAGGCATTGAATTGGATCCTGCTAATTTGGGTCAAACTCGTATGTTTATTTAACTAATGGGCCTACGAGCTGCAGCCCACGTGATGTTGGCCCATCTAAATAAAGCTAATAATTCTTGTTCTATTAAAATTAAGGCATCCTTACTCCTTAGCGACTGAAACGAAACTTTAGCAGTTTCTTTGCTTGAAATCTGTAGCTTTTGTTCGAGATTATGCAAGATATATATAAAGCAAGAACCATACCGAAAGTGGAAAGGGCGTGCCTGATGATTGACTTAGCTTCACTTGCGTAGTGTTCAAGAAGGAACCGGATCACTTCGCTATCTGATGTTCATAGTCTAACCCTTATCCTACACTTTTGTGCAAGAAACTGTTTTTAATGTCTTGAACTGTTTCTAAAGTCTTGAACTATTGACCTCAAAGTCATAGAACAACAACCTTAGGAGTTGCTCTAAGGACCATACCGAAAGTCAATCCTCAAATCGTTTCAAATTCTCCTATCCTCGAAAGACCAGGTTATTATGAATAGTCCATGTTTAAATAGTAAAACATGATTGGTGATTTAAATTGATTTTATATTTTTAAAGCTTATAGTAGAACACCCTATAGCATGTATATTATTTTTGTCTTTGTTTTTTTTTTTTTGTCTTTTTTCTTTTCTTGTTTTATTATCTGAGCAAAACGAGTTTAGCAAACGAGTTGACAGTGTAATAGATACAATACAAAGTACAACATGGCTGGTGATTTCAATTGATTATTATATTCTTAAAGCTTATAGTACAACACCTTATAGCATTTTTTTTTCTTTTTATCTTTTTGTCTTTTTTTTTTAATTTTTTATTTTTTAATCTGAGCACAACGAGTTTATCAAAAGAGTTTGTAGTGTAATAGATAAAATTGTGTAACATAGATTTTTTTTATATTTTTATTTTCAATTTCAACGAATTTATCACACAAGTTAGTGGTGTAATATGTAAAGTCATGTAACAATGTTTTAAGTCACAGACTCAATAGTTTAAGCGTTTTGGTTGTTACGAAGCTTTTTTTATTTATGTTTTCTTTACGTAGCATTATAAGAGTATAATTGTTTTGTGTACCGCATTATCCCGGTGATAACACCTTTATTAGTATTTTTTGTTCATTTTTTCAATTACTTTTAAGTGTTTCATTAGTTTTATTTTTAGTTCCATATTGTTGCCTTTAGCTATCTAATCATTTGTGGTGTTATATTTAGTCAAACTTCTAATTTTAACAACGTTCTGTGCTGTAAAACTCGGTCTAGGCGGTCACCTAGGCGGCGACTACTCGAACCTCAGAGGCTTGCCAAGACGCCTTTGAGCAAATCCGCTAAGCAAGTTGGACTTGGTCAAACTCGGCCTAACTCAGAGCAACTCTATACAACTCGGGAAAATCAGTCAAACTCGAAAAAAATCGGCCACACTCAGAAAATTTTTGAAAAAATAGTTTTTCTTTTTAAAGATATAATATAATTAAATTTTAAAAGTTTATTAAAGTTTAAATAAATTGAGTAAAGCTTTGTCAAACTTGGGAAATCGATCAACTTTGTTCAAAATTTTACTAGTGAGTTTTTTTTAAACTTTGGAAAATCGATCAACTTGGGAAAATCGATCAACTTGTATTCTATTGATATTCAGGTATTTGGTTATTATTATTAATAAATTTATGATATTTGATATTCTAACCATGTAACTATTTTATGTTTTTATTTGAACTGCAAATATTATTCACCAAACACACCAAACCACTCCTAGCAAGGAGCTAGAAGAGGCGGCACCACCAAATTACATCAAACAAAGAGATTGTCAATCAATGGTTTTCTTACATCTAATCTCACACCAAAGCTTACTTCAACAAATAATATTACTAATAACCTTGCTAACCGATGGATCGCGACCCACAAAAATAACTTCATTGCACTCCTTCCAAAGACACCAACAAGCCATAAGAATAATACCGTACATTAACTCCTTATCCTCCCTTACACCATCAACCTCATCAACCTCATGCACCCGTAACATATCGTCCAAAGAAAAGGCATAAAAATCGAGGATTTTAAACCACCTCGCCAACCATTGCCAAATCACGAGAGCAAACATACAATCTGAAAAAAAAGTGACTAACCGACTCCCACCCTTCATTACAGAGGCAACACGTAAGCGATAGGACGTGTAACCCCCTTTTGTGTAACGCCTCCTTAGTAGGAATCCGAGCACGCTGTTTTATGTACCCACGTTAAAATGAACAAACTAGGTTAATTTCCATTCCAAGAACCCAAATTCACGTTTCGAATTTCGACTTTTACGTTAAAATGAACAAACTAGGTTAATTTCCATTCCAACAACTAAAGTTTCGCATTTCTAAGAAAGATGGAGAAACTGAGAAACATGTTAATCCCAAAACCTAATCCGCAACAATTGTTACGTGATTGGCAACGTCGTCTCCGTCACGAGTGTCGCAAAATCTGAAGATTTCAATCATCAATCGCAATTCAAATTTGACAAATGAAACTGGAAATCTCTTATTTAATGAATCGAATTACAAGTGAAAACTTAACAATGAATAAAACTAACGGCTATTTAAACTTAAACTAAGCTTAACAAACTCTAACTACCGATTAAGTACATGTTACAGTTTACACCCCTCATCTTTCTTTCAATAGACAACATGAGCCCAAACATTATGATAACTAGCCGTTAACATTCCAAATTCATTCCAACATTCTCCTCCCTGATTCTGATTCTTTACCAGTTTCAGCAGCAACATCAGAATCACCAAATTCAATGTCATGATCGATCATCATTAGCAGCTCATACCAGGGATCAAAATTGATTTGTGTATGAGATGTGATGAACTCCCATTTCAACTTGAATTAAGTGAATTCATGAACACCTAGCTGCTGTCTCATTTCCTCAAACCTATTTCTGGCTAATGCCTTTGTTAGCCCATCAGCCTTTTGCTTTATCCCACTAACAAAGTCCACTTCAATCTCCCCTCTCTCAATACATTCTCGGATGAAGTGATATCTGAGATTTATATGTTTAGATCTGCCATGGAAGACAGGATTCTTCATCAAGGCAATAGCTGATCTATTATCAACCAAAATTTTAACTTTCTGATGCTCCTCCCCTGTTAACTCTTCCAAAAACCTTGACAACCATAATGCTTGACAAGCTGCAGTTGTGGTTGCCATAAATTCTGCCTCACAACTAGAAAGAGCTACAGTCTTCTGCTTTTGAGAATGCCAAGAAACCACAGCCTGGTTATAGAAAAACACATCTCCTGAGGTACTTTTCCCATCACTAGAATCCATCATGTGATTACTATCACTGAACCCTGTCAATTTACCTTTTTGCCCTGCTGAATACATTATTCCATAATTCATTGTACCCTTTAGATACCTGATAATGTGTTTCACAGCCTTGAGGTGTGCCTCTCTTGGTTCCTGCATGAATCTACTTACATATCCAACTGGAAAGGTGAAATCAGGTCTGGTGTGAGTTAAATATCTAAGAGAACCCACTATCCTCCTATAGTTTGAAGCATCCACTACCTCTCCTCCCTCACTCTTGCTTAGTCTCAAACCTGGTTCCATGGGTGTCTTAGATTCATTACACTCTTCCATTCCTGCCATTTTAATAACCTTTGCAGCATATGCAGTTTGTTTCAGACCTATGCCATCACTGGTTTGACTTACTTCTAATCCTAGATAGTAATTAAGTTTCCCAAGGTCAGACATATCAAACTTATCACACATTTCCTTTTTAAACTTTTCTATCTCCTTATTATCACTCCCAGTAACAAGAAGGTCATCTACATATACACAAACAATGATCTTATACCCTTTATTGTTCCTAGTATACACAGCATGTTCATGTCTACATCTAGTAAAACCAAGTTCAGTTAGCACCTCATTCAACTTTATATTCCAGGCCCTTGGTGCCTGTTTTAATCCATATAAAGCCTTTTCTAATTTCAGCACTTTATTTTCACTTCCTTTCTTAATAAACCCTTCTGGTTGCTTAACATAAACCTCCTCTTGCAATTTTCCATGCAAGAAAGCAGCTTTAACATCTAAATGACTTACATCCCATCTCATACTAGCAGCATATGATAGAATCAACCTAATAGTTTCCATTCTAGCTACAGGTGCAAAAACCTCCTCATAGTCAATGCCAAGTTGTTGAACATAGCCTTTAGCAACTAACCTAGCTTTATACTTAGTTACTGATCCTTTAGCATCTCTTTTAATCTTATAAAGCCACTTCAGTCCTATTGGTTTACATTGCTTAGGAATATCAACTAAAACCCATGTTTTGTTCTTTTCTATGGCAGTTATCTCCTCTTTCATAGCCAACATCCATTTGTCATCCTTAGCAGCATCACTATAGGTCCTAGGCTCATCAGAATGCTCAAGCAACAAAGCCACTTGCTCCTCTATTTCCTGAGTTTGTTCAACTTGCTTCAGCCTATTATCTAACACATAGTCCTTAAAATGTTCTGGCACTTTCTTAACTCTACCAGATTTCCTTGATGTGCCAGGATCACTTTGGTTATATTCAATTTGAGGTTCAGTCAGATCTTGATGATGATCACATTCATCATCATGATCACTGTCTAATGCACTATAATCACTAAGAACTTCATCTCCTAGATCTCCTATGTCACAACTCTTCCTACCTGTAGTGCTAAAATCATTTCCACCTTGAGTTTTGCTAGTTCCTGAATCCCAATCCCATGTTCTAGATTCATCAAACTTAATGTCTCTACTAATGACAATTTTGCCATTTAGCACATCAAACATTCTGTAACCTTTAGTTCCCTCCTGCAAACCCAAATGTACCATAGGAATGCTTCTCTCATCTAATTTTTTAAGACCAGGGTTAACATTCTTCACAAAACCTACACAACCAAACACTCTTAAGTGTCCTAATTCAGGTTTCTTATTTTTCACAAGGGTATAGGGTGTCTTATCCTTCAAGATTTTAGTAGGAAGCCTGTTTTGGATATATACAGAATGCCTAACTGCCTCTGCCTCCTTTGGAACATTCATATCCTTTAATAGACATCTTGTCATATTCATTATAGACCTATTTCTCCTCTCCACCATACCATTTTGTTGTGGTGAATAAGGAGCAGTCAAGAGCCTATTTATGCCATTTTCAGCACAATACTTGTTGAATTCTGTAGAGGTGAATTCTCCTCCCCTATCAGATCTAACAGCCTTGATTTTAGACCCTAACTTTCCTTCAATTTCTGTTCTAAACCTTCTGAACATATCAAAAGCCTCATCCTTTTGTTTCAGAAAATACACCCACATGAATCTTGAAAAATCATCCACTATTAGCATGAAATATCTAATCCCAGTCTTAGTTTGAGGTGTTATAGGACCACATAGATCCATGGATATAAGCTCTAAGGGCATATTTGTCCTAAAACTAGATTCTTTAGGAAATGATGTCCTAACCTGTTTTCCTATCAAACATGTATCACATACTTGTGACACATTTCTAGTCTTAGGAACCCCTTGCACTATTTCTTTATGTGTCATCTGCTCAATGGTCAACATACTTGTGTGACCCAACCTGCTATGCCACAAGCCTTCCAAAGTATCAATTCTAACCTGCAAACACTTAGAAGAACCCTTCCTTAATGCAACCTTATATAACCTATTTTGAGATTTCTGTACCTGCAACAAAAGGTTCTGATTCTTGTCATATAACCACAAGAACTCTCCTTTGATCCTACTCTCACAGCCTCTCTCAGCCAATTGTCCTAGGCTTATGATGTTGCTTCTCAACTGAGGTATATAGTATACATTGCTTAACACTTTCTGGTTCATGGTTTTGCTTTCTAGAATTATTGACCCTTTACCCTTAACTTCTACTCTAGACCCATCACCAAACCTAACATTTCCAGTAATTTTAGTGTTCAAGACAGAAAACAAAGAGGCATTACCTGACATATGATTTGAGGCCCCATTATCAAGGTACCAGATGGCTTCATTAGAGTTTACCTCCTCTGAATCTTTGTAGTTTCCTGGTACAAGGCTGAGTTCATTCAAATGAACCTCTTCTTCTCCTGATTCTTGGCCCCAAACCATTAATAGTGCAGGATCATCATCCAAATCTGCAATCAGATTTGACTCTTCATCACTTGTCTTCTTTCTTGGGCATTCACTAGCATAATGTCCAAGATTTTCACACTTGAAGCACTTAATTTTTGATTTATCCTTCTTGGGCCTGTTAGAGTTTTTCTGATTCTTAAACCCTTTCTCATTACCTTTCCATTTGTTGTGAGTTCCCTGGGTTTCCTCAGTATTCACCTTGTTCCTTCCATTCTTTTCTCCCTTATTCCTTTGCTTGTTTTCTTTGGATTTGACTTGCCATTCTGCATAGGTTAAAAGCAATTGTTCTTCCTTATGAGATGATCCCTTTGACTTCATCCCTGTTCTTTCTTCAAGTGCTTTTAATCTCCCTATGGCTTCTTGAAATGGCATAGTTTCCAAATCTACAAACTGCTCTATCGAAGCTACTATGTGAAGGAACCTGTTTGGTACAGATTCCAATAGCTTCTTGACCAAATTACTCTCTTGGATTTCGGCTCCTAAGTTTGCAGATCTGGTTGCTAATTCTCCTAATCTTCCAGTAAATTCATCGATTGTTTCTGTATCCTTCATTCTCAATGCCTCGTATTCTGATTTGAGAGTTTGCAGCCTTGCTTTCTTGACTCTCTCTTCTCCTACATTCCTAGTCTTGATGAAGTCCCATATCTCTTTTGCAGATTCCTTTCCTGCAATTTGGTAGATCATCTCTTCAGGTAACGCTTGAAGAAGATAGGCAATAGCAACTGCATTCTTCTTCTGATCAACTACAGCACCTGCTGCTGGTTCCATCACTTCCCATAGGCCATGTACATTAAAGATGGCCTTCAATTTAACAGCCCAAATCATATAATTCGAGTTGGTAAGGATCGGACACTGCAGAGGAATTGTGGTATAGTTTTCACGTACCACATTCCGGTTAGCATTTCCGGCAGCATCACCCATACGCGGCGGTGTAATTGGACTGCGAGGGCGATTCGGTGACGGACGGCGAGGTGAAAGAATGAAGCGATGAATCTTGAATCGGAAAATTAAGGGATCAGAAAATCCCCAATTCTCGAACCAAAGAACGACCTAATTTCAGTCGATTGAATGATGAAATCAAGAGCGATGAAAGCTCTGATACCAAATGAAGATTTCAATCATCAATCGCAATTCAAATTTGACAAATGAAACTGGAAATCTCTTATTGAATGAATCGAATTACAAGTGAAAACTTAACAATGAATAAAACTAACGGCTATTTAAACTTAAACTAAGCTTAACAAACTCTAACTACCGATTAAGTACATGTTACAGTTTACACCCCTCATCTTTCTTTCAATAGACAACATGAGCCCAAACATTATGATAACTAGCCGTTAACATTCCAAATTCATTCCAACAACATCGAACGTCAAATTCATGGTAAATTTGTCTTTGTTTTCTCCAACCGGAAAACCTAAATTTCTTTATTTAATCACCCATTAAATTTTATTTATTTTTTATTTATTTAATTTTTTTTGGTTTAGATATCCAAAGAGAAGAGAAAAATGTTCAGAAAGCAATCAGAAAGGCTGCCAAAAGAAATGACACAACCTCTGCTAAGGTATGAACTAATTTCCACTTTATTAGTTACATAATTTTAACGCGTAACTTGGTTTTAAAAAGTGTGAGGCGTTTCGGTCCCCAAAGCTGAGAGAAGAGGCGAGAGCTTCATGTAAACGAGACATTGCTCTATATACAACTAAATAAGTTTAACCGAAATCCGTGTGAGGAGCCGTCTTAATGTCTTGAGGCATAATTCATAATGCGCCTCAGACATGCTTTTTAAAACGAATAAGCTATTTGGACATCATTGTTTAACTCTTGTTAACTAATAGTATAGTTCAAATCCATCAAGGAAAAATAGGTGCAAGAATGTAGTTATCAAAGGCGTAAGGCGCACATCGCACTCAAGGTGCAAGGGTGAGCTCCAGGACTACGCGCTTAAAAAACGAGGACACGAGATAAGCAATATGTATTTCATAAACATACTACTTTAGGCTTGTTTAGAGCTAGTTTAAAGCTAGTTCCAGGTCATTTTTGTATGTTTCATAAAAGTTTGGCCAGAACTTACACGATCTGGCCAAAAGCTCGTCAGAGCGCCTGCATGGCTGCATGGCGTTTGTACCTGCGCCCCACCTCTCCTGAGGCGTGCGCCTTTGACAACTATGGTCAAGATTGTCGTAAAGTTATGGTCTTTGTCTCGATTCATGTTTTATGTATTCATTGTTGTGTGTGAGACGATTTCAGGCACTTGCTAAAGAAATTGTGAGGTCTCGACGAACTGTCAATCGCCTCTATGAGAATAAAGCTCAGTTAAATTCCATATCAATGCATCTAGGAGAAAGCGTTGGTATGTTCCTCCTTTCACAGCGCGATTAACAACTTGTTATGTTTTAATTAGCAAAGACTTTGATTAGTTTAATCTAATGACATTTGAGGGTTTGCAACCCTTTCTCGCACGCTCGACATCTTTCTAAGAGTGCTGAAGTTATGAAGATTGTAAACAGCTTAATGAAGGCTCCATAAATGGCTGTCAAGATGCAAGAATTTGTTGGAAATCAGGCCCTATACACCCACACAAACAGAGAAAAAATTACTGCTTTAAAACCCTGTACTTTTATTTAACAAAACAATACATTAAATATAGAAAAAATAAACTTGCACCCAAAGATTAGGAACCACTAACCCACTACCTTGACTCTTACTAACCTACTCATAATCTAATTAAAACATGTGATTAAGTAAACAAACTCTAATGACTCGTATCCATCTTCTTTGACCCGACTTGCATAACCGACCCATCAATATTAATCCTACATAATTCAGTAAAGAAATGATTAAGGTAATTTGTGATTTTTAAGGTTGTCTTGTGTCTTTTATTTTATTTATTATTATTATTATTTTTTGTGTGTGTGTGTGAAGAAATTAAGATTTGTACATGTTTAGGCAGGAATTATTGAAGAAATGATGAATGATGCTATTGACTCTGCATTGGATTTAGATGACATTGAAGACGAGATCGAAGAAGAAGTCGATAAGGTGTTAACTGCGATAACTGGTGAAACTGCTGCACAATTCCAGAAGCATCAAGAAAGGAGCGCCTAAAGCAACCCGCTCATACAGAGGTAATTTCAACTCATTTACTTGCAAACGGGTCAATCTAGATTATATTTATCTAAAAAAATGTACATAAAAAGAATTAACTGGCCGACCCGCCTAATTTGACACCTCTAATTTAATATTTTCGTTTAAGAGGTTAACCGTTGTCCAAATTTGTAGGAGGATAACGATGATGTGGATTTAGAAGAAATAAGGGTTCGCCTCGCCAAAGTTCGGGTTTGACTGACTGGAGTATCGTGTCGTCTTTTTGTAAATGTCGGTTTGCGGGTTTGCGACTCGTGTAGTGAACAACACACTCCTGTTCTTGTTAAGTTGAGATCTTTGTGAAGTGTTTATGGTATGTGTAACAATGTCATATTGAGAGCTTTATGAGTATCAAAGTAATGATATTTGTTACTGTCAAAGAATTTGGAACATATATTTATTTTCTCATTAATTGTTTTTTGTTTGGTATTTGGTAAATTTAAAACTGTATAATAGTGATAATTTCTGTGTGGTAATATAAAGCGGGGATAGCTCAGTTGGGAGAGCGTCAGACTGAAGATCTGAAGGTCACGTGTTCGATCCACGTTCACCGCATTTTTATTTTTTCACCTTCGTATTCTTGAGATGTAAAATACCTGCTTGTGCTCAATCTTTCAATTCCTCCTCAGCATGCATATATATTTGATTTAATTGATACTTTTGCTCCAAAATAAAAATTATATAAATAATTCATATATAAAGCACGTTTAGACTCGGCTCATTCGAGTATTTTACCGATCTAATATCTAGTAGCTAACGAAGCCGGATTGGTTGCGTTGTGTATGGTGATTTCTTATTCTAAAACCTAAAATGTTGATTTGTTCTTGTGTTAGAATTAAGATTATTGGTATTATTGGTATAACTTGAGAAATTGTTGTTCTTTATGGTTGGAGATTTACACCCCCTAATTGGGTAAATTATTATCAAAGTTCAAAAAACTTCATGAATGATGACAATTTTAGATAGAGGGTTAATTTTGAGGGGTTAGAACATGTGGTATAGGTGTAGTGAGTTAGTGTAGTAAGTTTTGTGATGCAAGCGGTGACTAAACTCACTATCTCGAATGTCAGGTTTCTAACATTCATACCGTTGAGTCTAAATTTATTTTTAGATTTCATTAAACTCAAATGAAATTCCTTTGTGATGTGATTTCATTAAACTTATTGTCGGGTCATACCGTTGAAATATGCAACAATCTATTAAACCTAGTAGTAACATTTCACAATATTTTTACTGTTAATAGATAACATTTTATTTTGACATATGCTACATGATTAAAAAAGATATTGTTATAGAAAACTTTTATTATAATTTGCTCAAATACGTACGATTCTTATTAATTCGAATCTTATTGAATGCTTATATCATATTTACAACTAGTGTTACTAAAATCTGTTTATTAATACCGACTACTTACCCGTACAAAAAGGCTTACAAGTGATTTTTAGCTTTAAAACTTTCTAATTTTAAAATTTTTATTTTAAAACTCATTTTGCCTTTTCCAATAATTTTAACTTCGCTATAATTAATTCAACCAAACTCATTAAAGCCAAATTATAATATACCCACCTTTCCAAATTTCTACTGCTGCAACATGTTTCGTTACCTACTAGTTATTTGAAATGAAAAGATGTCATAATGCTCATGAGGGTAACTAAAGAAGATCCGAATGTACTAAAATAATAATATTTAATCCTTTTTAAACATATTAAGAAATAGACCATGAAGTTGCCATGAAAACAACTTGCCAAGAATAGTAAGCGAGGAAATTAAAAAAAAGTTAAAGATAAGTACAAAGGGCATTTGGCCAATGATGGTTAAAGTTATGATTCTTGAGATCTCAGATGGTTTTTCAAGTGGTAGTTTTCTTCTTAACGAGGTTTTTAAATGCGTCAAGTCTTGAATATTAATTCTGTATGAATGATTATAATCTTATCTAAAAAAACTCATTCATGCATTGAAGATTTTGAATTTCCAAACGTCATAAAAATATAACAAAATAAAAAAAGTCATAATGATAACTTGAAACATAGTTCACAAAAAGCCAATTTCTTTAAATCTTTTATCCAATAGATATGTGTTAACTATGAGAGAGAAAATTTAAAATTGAAGAATTTTTGTTTGTTTTAGGTGGGTATGGTTGGTTTCCAACCTAGTGGCTAGTTTCCATTGCAACGGTAAAAAAATGGCCACAATTCTCACGTCTTCAAGCGGCTAGAAAAAGCCGGAAAACTTAAAAAAACAAGCCGCTGGAGGCGGTATGGTTGGTTGGAGGAAGCCGCAAAACCAAAGGGAGCCGGGGGTTGGAAGCCGCAACCATACACCCCCTCCCCTCTTCCTCTTTCTTTATTCAACTCATCCTCCTTTGATGTCTTTGATGTTTGGGGATGGTACTGGAATTAACATTGAGTATTGTGGTATTTATAGTCTTTTTTAAAAAATTTGGTCAATGTATAATATTGAGTATAGTGGTATTTACATATTTTTTTTAAAACTTGGTCAATGTATCCGTTGGAGGTGGGTCCCAACTCAACCACTCATTCTTTCCGTTGAACGAACCACTCGGGGTAATTAAAGATTAGGCACCTAAAGATTACTTAACGAAGATTTGAATATACAAGAAATTTAATCCTTATAAATTAAGAAATAAAGCAGTAAGTTCCTTAGAACGATCAAAAACAACTTGCAAGATTAAAATATTGGATACTAGTCTTTAAAACTCGTGCATCGTACGACTAGATTTTAAAAAGTAATAATAATAATAATAATAATAATAATAATAATAATAATAATAATAATAATAATAATAATAATCTATGAATACAAAAAGTTGAAATGAATGTTTAACACTTGGTACAATTTGAAATTAGTTTTATGGTTGGAGTGTAGAAGATTTTACGGTTTTCTACTACATACACATGTACTTATTTTTCATTTCATCATTCGAAATCTTAATGTACAAGGATTAACATTGAATCATACAAATAAGTGTTGGAATTTTTCTTACATAATACTGAAAAAGTTAATTCATTTTTCTTACTTGGGGGGAGTGGGTCGGTGTCGGCTTTGGATGCTTGTAGGGGCAACGGGATTTGGAATCGTATTTGTCACAATAATAGTGATTTGCATGCAAGAAATATTGTTCCTAGCACAGCTTTTATAAGACGAGTTGGCAGCGGCATTGATACGCATTTTTGGAAGGATTTGTGGTGGGGTGATAGATCTTTTGAAGTAAAATATCCTAGACTTTTCGCTCTTGAGCTTAACAAGGAGTGCAAGGTTTTGGATAGAATTTCGGGTTCCGTTTGGTCTTGGAGCTGGAGACGTCCTTTAAGGGGAGGTGTCGAAGAGGTCCAATTCAATCGGCTAGTCACGGATTTGGCTGAATTCCAATTTGGCTCGGGTAATGATTTTTGGGGTTGGAATTTTAATGGTAACGAGGTGTTTGAGGTTAAACAGGTTCGGAAAGCTATTAAAAGGGCTAGTCTTCACGGTAATAATTCTAAAACTTCTTGGAACAAAGCAGTCCCTAAAAAGATAAATGTGTTCGTGTGGAGACTTCTCCTAGATCGTTTGCCGGTTCGGGTCAAGTTGTTAGAAAAAGAGATTCCTATTCCAGATTTCGGGTGCCTTTTTGTAATGAAAGACTTGAGACATCCAGCCATTTATTTGGTTTTTGCTCGAGATTTCGTGAGGATTGGAATAGTGTTAGTAGGTGGTTGGGTATTCATGCTCCTTCATGTGGTTCTCCTAGTGTCATTTTTGATTGGATTTAAACTTCGAATCTTAGCAAGCGGCGCAAGGATTTATGTAATGGTATTTGTAGAATCATGTTTTGGTTGATTTGGAAGGCTCGTAACGAGGTTGTTCATCACCGAAATGATCTTTCGTTGACTCCTATCTTTGACGCGGTTGTTCGTATTTCTTTTCTCTTCATGTCTTATAGAGATAAAAGATTTAAAATTCCTAGTTATAGATGGCTAGATAATCCTATGTTGTATATTTAACTTTGTTGTTTTGTCTTGTTTGGTTAGGTTTTTCTAACCTACAAGCGTTCGTTTTTTATATTATTTGGCAGTTCAAAAAAAATTCATTTTTCTTACATATATTGTTGGATCCTTCTTGCAACACATGTATCCATCTTGTCTCAACCAATGTCAGTGAAGAGTTATTAAATTTTAAATTGGGTAATGCCCTAAATCGAGGATCCGCATGAATTTAAAACCTATGTCCCCAACATTTGGTGAAATTTTAAGCATTGTAATGATTTTTTGGAAGGTTCTGATAATGCCATCTTACCACGAGACTTTTTTATTTATTATAATAGATAGAAGATAGATATGAGGAAATTAAAAAGTTTGACCATAATCAATTTCTAAGCTTAATAAAATAAAACATGGCCAATGAGCTCTTAGTCTAGTGGTTAAGGGGGAGGTGGTAAGGTTTTACCTTACCTGGAGGTCCTGGGTTCTATCTCAGGCATAAGCAGTTCTTTGTGGATTTATGGAGTTAGTTTAGGTGTAGTGTAGATTTAGCCGTTCAAAAAAAAAAATAATAAAACATGAAACCAAATTAAAGTTGTATATTTCAAGTTTTTATTTTTTTAACAATTTTTTTCACCACTAACTATAAGACTTAGGTAGTGTTTGGTATGAGATACTAAAGGTGGGAATTGAATGATTCAATGAAATGTAATGAAAAAAAACATATTTGGTTGTCAAAGGGAATGGAATCACTCATTCTCATTTCCATTCCATTCCCTCTAATTCATTCCATCGACACCTCCTGATTTTTTTTCATTCCTTGAAGGAATGTAATGAATATTTTTATTCAATATGCATTTTTCTTAAAAAAATAAAAGTAAAAGAGAAATTAAAAAATAAAGAAAATAAATAAAAAATTACAAAAGAATTAAAAAATAAATAAAAGAACAAAAAATAATATAAATAATAAAATAGTTAAATAATTAAATAAGTAATTATAAATAATTAACTACAAATAATTAAATAAATAAATAATTTAAAAAAAATTAAAAATATAAAAAAGAAGAAATAAATAAAATAATAAATAATATAAAATTATAAAACCATAAATAACTAAAAATAATAATAATTTTAACAATGTAAAAAAGTAAATAAATATAATAATTTATATTATTAAAATAAAAATATTAAAAGATAATAAGAAATAAAATAAGTAAGCGTTATAAAACAAATAAAATAAATAATAATTAGAAATAATTCACATATTAAATATAATAAATAAATAATAAAAAGTAATTAAATAATAAAAAAAATAAAAAAAAATAATACCTTTTCCATATATACATCACAAATGAATATGTCGGTAAAATTATATTTTATTTTCTCGCTTTTACTATCTTCCAAATAACATGATATAATAATTAATTTCATGATCATGGGGTAACCAAACAAGACAATGGAATGGTTTGATTCATTTCATTCCATCGTTCATTCTATTCCCTCGTCCATTCCATTCCGTCTTCTATTCCATTACCTTATACCAAACGAACCCTTACCTATATGAGAGAGCCACCTTATAACAAACCACCGAGATGACGTTAGGTTACCAACGATTTTATTAAAGTTTTACTTAACAATTAAAATTATCATACATGCATTTTACAGGATTTAGGAGTCACTATTTTACCACAGAACTATCCTTTCAAAACGTGTATATTTCAAGTAGTTTATAGTTACTATACTTATAAAAGATAAAATATCAATTACAAAATTCATAATAAATTTTAATATATTTTTTTGAAAGGCTAATAAATTTATTATGTATAAACAAAATAGGTACGGCTGCTTATACAAAGTAAAATTTTATTTTTTGATTTTTTAAGGACAAGCTAAAATACTTTTAAACTACTTTAAATATTATAAATAAATTTCTTATGTCAAGATTTAAACATTGAACCTCAAAGTAAGAGTCGAGAGCCTCTATCAAGTAACTTAGTCTCACATTGACTATTAATTGTGTTTCTATTCCTATATTATCCACCATCACTTAGTCTCTGGTTCAGTTTTACACCGGATGATGCTGCAAGTTTTTCAAACTCGAACTTTAATTGAAAAAAAAACATTTCAATCTTTCTGTCTCTATGATTTGGTCTATTTTTTTTTAAATTTTGTTTGTAAACTCTGTGGTTTTCAAATATCAAACGACCAAAATATTATTAAATTAAAAATAAAAATAAAATGAATCCCCACTTTCTGACCGCCCTAATCAAGAATCTAACTTTAACACTTAGGCTGGACGGAGTGGGCGGCAAAGTCGCCGCGGCGCCGAAATCTTCAGCGGCAAACACCGCCGCCACTCAAAATTCTTCGGCAAAAACTTTCCAAGAATTCTACTTCTTGCCGGAGAAACTTTGTTTGGATCGATGCACATGACCGTTGAACGGTCATTAACTTAAATAAAATAAAAAAAAAATCTTTATATTTTATATATAAACCATCATCTTCACACACCATTTCACAATTTTTATACTTCTTTCATTCTCTTCTACACCAAATATAATTTCTTCCACACTCAATAACTTCAAAATGACTTGGACTATCAACGAGGAGGTCGCTTTGGCTCGCGCATTCTACCACGTGTCCGATGAGAAGGTTCTTAATCAATCAACGGCGGATGAATTTTGGGCTAAAGTGCTTGACCATTTCAACAAAGAACTTGGTGGTACGAATAAAATCGTGCACCAAATGAACTCGAAATGGCACCGAAAATACATGACAGAAAGGGTTTTTCACACGTCGAGGTTTGGACCTTGATGAGGGACCGTCTCCAGAGGGCGTCAACTTCAAATAATAATATCTAAGTTTCTTATGTAATGTTTTTTTAGTGTGTTTTTTTTTAAAGTAATGTCATGTTTTTTCTTTATTATGTAATTTTTTTTTAAATAAATGTGGTGTTTTTAAAAATAAATCTACTAGTTTTTTTTTTTAATAAATATAGTGTTTTAAGATTAATTACAATATAAATATAACTCAAAAACATTAAAATATATTAACCTACAATTCTTCATAATCCTCACCACTCCCTCCCAAAATCCTTCAAAATTCTTTAAAATTCTTTCTTTTTCTCTTTCCTGCGTGGCACCTTCCTATTGGTTACAACCCATTCTTCAAAATCTTAAAAATTCTACCACTCCCCCCTCCCTTAACCTACATGGGAGAGACACCTTACTAATCATCAATATGTCATTGGGTTTGAAGCTCGATTTAAATTTTATATGTTTTTTAACTCATATAATCATCACACATATACGCACTTTACAGCATTTCTAATCATAACTTTAAAATTAAGGAGTGACTATTTAAACGAAACAAGTATAATTCAAATAGTTACTAATATTATAAAACATAAAATATAAATTACATGTGATAAAGAACATAAAATATTATACATGTGACAAGAATATGATCCCCTTAGAAAAAGCCAAAGCTCCGGGAAGTACGGCAAAATATATATGTACGGCTGCTTATACTAATTATTATTTCTTTACTCACAATATTTTTTCTTTATTGATGGTGCTTTTATTCCTATTCCTATATTATTATAATTTACCGTCACATTTCTAATCTCATATCGTATTCAATCTTGGTTTAAGTATATACGAGACGACACTACTTTGACTTTTTTAAACTTTAACTTTAATTTAATAAAAACATTAAATTTTTAAAAAGTGAGATGCTCATCTTAGACGATTAAAATTTAAAAAGTTAAAAATACTAAAGTCAAAGTATGAAAAAGTCAGTACGACTTCAAACAGTAGTTTGGATCTGATGTGATATTAGAAAGTGATGGCAATGGTGTAGGAATAGATCACCCCTTATTCATTTTCCTGACTTGTTAAACATGTTGGTTAGGCGGGGTATACGGCGGGGTTTCCGTTACGGCAACCACCAATCTCTTCCCGCGCTCAACCCGGCTATTCTCGGCGAACCTCATGCTTCCAACATGCAACCCCATCTCTCTCTCCACCTCGCTATACTCCGCGGAATAGTAATACTCTTCATTGTACTTCTCATCCTTCGACGCGGGTAAAAACATACTCCCCCATTGTCGAAAGTGGATAAACGCCACCGGAACCGTCAAAACCACCGTCATCACACCCATCCACGTTATCCCCTCCGCCCTTGAAAACCTTGACCCGGAGAAAAACAGAAGTTGGGTCAACCCACCACCCACATTGCCACCCGCACCGGTTAAACCCGATAGAATGCCGAGAGACCGTCGGGAAACGAACGGGATGATCCCGTAAGTGGCACCACATGAGGCTTGTGCTCCCGCGGCCATGAGCATCATTGATAGTATCGCGATTGGTAGGGAATCGGATTGGCCGAACCATATGCAGAAAACTCCGCCGAGGGTTTGGGCGATCCATAACGTCCATAGTCTTCCCCTCATGCCGAATTTACGAGCCGATAGATCCGACATGTAGCCGCCGAATGGGCGGGTGATGAAGTTAGCCATTCCAAAAGTGGCTGCAACTACTCCTGCTGTGTGTAGCTTTAAATTGAACCTATTTCACATTTCATGAAACAAAGAGATAGAATCATTAACTATCCGATTAGAAAAAAGTTGAACCTCAAATTATACCGATATGATAGACTTAAAGCAAAATGAAGACTTTTTTGATTATGAGTAAACCCTAACTTAAAACCATAGTTTGAAATTAATGGATTTTTTTTTTGAAATTATTATGGAGTTGAGAGTTCAACATCACTTAATAAACCACATCTACTAGTCAATTAAACCATAGTTGGAAACAAATGGATTTTTTTTTAAAATATTATGGAGTTCAACATCACTTAATAACCACATTGAGCATTCACGGTAGGTTTTCTAAAAAATATACGAGTGTAAATCTGCAAAATTTGAGGTTTGGTTATGAGTGGTTATGAGTAGAGGGGAGAAAAAAAGTTTAAAAAATCTACATATTTGATAAAACAAACTTGTGATTCTCTAAAATTTAAGGATCGGAAGAGAATGAAAAGATAATGATAGAGGTATAAAAGATATTATTTAATTATAGTTGTAAGTGAAAAATAAAGAAAAAGTAATAATAAAAGGTATAAATTATAGGAATGCGGATGTACTCTGATTATCTAAAAACATTAAAAATTTGAAAAAACACCTGAAAATTAACCACTATTGTAATCATAAACCACCTAAAAAGATGAAGAAGTTTCTGCAATTATAGCAATTAGATTTCTGAGTAGATTTTGTATAAAAACCCTTGTTTAGCTACCTGTCATAGAAGTATTCAGAGATGACATTATTTAAGCATAGCTGCACGCCCATTGAGTATCCATAAATCAAAAAAAAGATCCATGTCCTATAATTTGTCACAGCATTTCTAAACACCTGAAATAGATCACACAAAATTAAACTCCTTCAGTATATATAATTTGTTATCTTTATAAATATATGTTACACGTTGCAATATCAAGATTATATATTGACCTTAGAGAATTTATCCTTTGAAGCTCCTCCATCCTTTAGAACTTGAGCAAAGTTTCCATCAGGCAAATCTTGGCCGTAGATTAAAACAAGGGTTCCAATGATGAGATGAAACCATCCAGGAATAAAGAAAGCAATCCTCCAAGCAGTAAAAGGAGTGACTTCAAGCATATTAGTTATACCATGGAAGAGCACCGGCATCAGCAGCTGCGTAAGGCCGCCTCCGGCATCACCCCACCCGGCCGACACCCCGTTTACGACCCCTATTATCTTCCCGTTAAACATCACACTCGTCCAGTACTGGCACGAAACGAATGTGGCCAACGAGAACCCAATCATGAACCTGACCGCCACGTAGCCTCCAGCGTCCGCCACAAACGAGACGCTGAAGACCACGGGAGCGGCCAACAGGTTGATGACCGAGCAACCGTACCTCGGGCCAATGAGGTCGCAGAGCACGCCCATCACGAGGCGCGAGAGGATGCTCCCCGAGACGGACGCGATTCCCGCGTTGGAAATGTCGGCCCGGGTGAGGTTGAGATTGTCCCGGATGATGGGAACGAGTGGAGCCGCGGCGAAGGTGGAGATGACACAAGTGCAAAAAGAGAGCCATGAGAGATGGAAAGCTCTCATGTGGGGATGTGCTAGAGACAATATTTTTATCTTTGTAGCTTTGTTTTCAGAATCCACCGGCAGCGCGAAAGTCTGCTGCTGGTCGCGCTGCCGGGTGATTGTAGTGGGGATGGATATGGTTTCTTCATGCTCCGGGATGGTGGGTGAAGAAGCCATTGTGGTTTCTTGATCTATAAGAGTGAGTAATAATTAGGGTATGAAGAAAGTAAAGTAAAAAAAGAGGGTGATAAGATAAGAGAGACAGAGATGTTGGTGTGCTTATAAAAGATTGAGTTTGTGGTTATTTATACACAAAACGAAGGGTTTCGAGAGTTGACATTTGCAAAAGCATATGTCCTGGAATATTGGAATATAGATACTATTGTGATTTTTAAATTTTATATTAGCCTACTTATAGTTACATGATGTTACATATATAAATAAAAAGTCAAAAAGTAAACTTGCTTTTCTATCATTTGTCATGGCTTATGTGTACACTGGAGTTAAAATATTCCCTCCAAATATAATTTCTTTATTGGTGAATGTTGACGGTGCGACGTGGTTATATCCTCATATTCATCTCACCAAACTTTCATATCTTCTCTCTCTACACATGCAACTCTTCTCTTTCTCTCTCTTTAAACACACCTACATCAACCCCCTCTCTGAAATTCCGGTGACTTCCAAGCTATCGGGCCCATGCTCCGGTGACGATGAATAACCACTGTCACCGAGATCTGACCCCCTCTCTAAAAATCCGGTGACGTCCAGGCTCTCAGGTCGATGCTCCGGTGACGTTGAGCAACGACTTCTCTCTACAGAGCCTCTTCATCTCTCTCTCTCTCTAAAATATATTACATCACCGGAGAAGTGGGTTATGTTTCCGGCCGGTGCTATTGACGTTGTAGCGGCTGCCGGAAGGCGTTGCTCCGTACATAGTTACCGGCGAGTGGTGAGTCGATAGCGGCAGATTTTGTAAAGAGAATCTGCTTCCTCGATGAGGTGGTGGGGGTTTCGTCTCTATAACCCGTATCTGATTTCCGTCGCTTCGATTGTGCCGCCGATGGTGGCGGTGGTGGTGTCGACGGATTAGGGTTTTGTGGATACTAATTTTTAGGGGTTTTCATGGATCTGGTGGTGATGACGCGTGGTTGTCGCCGGCTGCCGTTGTTTTACGGTTCCTCTTTGCTATGTGTTGTATCCTGCTGACATTGAGGGTAAAGTTGGGGTTTTCAGTGATCGCATATGGTTGCCGGATTAAGTTTTGTTTGCGCCGTCGACGTGGTATCTTTTGGTGCTCGCCGATGTGTTTGCTTTTAAGCTCTGATGGTGACAATTACGTTTCAATGTTACAGGGTTTGCTTGCATTCACGTATTATGTTCTCTGGTTGTGCTCGGTTTACCGGTGGCGTCGCTAGGGTTTCTTTTTCAGCGAATGGTTACTGTTATCGCCGGCGCCGGTAAGTTTTTTTTTACTCGATAGTGTCACTGTTTGCTTTTGAGATCTGATTTGTATTTTTGCATTTGTTTTCAAACAAATTTCTATGTTTACTTCTGATTCTTAAAACCTTTTAACTGGTTTAGATCTGCTTTGATGTTGCTGTTACGAGTCTGGTTTGATTTTGGCTATCATGACGATTCAGATTGATCTGAGCCTATGCCGGTGTTTTGTCCTGTTGCTATAATGTTAACTGTTTCAAATGTGGTTGGATATTTTATGTTGGTTTTGATGAAAATGCAGATTGATGCGAGGCTAGCATCTGATCGGAGCCGTTAAGGCGATGACGATCTCGGCTTTAGCCGGTTTAGATCTGTAATTTGGACAGAGATGGTTAATCGGACCTTAGTCCTGTTTGATGTAAATGGTGGGTTATGCCTTACTGATTTAAGATATGTCCAGCTGATTTGAATATAAATGGTTTGACATTTACATGTCATACTAAGGCTATGATGAGTTTTTCCTTTTTGCGGTTTTAGACTTAGTGGTTTTGGCAACGACACTATCTTCGGATTGTTGTCGTTACCCCACTTGAGTCCCGTATACGATCTGAGCGGTTACCGCAAATGATGATTGACATATAAACTGAGCCTTATTTTAATTTGTATTTTTTTCCTGAATGTGGTTGGATATTTATGTTGGTTATTACCTTATTACCTTATATATCAATTTTGATGGCTTACGTGTACACTGGAGTTAAACTATTCCCTCCGAATGTAATTTCTTTATTGGTCAATGTTGACGGTGCGACGTGGTTATATCCTCATATTCATCTCGCCTATATGTCCAACTGATTTGAATATAAATGGTTTGACATTTACATGTCATAGTAAGGCTATGATGAGTTTTTCCTTTACGTACGGTTTTAGACTTAGTGGTTTTGGCAACGACACTATCTTCGGATTGTTGTCGTTACCCCACTTGAGTCCCGTATACGATCTGAGCGGTTACTGCAATGATGATTGACATATAAACTGAGCCTTATATTAATTTGTATTTTTTTCCTAAATGTGGTTGGATATTTATGTTGGTTATGATGAAAATTCAGATTGATCTGAGGCTAGCATCTTATCGGAGCCGTGAAGGCGATGACGATCTCGGTTTGGGCCATTACGCGCTTTTTAATTTTTGTTTATTTTTATGTAACGTTATACCAATGCGGTGGGCTTTGCTGTGAAGTAAAGCTATGTTTGGTTTTCTTACTAGAGAAGATGCCAGAAGAATTCTCAAGCGCAGAGACAACGATGCTGGTGAAAAAGGTAATTGTTCCCCCAATTTTCTAATTTCATAATCAGTTGTTTCATTGTAAATTATGTTCTTCTTCTGTTCATAGATTTTTCTTAAATAGGGCTTGAAAGGTTAGTGGAATAATGTTAGGTTTCAGGTGAATTTCTTGGTTTGTTTGACCGCCAATAGGATTCAACAAATAATGGATTAATGTTAGGTTATAGGTCAAATTCTATGTCAGGTTGAATTATATTAAATTTCTTTATGTGAGCATTGAGCAATTAATAGAGGAATGCAAGGATTTAGGCTTAATTCTTGATCTGCTTGACTTAAGTAGGTATGGAGCAATTAATGAAGCGTATGAAACTTACAACTTATTTGAATATAAATGGTTTCACATTTAAATGTCATAGTAAGACTATGATGAGTTTTTCCTTTTGGTTAAACTTGGCTCATGGTTTGTTGGTTGTTCCTGATCTGTGTTGCTGCAAGTTATACAATTTGTTACTTAAGCTTGCTATTTGGGAAATATTTTCTTGGTTAAACTTGATTCATGGTTTCCTAAGTGTTACTCTTGGTTTCTATGAGACTATGATGATTTTATTCTGACCCTATGTTGCTGTTTCATAGAGAGTTCTTTGGTTAAACTTGGATCATGATATGTTGACTGCTCTTGATGGTTTGTATAAGGTTATGATGAAACTTCACTAAGCCTGTGTTGCTGCAAAACAAAACAACATGTTACATGAACTTGGTTGCTGATTTTTGTTTCAAAGTTGGTTTTCTTTTTACTTGATGGTGACTTGACATTCTTGATGGTTTATGAGAGGCCATGATGACATTTTTCTGAGCCATTGTTTCGTTACATTGATCCATTGATATTTTAGTTACTGCCTAATATAATCAGGCTTCGGCTACATTATTCAGGTTTATACTACCCAATATTAAATAGATTCGCTCGGTAATATTTCACTTACTTAGTCATTATAATAGTAGCTCTTTTACTAAGCTTTTACATGGCAGATATTTGATGGTGATAATGGATGTGTGGTTGAAATATTAACGGTGGTGAAATACCTCTCGGCTTCCTTATGCAGAGTCAGAATTTAGTACCGATCATCTAAAAAGAAGACACGCTTGATTGTGCCTTGCGTTACCACACACATTCAATCAAAATCAAGTTTCAAAAACAGGTAAATTGTTTGAAGTAGAATTTGACTTTGTATTTTGTACATCTATAAACCATAAATGCATATAACATGAGAAAAAATTAAATATGATGATTCTGCAGTATCATCACCTGGATATATTTCAAGTATACAAACTAATAGTTGTTGAAAATTGCTCCATCTAGACATATATGCAGTTTCAAACAGTAACTTATCTTTTCAAGGGATGGAATTCATAATTGGTAGGATTTGGTACAATAGATAAGAAATATTATTGTTGTATCATAATGTGGCCAGGTTAATTACTTGCCCATTAATCTGAATAAATATACCAAACAAACTGTTTGCAAACTTTGTTCTTTATTTTAAGCAACTTTTATAGAAGTTAAGCACTACTGTTGTGTTATAATTTGTTATTTATTTGATCTAAATTAATTGCATAGTTTGAAGAGACAATGTAGTTACAAACTGCTATGGGGATTTTTTTAATTGGTCCAAATTTGATTTTGTGCAGGTAAAATATGATCAAAGAAAATGGAACAAATACATGTAGATTTTGCAGAGCATACCAAATGGTAATGTTTTTTTTATGTTGGTTGAGATCGATATGAGTCTCTTGGAAAAAGTTTTGATTGAATGAGAGAGACTATGTAGATGGAAAGAAATCAAGAATGTAATGGTATGTAGTTAGACCACTTAGTGACATTAACTTGAACTGTATGCCATGGATAGCTTACTGATATCAAATAGGAATGCTTAGTCATACTAACTTTTAGTCTTTATTTTTTGGCTAAATGATGTGTTCGAAGACTTCTGTATGTGCAAGAGTATATGGGTACATGATCAAATGGGAATCCTAGCTTAAACTTCATCCAACATCACTTCAAAACCCGCACGTTCACTTGCAAACCCGCCATAAATAAAATGACTAATTTTATATTTGAATTTTATAGAGAGTATATAACAGTCGCATGCACTACTTATATTATTCACGCTAACCTTCGAAGATGCTCTTTATATTACTCGGCGCGTTTCCGCAGCAACGCGTGGGTTTGTTTCATGTTTTTTGATGTAATATCTATGACTATGGTAATGTATGCTGATAAAAAAATGTCAACCCGCAGCAACGCGCGGTACTTTTGCTCGTGAATTGAATAAATGATAAGAATGGAAAGGATCAAAGTGATCTTTATTAAATAATCACAATAGTACTTACAGGGACAACACCATGAACTACACCAGAAATGCCTAAATTACTCGGTTATCCTTATAACCAGGAGACTTATTCAAAAGACTAATAATTCACATTATGCTTGAGAGTTGAGCGTATTCGATATGGCATTAGGTGTTTGAGTTACTTTCAACACTCTCATGTAACTCAAACTCTGTTAAACTTCTTTTCGGACAAAGGCATTGTTAAAACATCGGCAGTTTGATCATCTATACCATAATATTCGAGTATCGCTTGTTTTTTATTCACCATATCTCTCACATAGTAAAACGTGAGTTCAATGTGCTTAGACTTCTTATGCATTACTGGATTCTTAGCTAGGCATGTTGCTGATTGACTATCACAGTTGATGACGTTTGGAAGTTCTTGCTTTAGCCCCAAATCTTTAAATATTCTTCTGAGCCAAATGGCTTGACAAGTTGCATTAGTAGTTGCAACATACTTACCCTCAGTGCTAGATAATGCAACTATGTCTTGGTTCTTGGAACACCATGAAACAACACCATTTCCAATTGTAAATACAAAGGCAGATGTACTCTTTCGATCATCTAGGTTGCTTCCTCAATCACTGTCATACCAGATGATGCATAAATCTGGACATTAGATGTAGTGCTTGTCACATATTTCAGAATCCTTTTCACTGCTCCAGCATACGCCATTGATGGATGATGCATAAATCTGGACATTAGACTAACAACAAAGGCTATGTCAGGCCTAGTGTGAGTGAGGTACAACAATCCTCCAATCATACTCCTCTAGATCCATTCGTCAGATGCTTTTTCACCATTATTGATATGAAATTTGTCATTGGCATGCCACATTTCTCAAGTAAGCTGATAGCATAACTTCTCTTTGGACAAAGAGAAGTGATTAGCATGCCACATTTCTTAAGTAAGCTGATAGCATAACTTCTTTGGCCAATGACTATCCCATTCCTTTAGTTTGAGTGACCTGTAGCCTTATAAAATACTTCAATAGACCAGTTATTTCAAAGTGTGTCATCATACCTGATTTGAATTGCAGCATCAGTTCATTAGATAACTGGTATAGATTATGTCATCCACATACATGCATACATAAATCAGCTCATTCTTAACCCTTTCCACATACAAGAACGGCTCATTGACACTTCTCACATAGCCTTGACTAGTGAAATAGCTGGCCATTTTTTTAATACCAGAGCCTAGGGGCCTATTTCAGCCCATATATGGCCTTGTTGAGATGGTAAACTTTATGTTCATCACCTACTGCTATAAACCCTTCTGGTTGTTCAACATAAGTTTCTTATTCAAGTTCACCACTAAGAAATGCTGATTTTACATCAAGCTGATGAACTTTCCACCCAAAGTGAGCTTAGTTTCAAACCTAGCCACAGGAGCAAAGGTCTCCTCATGCCCTATTGTTAAGAGTATCCCTTGGAAACAATTCTTGCCTTGTGCTTTAGAATACTGCCATCAGGAGCAAGTTTAGTTTTGTAAAGCCACTTTAAGCCTACAACATTCTTCCCTACTCTTAGTGGAACTAAGTTCCATGTATGATTCTTGTTGATGGCATCAAGGTCAAGTTGATAGCAATTTGTTGCCATTCTGTTTTTACGGCAACTTCATTGTAGGTAGATGGGTCTGTGATTATACACCCACTCACGCTCCCGCGCGTGTACGAGTACGGGTTAGGGGTGTTTCGCACCCCTCAGGGTCCAAGGGATGTCTCCTACTCAAGGAAACAAATTTTAGGTAAAGTTCTCTCCTTATAAACCGCTTTTGAATTTATCCCCCAACCAATGTGGGATAAGTTTCACTTCTATACTTAAGCCATTTTCTCTTTATTTTCCTAGGTTTGACAGCTTTGAGACCTCAACTTTGAGCATCGATATCTTATTCATACGTACGAGCTCGGTTTTGGACATGTTTTGGTGCGTTGGAAAACCCTCACAATGTACTACACAAACCCAGAAAATACATATGCATTAACCGCAGTTACATGCATTTTATTATTCGTCCAATGTTGAAGAAAAACTCATTTTCACACTTCGTGGAAAAAAAAAACACATTTTTTTCACTATTTTTCTCCCAAAATTCCAACAACCTAAATACGTTTTAAGATGGGGTTTATATTATAAAATAATAACAAGTTTGAAAAAAATCACACGTCAATTTTCAGCCAAAATAATTTTTCATGTGTTTTTCGTCATGCAATTTGCTCACGGGTCAATTTGTTCGACCCCAGCCAGGGGCTCTGCCCATTAGACCATGGCAGGACGCTGCCAGGGGCTGTTACCCCTTAGACCTCGCTCTCTCAGAGGCATTAGCACTGAACTCTACAAAAAAGTTTATACTATCCCTTAAAAGAATTTTTAATTAGTTCCGCCCCTGACAATCAAAATGATACTAAAAGAAGTCTACAAGTGTTCTTATACATAATTCATCGATAACTAAGAAGTCCTAGGAGGTTCTTTATCCTTTTATAATTTATACTTTTATTATTACTTTTTCTCTCTCTTTCACTCACAACCATAATTAAATAATACTTTTTATACCTTTATCATTATTTTTTCTCTCTCTTCCAATCTCAATATTTTAGCAAATCATCAAATTTTTTCTCAAATATACAGATTTTGTAAAACTTTTCTCTCTCATCTACTCACAACCACTCACAACTAAACATCAAATTTACAGATTTACACTCACATATTTTTTAGGGTACTTACCGTAAATGCTTAGCTTATTTAATTATCATCGGTTACGTTATCTATAAAATTATTTAATCTAAAATGGCTTAGAAGGAATTATACCGTTAGATTCGTGATTATAAGATCAAATCAATGGTTAAAACTAAATTAGTGGAAAAAAAATAATGAAGGGACATTTTAGTTTGGCCATTTTTATTGAGTTTTGATCATATTCCCTCATTTTTTCAAATATTCATAACTTTTATATACTACATTATATTTTTAAAGTTACACACATAAAAGTGAACGTTTGTTATCTTTAAAAACGAGTATAGCGTCGCTATATATAAAATGTTTTATTTAAGTTTTTTTAGCTCTAGTACGTCATTGTGTCTTTTACTCGTCACTGTGTCTTAGTGGTCGTCATTGTGTCATCTTCCCAGTCATTTTGTCTTTCTATTGGTCATTGAATTTTTAAATATTAGTTATGAAAAACATAATTGTAAAATAGTATCCTTGTGTACTTCTAATATGTAAAACACAATAATAATAAATTTATCCAGTACATAAAAATAATAAAACACAATGATGAATACATATTACACAATGACCTGAAATATATGACACAATGATCTGAACTATGACACAATTACTAAAATACCCTCTTTAAAAATAATAAAAAGACACACGTAAGACCTAAAATCCTTCTTAGACTTCTTAGATTTAAAATAATTCTTATTTGAATCTAATTCATCTTTAATCCTAATAAAGCACTAAAATGGGTGCCACATGTCTCATTTTTAGGATGTCCACATAAGAATTGTCACATGTCAAAACCACATTCAAGCATCAATTTATTAGATTATCAATTAAGTATAATAACAATTTTATCAAAACTAAATTTTCATGTAAAAAAAAATGACAAACTTAATATGTAGATTTTATAAATTTACTCAATAATTTGATTATTTTAAGAAAACTAATCAACAAATTGTCAAACATAGTAAATTTGATTATTTTAACCGTGTTTTCTTTTTTTATATGTATCTAATATTATAAACTCAACTCGTTTAATACACGGGTTACTAACCTATTATGGTAATATATGCTTAAAGTTTGTTGCTTATAAACGCGAAGGATTGTGTAGGTTTGAAAATACATCATGTGGTAGCATTTTAAGATCATTCTTTCAAAAATGGTTTCACTCGGTTTCAAAAACAAATTCGGTCCCCGTTATATAAGGAGATTATTAAATATTACTTGACTCGCTTTTGGTTTAATTTTATTTTATATATTTATTGGCCGTGTAAAGTAGTTAAAATGAACACAGAGTGATGTTGAATGCATGCAATTAACACGGAATCACGTGGCCTCTCCTCTCTCATCGTGGATGGATACTTCGTCTCAAGGGCGAAGCTTTTCCCAGGTCAGGTCAGACTGGGCCGGAGCCCATCTGTTTTTTTGCTAGGTAGTGTAAATTTATACATGTTTGGTCCATAAAAATTATTTACATAGTTCGGGCTCATCCTTTTTGGCCCCATTACTTCTGGCCCCAACTGACTTTTGGCCCAAGCTTCGCCTCTGCTTCGTCTTATATAACATATAATCAAGGCGTTGTCTAGTTAGGATTCGGGTATTCAACCAACACACATTTATCAATATACATTAACTAGAAGATGAATAACAAGAGATTTAATGTGGTTCGGTCTAGTATGACCTACACTCACGAGCTACAACCAGTAACTCTTTATTACTTTCTGCCTCACTCTTAGTCCTTAGTGATGAATTTACAAGTACAAAAACAATATATATGACCTAGCTAGGTTACATGGGCTTACTAATAAGAAACAACAAAATAGGCCCAATGTGACAACAAGATTTACCCACCTGCCTCCTTATCTACGCTTTCATTAAACGCAATCAACTGTTTTCTTATGATCATTAACCTGATCTCATCAAGACTCCATAACCCAACATGTCCCACAAATGTGAATATAGATGTACACGTTACATATGCAGGCACGTGATTTACACCCACGTGGTGCTGACATACCGTAGCGCTTAATTTGGTTTGCTTTGTAACATTGGTCATGCATATTGTTCTAATATCATATACGATAATTGTCTGGTTTGTGTTGATTGTTACGCACTTGTATTATTGCTTACGTATTTTAAACGTATATTTAAGGTACTTCAATCACTAGGCAATTTTAAACGTATATTTAATGTACTTAAATAAGAATGAATTCCTTTAATTAATGGAACTTGAGGCCATATAACTTTCCTTCATTAAAGTGAAAGATTTTCAAGGGATGTTGAAATAGTACTAAATTTCATTGATTAAAGTATTTTATTGCATTTCAAATTCTTTGGTTACCCAACTGAAGCACAACTTTAAAAGAAAAACTAACTTTGTAATTCTAATTCTATTACATTTCACGAACCAAACGCCCCTTAGTCTTTTCATAATGGAAGTTTAGATTTGTATTAATTGTATGTCAAAATCTTGAGAGAATGAATTGAATACTTGATATAACTAGTTGTGCTCATCGACGCGTTGTGTCTGAATTAACTAAGCACAACTTTAAAAGAAAAACTAACTTTGTAATTCTAATTCTATTACATTTCACGAACCAAACGCCCCTTAGTCTTTTCATAATGGAAGTTTAGATTTGTATTAATTGTATGTCAAAATCTTGAGAGAATGAATTGAATACTTGATATAACTAGTTGTGCTCATCGACGCGTTGTGTCTGAATTACCCTGTTAATGAAACGAAACCTGATAATTGCTATAATAAATTTGTTTTATATATTAGTATAACCGAGAAATGACTCAAATATAAGGTTATGTACAATGCCCTCACCGAGAGCTCGGTGAGGGTGGTGATCTGGCACACGGTGGCACAACAAGCTCGGTGAAACCATTAGACAGTGATCTCGGTGTCTTCGGTGGCACACCTCTCGGTTACCCCCCCCCCCCCCCGAGTTTGCCCTCTTCTCCACCGAGGTGAAATTGGAACGTTGGGGTGGTGGGTACATATAAAAGTTTGCAGGAGGCGGCGAGGAGTTTGGTGGTGTTTTTGCTGGTGTCCGATGGTGACGCCATTAATTCCGACGAGAAGATTGAGAAGGCGACGAGGAGCTTTTTTTAACCTTTTCTTTTACCTATGTACACTGACGCTAGCAGCTGCCATCACCACCGCCGCAGACCACCGCCACTCTTCCCTCTTTTCTTCTCGGTAGCCAACAACAACTACCCCACCTTCCTCTTTTCTTTCGGACAGGACCAACCACCACCACCACGACTACTGCTATTGTTGTCCTATACTGTTGCTGCTGTACAGCCCTCTTGCTGCCGGTTTCTGCTGTTGCGGAGCTACTGCTGTCCATCCACCGTGAGCCACCAACACAAGCCGCCACCTTCCTCCCTTTTCTCACGGTTTCCATTTTATTATAGTTTTTCTTTTTTTTATTAATTGAATAAAATAATAATAAAAATATAGTGATAGGAGTGATAGGTGAAAGGTGGGTATTGAAAGTGAAATGAGTGAAAAGTGAAGGGAGTGATAGGTGATGATGTGGCGCTGAGTTGGCAAAAAAATAAAGTGACAGGTGATAGGTGAAAGATCGGTATTGTAAATAACCTAAGTGGAAAATTAAAGTGTTCTGGGCAATCAACCTCGACGTCCCTCAATATCCTATGTGTCATGAGTTTTAAATAACTCATGGAAAAAAAGTGAAGTGATAGATGAGAAGTGTCTTGTTGAAAAACAAAAGTAACGTGTGTATAACCAATTAGTTATTAAATAACTCTAATCGGTTTACCAACTAAAATGGTCGGCTAAAATTTAATTTTTTCTTTATCAATTAATTTAATATAAAAGTATTTTTTGTTTTGTTTTGTTTTTTTTATATAATAGAAGAGTTGAACAAATTTAATTTTTTCTTTATTAATTAATTTAATATAAAAGTATTTTTTTTTTGTTTTGTTTTTTTATAATAGAAGAGTTGAACAAGGCTTCAAAAAGCATGTGAGGTACAATAGCAAAGTCCATGGGAAGTACGGTAGTAAACTCATAATCAAAAGTCTATATCAATATATTAGGCCACATGGAGTGGAGAGCGGCTTTCGTCGCCGGCTTCTTAGGTTTGATGGGCAACATCGCCACTATTAAAAAAAATTCTTAAAACTTTTAGACGGTGTGCTTATTTAAGCACTCGGCATGTAATCGGCGTTGATGAAACAAGAAAAAACGAGCATACCGCGCAGCGCATGAAGTTCGGCATCGGCATGGATCTTTTGATTTTCGGCAAACTAATGCCGATTGACGCCGAGAACTTTCGACCGTTCAGCGGTCCTTTTTTCGACCGTTGACATTTAATTTTTTTTATTTTTAAACAATTCACACATTATAAACAAACCTATACCAAATACATTTTATACACCCTTTTCTCATACTTTCTTTCAAATATAAAACGTCTACTTTATTTCTCTCAAAAAACATGAATCGCCCCCGCCCACGTTATAGAATCCCACCCGAGCTTATGACTTCGTCTAGTAGTTCGAGCGATTCGGACAACGACACGATGAGTTTCATGAATCTATGTTATCGTGCGGTTTTAGACGAAGAATCTCAAGAGAAGAGCATATCGCCAACAATTTGGAAGTCGTGCTAACTGAAGAAGAGTTGAATGCAAATCCTCCACCACCCTAGATTTTCATTTTTTTTTAAAAAAAAATTGAAGAATAAATGTTGGCTTTTTTTTTTAGGAATTTGGTAATTTTTTTATTTTTAGGACTTTGTAAATTTTTTTTTTTAAATCTAATGAATTGTTTTATGTTTTTATTTTATATTAAATGTGTTAGTTTAATTTTATTTGTTTTAGATTAAAAAGAAAATGAAAAAAAATTATGTAATCCATGCTTAAACCATGACTAAATAAGCATACCCACTACAAAATCATCATTCTACATCAATTCTACCACTTTCCATCAAAATTCTTCAACATTTTCTACTTTTTTTCTCCTGCGTAGCATACTCATATTAGTTAAACTAAAACTTTCAAAACCTCAAAATCTACCACTGACCTCATCCTTATTTTTCTTTTAACGGTAAATTTGGATTACTGACGAATCTCTAATATCACTCGATCATATTTAATCTCTATAAAAAAAACTAATCATATGTGAGAAAACTCATTAGCTCAACCTGGAAGCCCCATTTTTTTCAATATATTATGTTTTTATTTTTTAATTAAACTATTATAAAAGTAATTTTTTTTTGTTTTTGTTTTATATGATTTTACTTTCTTTATTTGTTTTCTTAGTTTGTGGTTAGTTTTTTCATAATAAGCTTTATGATTTTTTTAATATGAACATACGAAGGGTTAATCTCATTTGTATTGGATATGGATCTTTTAAGTTCTATTTTGGCTATTTTATTTTTGTAAGATACTTTATAATATTTGTATTCTTAAAACATTCATGACATGTTCTTTATCATTATAATTTATGTTTTTATTATTATTTTTTTGTCTTTCTTTCCCTTACAACCACAATTAAATAATACTTTTTA